>OZ023166.1:20628584-20941084 GCA_963678695.2 Diplodus puntazzo
TGTATGTGATGTTTACTACAACATTTGCCGCGCTCATGTCTTTGTCGTTTCTCTTCTCACGGACGGTGACGCTTTGACGTCACCTCAGACCAGTGGAAGTCATTTCAAATTTAAACATATCGCCCCTTCTGTGTGTGACTTGTCCGCACCTGATCACCCTGTCCACGGTGACAGGCGGGCCTGCTCTGCAGAGAGCATGAATACCTCTCTAATGAGGTAAGGAACCCGAGAGGTCGTGTTGGGCCCAGAAGGCATGCTGTCAGGGCAGGGGAGGCGGGTGGAGCAGGTGGAGCAGGGTCTCTTGACACGCGCAGGCCTGACTCCTGCTGCCAGATGGGAAATCATGCTGTAACAGATACAGGCACGGTGCTGAAACCAGTGAGGGCGCCGAATGAAGCCCAGACCACATGAGATACTGGGTTCACTCACGTGGTATGACTTTCTGAAGTGTCTTCCCTCTAGATGTGAGATAACTCGCATTCATAAAACGATTCAACCCTTCTCACAAAGCAGATCTGATTTGAAATGCTTCGGGTGTATTATTTGCATAATGGCTTGCCCGTCCTGCAGAGCCCGTCCAATCGTCGTCTATTTAGCGGACAGTTGATGTGCTGACGGGCCCAGCGTGAGTCCTGAGCGTGGTGCTCACACCGCAGGGCACTGCAGAGCGTGACCAGAGGTCACAGGTGCCCCTCATTCACACACCCAAGACAAACGCAGCCCTGCCAGCATGTTGCCTTAAATCTGGCAACCCATCAACAGACCTGGCAGCCCATCACCAGAAGACAGGGGCCTCCCTTTGACAGCATCAAACAGTGGCACCTCCAGAGGCAAAAGCACACACAATCCACTAGCGCTGGGTCGTTCCTGATTTAGTATTCATGGAATCTAAGGGATAAGGTCATAACAGAGGTAAATGCTGCAGGGACCACTTCGTTTCTTAAAGAACTGATGAACAGGTGCACAATATTCTGCACACTCTCAAGGAGCAAACACTGAAGTTAGTTTTTTTTTTTTAAAATTCTGCCTTTCAACGTAGACATTGATGTAAATGCAAGTCAAATCATTTACCACTTTAAATCTTATTAGTGCTCATCACTTTGTGCGAATGATACAGTCAATTACGTTTACATCTCTGTTTTGGCACGGCTGAGGCACGACTGGCAGTAAGGAGGACTTAAAGACAAAAATAGAGCTCCCCCTCCTATCAGAGCATCCTTTGAGAAGACCCTCCGAAACACAAAAACAAAGACGGGCCCCTCAGTGGCTCAATGGATCCTCTCTTTGTGACCCTCTCCATCTTCATAAAGGGCCTTCCCCTTGTTTATCCAGGAAGAGGTTTAATGGCTGGCAGGGTGGAGGGGTGATGGTGGTGGTGGTGGGGGACCATGCTGTCACTTTCACAGTGCTAAAGAAGGCTTATTGTTGCCTGCTCCCAAAGGTCCTGCTCTTAAAGACTTTTTGAGAACTCCTCGGGCCGGACTGTTCTCTTCAGATAAGAGGAGCTGGGAAGCGCTAACAGGTCGCTCCAGTCCATACCTACAGTACGTGTGATGGAGACGCTGGAGTGGTTTGGATGGAGGAGCTTTAACAGTTTTCATGCAATTCTTGGGGCAATTTGAGCTGTTTACTGCGCTCTTTTGTCTAATTGTTACTTATCCCCTCTCCCTGCCCCTCCTTGATGGACTCGACAGTTTGATGCAGTATTTTCCCAAACCTCGCGAAGCAGAGACGTAAACATGGAGCAGAGAAGGGTCTGGCCCTTTGCTCCGCTCTGTGATTGATGGCCTCTCCTCACAAACACATTGACAACAGTGACAGGTTCCCTGACACTCACCGGAAACCTTCACCGCCTCCGCCTCTGCGGGTGGATCGGCGCAGTATTGTTCTTAGGGTTGTTATGGTGCCTGATGGGGGTCGAAGCAGCCAGCGGCGGTTCACATCAAGGCTAATGAATGGATTATGCACTCGATATCAATAGTGAATGAACAATGCTCCTTGTCCCTTCACTCCAATTCATCCCTTTTTGATTTAGCTGGTTGTTTTTTGGAAAACTCAACAACATACTGGTGGAAGTGGAGCTTCCGGGGGGTGAATTTAGGATCCGCGTGACACGATAACACTGGAAGTGGAAAATTTATGACGTTGGACCCACACAGAGTGATGATGGTGTGGCCATTAAAACCAATAACTCTGGTGCTACATCACAAGTTGTCGCATCTTCAAAAGAGATGTGGTGTTGGATGTCGGGGAGGGGGAGTGGAGGTCTTGTTTTCTCTGGAGTTATTGGCCATATGCCCATGAAGGCTTGTGAAGAAGAACCAAAAGATACACTTTCACTGCAGGCACATCTTCAAAAGTGAGACATCTCCTCACACAAATTCCAATTACAGCCTTCATTTTTTAGCCTGGCAAGAATGACAAACTATATGTGAAGTGTGGACTGAGGAATTAAAGGGGAAGCTCCGAGGATATATCCAGATTATTACAAGAGCCAGACGGATATATCAGTTGGGCAATGTTCTGCGTCTATGTGCGATGCGCACCAATATGAAAACGTTTTTATTATTTCATTAGCATATTATTTAAAGTAGGTATTTGGGGTAATGCATTATGTTTTTAATTCCCAGTGAGTGACTTTTACCATTGCACTGATTATGAGGTATACTATAAGGTTAATTGTTAAACTTGCCTCAAGTAGATCTTTGTATGTCTGATTAATGCATATAAACTATATATATGATTATATCAATATTGCAACTTGTACTCCCTTATATCGACAGCAGCATCTGCCCCAAAAATCCGGCATCAGACGGTCTCTAATTACAACTTGGTTCTTGCTTTTGAAATGCGTCCCTTGCTTTTACAGGTAGTTGCAACACTATACTTACCAAGTTATAGATGACATTGCTACTGTTAGATTCACAAACGAATTGTTAATTTGAAGGATTATTAAAGAGGACAAAAAGGTACCTTGTCCTTCTTTTTCTCTAATTGTGGCATTTAATGTAGTTGTTTATTTATTCATGACTGATGCTTGAAATAACCGGTTTTCTCATCACTAATTGCTAAAATGAAATCCAGCGGGGCAGGAAACACGAGCAGTCAGATGGTGAAACGGGTTTCAAAGAAACCTCAAGGTTTGCTGAAACGTATGTGGAAGGGAAACAAATGCTACAATTACAGATCAACTTCCTGGTTTTTATATTTTGTGACATTGGCAGCCGCACTGGGCCAAGATGTAACAGTTGTGTAAACATCGTCATGCTGCATGACACAGTTTCAGTGTTTACTGTCTGCCTCCTGACAATATGATGTCAATGGAAAGTCGAAATGCTCCAACAAATTACCCCAAAAGATGAATATAATCTTGTTAAATTGTTGTCTTGTCCATAACCTGTCAGATGATCAGAAATGTCGTAAGCAGTTAAGTTAAGTGCCTCTTAGCCTGCTGAACTTGGTTGTAACAATATCACTCAACTTTGGTTGGTTCACTTGAAAAAAAAAGTTGAGTAGGAACTCTTCAAAGGACCGAGCATTTGTACAATTACATTTTGGGGGGGAAGGCTGAGTCGTTTGAAAATGCACTTTAAAAATTCCTCCAGCAATCAGGCTTCTGCGAACCTCCGCCCAGAAGAGAAAAGCTTCCTGCACAGCATGAACTTCAAGGCTGGTGGTACTGGTGACTGCAAGCTGAATACATAATCAGAGAACAAACACTCACCACACAATGAAGGCAATGTTTCTGTTATATTTTGCCGCATGATACTTTGACAATTTTTCTCCTGACTCACGTTAGGCTGAGTCAGTGGAGGCTGCAGCAGCAAATGGCTATCGTAAGTTACAGTGAGAACTGAGAGGTGTTACATTATGATAGCCACGTTTTGCAACTACATGAACATGACAGGGCATAACATGTCAGTAACTGATGAATGAGCCAGAGATTGTGAAGCATGAGGGAAGCAGCCAGTCGTCTGATGTGACTGTGACTTTGTAGTGCGCTTCCTGGTTTACCATGTTGTTGTTTTGATACCACTGATATATGTACAATAATCCTACTGTCTACCAGGGTTGTAAACCATGATTAAGACTTACAATCTTATCGCCTATCTTACAATAAAAATGTATACTGCAAAATTCTAGCTGATAAGTGGACACCAAAATGTGAAGCCAAATTGCTTTTCAACATGTTAAGCATGCTATTTGCACCTTGCAACATGGTTTGCAGTCCCTGGTGAACACAGAGAAGAAGAACAACAAGGGTACAGGGAGGAAGGAGAATGTTTTAACCAAACAAATCTTGCTAGAGCTATAAAAAAAACATCAAGTAACCCGTCTTTGCTCACTACAGCTTCACAATCTGTCTCCCTCCGGTGCGCCTAAGGGAGACAGGACGGGAACTAATTTTTAAGATACAGAAATGTGAAATTATTGGTTATCTTATAAGTATTGGCCATGACCAGCAGGTAGTTATCTGTTATTGTATCAGCTGAAATCCATAGTTTTGTTCCACTAATTGTAACTTTTGGTTTCACAGATGTACTATTAATCATTCAATCCAAACTAAGCACTCAGCAGACACCTTTAGGATGACGATGAGGTTACCACATTATGAAAATCTCTATGATTGATGGCTATTTTTCTCTTGAATGATTGATCTTAAATACTTCAGTACTCCCACTCAGACATTTACTTTTTGAAAGAGCGGTAAAGCATGTGGACCAAAATGCATCGACAATTTATGAATACAAACTGCAGGCTGTGGTTTTGTGCAGCACTGCTGAGAAATGACGCTCTCTCAGTTTTGACACTTAACATTAAAAGTCAAGCAAGTGGCTGTCCTTCTCCTAAAACCTGAAACCAGGACCATGACAAGCTTTGTACCTGATGCTGGTATTCTCTGCAACTGTTATATGAATGGTGCATCTCAGCAGTGCTTTACTACGACATCATTTGTGAAGCACACTCGAGCAACATCTTAGCGTTTCCTCCCGTTCTGCAAACAATGGCCTCTTCAGAAATTACTTCTACTGCTTGAAATTGAAGTGCGGGAGGTATTTCAATTGTTTTTCAGGAACGAACTGCTATAGGTTTTTGCTGTGACTCTTCACTATACAACGAGGGGCTGCATGCATGCATAATGAAACCTCTCGATCTGTGGAGCTGCAGACAAAACAGGGATAGTGGTATGAGAGCAGCGTCCACAGGGCCACAGCTCCTGATTCCTCCTCCATAATTGTAATGTGATGATAAGGAGCTTATTCCCTCTTGTTATCATCCAATAGGGACGGACAAGACAAAAGCCAGTGTACCAGTGTCCTGAAAGATTACCATTCTGTTGACATCTCTGCGTCCACTTAACACCCACATCAGGTCAGCTGTTCTTAATTTGGTCAGCACCACCAATATAGCCTCCACTCGGGGGTCTGGGTGCACTGAGGGGTAAATATTGACCCTTGTTTGTAAGCAAGGCTCACATTTTAAGTGTGCAAAATGGCCTATTCGTGTTCTTGAGATGTTTATGTCATTGTGTCACGGAGGATGTGTATCACGATCCGATTGGCCGAGAGAGAGGATCTAATAGACACCTTGCCTCATAATGGCGACTGGTGTTGGTTATCATTTCACGATTGAATGAGCTCATTTAATTCAAGCTTGAAAAGAAAAACAATGGGCGTGATAAGTAAAGTAGAGATACATGTTCCATTCATTTATTTTGTCCTCAACACAGACATTTTTAATACGGCGCGATATTATTAACAGTAAAACTGTTGATTGGACAGTGACATGATTAGTTTATAATTTTCAGATCAAAACCCTCTTCTCTTGAATCCTTGCCCCAGGCACTGAGTCTCCGATGACCTCTGCTCTTTGTCCCCAGGACTCGGCCCTGCCCTCTACACCTCCCTCCTCACCGGCCTGGTCTAAACTCTGTGGGAAACCCCCCGGTGCTTTGTGTTGTTTCGGACATTTTGTGTGTGACCAGATAATGTCTGCACCCCTTTCTTTCTTCTTTCCTCTCCCCTCTGAAGCGCTGCTGTGAGGAGCGCGGTGTCCAGCGTTAACTGCCCACTAAGCAGGACAGAGAGATGGGATCTGACTGTGGGGGTTAGGAGCTGCTTTTCATCGGGCCTCAGGACTGCGCTCACACCCTGCTGCTGTTAGTTTGCCCAGCAAAACGCAGCAGTGATGGAAGCTGACAGGTGGTTGGGTATTGGAGATAAGTCTATTAACCTCTAAAACTATGCTGTACCCAACTGTGGTTCCATCTTTACAGATTTTCCAGACATACCAAACACACTGAGCACAATTTTGGCAAACTAAGTATGAAATGATGCATTAAACATTTGTCCTTTATCTGACACTGCTGTGCAGCTAGAAACTCTGCATTTAAGTTTGAATATATACATATATATATATATATATATATATATATATATATATATATATATATATATATATATATATATATATATGTACATATATGTACATATATATATATTTTTTACCTATTAATGACAAACAACTATATTTGGTATGTTAAGGAAAAGCCCAACAGATTTTGTTTCTGTTAGAAACACATCATTTGCTTTTGAGAGGTCAAGACAAGATGTTGCACATTACAAACTTTAAATGTTTGATTTCACATAATAATGCCTTAATTGTTAGACAAATTGGATTTTCTTTTTAGTATGATTGTCATTTGACATATTAAGTACAACCTTCACTATGGAACCAATATTATTGAAAGTAAAGTCATTCTGAATCCAGTGGTACCAAGCTTGTATAAATCTTTGTTGTTTTTGAGAAGCAGCCATTCCTGTATCGTCCTGCAGTACACTGAGCCGATACTCACATGGGGGTTAAGGAGCTCAAGGCTGAATTAGTTTTGCATAAAAAGCTGTAAACACATTGTTGACATACTATCAACGTGTACAGTTGATATTGCTAATGTGTTAGCATACAGTTGCTTATTTTTAGCAATCATGAAGCAACATTAGGAGTCAAGTGTCTGTTGACCAGATGACTGTAAGCCCTGACTCGCCTTTTGGCTCAGTTATGCCCCCCGTCAAGTCTTTAGCTTCTAAATGCTCCGTTAGGTTCATTTGCTAGTTTTTCTGCTATTTGGTGCTGGACAGGTAGCGTAGCATGCATTAAAGCTTATCATAGCTTTTTTTTACTGAAAACAATTGCTTGTTGTGGCTGGAAACAAAATTGAGGAGAGCAATGAAATCGAACCAAAACAGTAAAGTTGTGGGCTGTCAAAGCTCAAACAAGAGAACTGTCAAGCAAGCAGTGTACCTGCTGAGGAACGATGAGGGCTGTCACAATGAGCTACACTTTTCATGTAAGTTATTGTAGTTATTTGTATTTTTTAGCACAAAAACTGGTTAGAGTGGCAAAAAGTACAACTTTGAAAGGTATTCGGTTGAGCTGACCCCTGATAGTGAAACTGAAGAGAGACTGAAACACAAAGTTAGAATAAACATCTATAATTTTGCAGTTTGTTTGTTTATATTAACATTTTTACATTTTCGAATAACAGTTAGGCTACATTTATATGTATTAATCAGAGTTACTGTGGTCTTTGGAAATTTACTAAGTAGAGCAACTATCCAAAAACCACTTTACAATAAGGGGAACGATATGACAGAAAACCCAAAAATGATTTAATGTTCTGTCTAAAATAATGTGTTTTGTTTTGAATTTGACATATCGCATCAGTCCACATGATATTTGATATTTCTACATCAACCCCAGCCCCCTCGCTGAATAGATATATTCACCTAACCACTTCCACATGTCTTGTTGCTCATTAGCTAACAACCCAGGACTTTAAATATCACATTTATCCCGTAGTTTTGGTCAAGTGAGGATTACCTCCAACTTAAGGCCGTCCCTCCAAACTGTGGAAGGAAGACAGCCATCGCTTTTTGTCATGTGAATTGTGATGACGTTCAATTCGGACCGAGGACCCAATCGACCCCCTGGCCTTTGACCCTTATTAACCCTGGGTTAGAGTGCTGTATTCAAGGTGTAGCCATCTGTGTGCCTTGTTGTGTCAAGGCTTCCCTCCTCCCTCCCTCTTTATCATCCCTCCCAGTGTTCAGGAGCAGTGAAGTGATCAGAGGAGGACTTTTCAAACTCAGAGATGACAGGATGGATCACTACTGCAATCCTGCGTAATTTAGAACTATATGTGCCAAGGCAGTGTTGAAATGTAAGTAAAGTCAATATATCTATCAACATGTTTAGGTATTTGTATAATAGTTAAATACATTATTTTTATACCAGTTTTTAAAAATCTAATCCACTACATTGTTAGAGGGTGATAATGTACATTTAACTGCATGACAACTCCATTAACAGGTTACGTTGCATATTTTGATATTGATATTTATGACTTTTATTTTGAAAGTGCCAATAAAATGTGATGCATTACTAAAGGTTAAACTAGCTAGACCTTTTTACAATAGTCAAAAGCATTAAAGGATAAGTTCATCCCAAAATTTAAATTCAGTCATTATCTACTCACCCCTATTGCTGATGGAAAGTCGAGTGAAGTTTCGCTTTCCACTTGTTTTAAATGTCACAGAACATCCACAAATAAAACAAAACAAACCCATAAAATGGCTCCATACAGCTCATCCGGTGTAATCTAAATCTGCATACACATGGATTAAAATGCTGTATAAACATGAATGCATCAGTAATAATAATCCAGTAAATATATGCTAAATCAAATTCTATTCTACATACGTTTTTATGTTGTGATAGCAACATTAGGTAACTTTATGTTTACTTTAAAATGACAGCTTCAAAATCATGTTGATGGTTCAGTGTCCTGTAATAGAGCGAACGGTGTCTCTGTCTCAGTTGCTCCGCCCCCATCACTTGTTTCTGCACTATGTAACTTCAGTGAGAGGGAAGAATCACAGTGTTACATACATGTTTACTTCAACATACACGTTTTCAACACATGACACTGAGTTCGTGTCTGTAGTCAGCACCTACATAACGTCTGACAAACTGTTACAAAGCTGTTGTTTGTATTTATGACAGTGGTGTTCCACTCACCTCCAACTGTGGAAGATGATTTTCTACATAATGTTGCTTTAAGTGAAGGATCTGAATATTTAATACTTCTTCCATCACAGCCCTGAGAAGGGACTCTGTTTCCTGTCTTTCAAAGTGTTAAGTTAATCATTTGATGATGCAAATATGACATTTTATTGACATTTCACATGGGCAGCGTGTTCCAAAACTTCTCAAAGTCTCCATGATTGATCAGATTGACAACATTATGACTTTAGCACAGTGGGTATCAAGACGTCTGAACATAGTCCTGACCACAGACATCGACTGTCGATTAAACTCATGCTAGCACATGATTTACATGCGACTCATAGTTCCTTTTAGCAGTGATCAGATCTTAAAGGGGGCTCTTTGTAGTTTTGGAGAATTCAGATTTTTTTTACATTTCCAATATTTATGAGGTAATAATACAAACTCAGACGTATCTGTTTTTCCATAAGTTAATAAAAAAGCTGTTCTCAGAGGTAAATTAGGTCCCAGGACACTGTTTGAAGCTTGAAATGTGGCAGGGTCCGCCACATATAAACAAAGTGAAACAGGATGAAACTGTGTTGTTCTTTAAGGTCAGTTTGTTTATTCAGTCATGAAAACAAATAGAGTTTGTTGCTTTAGTTTGCTTAGGCATAAAAAAAATTTCTTTCCCAAAATTGCATAGTGCAGCTTTAAAAAGTAGTGGACTGAACTTTGAACCCTGCAGGAAAAGGGTTCACCCACCCCTCTTATCATTCAGTGGCATGCCTGTAAACTGGTTATCGGCTGGTGGTGAGTTACAGGTTTGTTTACATTATTGACTGTGACTTTCAGAACATCCTGTATGAAGTGAATAAAGGCCAAACGCACGAGGACGTATTTACACAGAGAACAAAGTCTGATTAGCACGGAGAATTAGTGAATGGGGCTGTCGATTGTGGTCTCATTGCTACATTGAGAATATTCAGGCTCAATGTTGAAAGTATGCTCCTTAAAACTGCCGTCGTTCTCCTGAAGCTGTACCTTCACAGTCAGCGGAGAGCATTTATCCACTTTGCACTTGATGACCACTGTGTCTTTGAAAGCTTCTTGGCTACAGCGGCTGAAATCAGGCACCTCATCTTGAGTCAGCTGACACACCAGCTGCTCTCTGTCGACGGAGGCGACAGGCCGCCGTCTCAGAAAGCCGGGGTTCTGGCAGAGCACCCTGTCAAGCATCTCTATGTCCTGGCTGTTCCTCTGCACCCAGTCATGCAGATACCACATGTGACAGTCACATTTCCAGGGGTTTCCGTGCAGCCTCACTGTGTGCTGAATGGCAAAAGAGTCTAAAAGGCCCCATGGCATGGTTTCCATCTGGTTGTCATCGAGGTAGAGCTGCTCAATGAGCACCTGGTCCTCGAACAGTTTGGCGTCCACTTTGCTCAGGCTGTTCTTGTTCAGGTGGATTGTCTTGATGTTAAATAGACTGCTAAAGATCATTTCTGGCAGTGAGGTGAGCTGGTTTTCAGACAGGTCCAGATACTCCAGGGCTGTGACATTTCTAAAAACATCTTCAGGAAGGCTGGAGAGCTGGTTAGAGGACAAGTTAAGGTCGGACAGAGATGTAAAACTGCCTAGAGAGGACAGCTCCGTCAGTCTGTTGCCTTTAAGGTTCAGTTCCGTCAAATTTGAGGCCTTGAATCCAAACACTTTATCACTGAAAGTTGTGAGAAGGTTACCGCGGAGGTTCAGCACCTGCAGTTCGGTTAACACAAAGAAGACGCCGTCAGTGAGCTCTGCTAGCTTATTCCCCTCCAGGTGAAGCTCTGTCAGCCCAGAAATATTGTGGAACGTGTCAGACGTAAGCTCGCTGATGAGGTTGTGGTTCATTTTCAGAATCTCCAGTCTTGTAAGACCTGAAAACGTCATTGTTGTGAGCTTATTTCGGGACAAATCCAGGACGCGCAGATTTTGGAGGTTCATAAAGAGAAACGGAGGCAGATCTGTTATGACGTTGCCCTTCATCTGCAGAGTTTCAAGCTGGATAAGAGAGTCGAACATGCCAGGGAGCACCGTCTTCAACCCGTTGTAGTTCAGCGTCAATTTAGTCAAGTTTTCCTGCTTGGCAAATGTACCCAGAAATAAGCTGTCCAGCCAGGGGCTTCCGCTGACCTCCAGCTCCTGCAGCTCAACCAGATGTTCAAAAGCCTGAGAGTGAATGCTTCTCAGTGCGTTATTTAGGAAGACAAGCTTGGTGAGTTGGGGGCTATCCCTCAAAGTGTGCGAGAACAGGTACTGCAGATCAGATGATATTAAGATAAAGTCCTTGACCTGCCTGGACATGTTCCTGGGTAGATATGCCAGCCCTCCATCAGCACAGAGCACTTGGGCTGAAGTGAAACAGTGGCATTTGTATGGACAAAAGGTTTGTGAGCCCGTGTTGCCTTCGGGACAGAGAAGCAGCGCCAGGATCACAATCAGGCCCAATTCTTTGTCCATTTCTTCACTATCCAAACAAGAAGAAAGCTTGTATCACCGAGCAGGAATTCAAAGATGATACTGATCAAAGCAGAAATGCATTAAACTCAAGCTTGACTTTCTTTAGCTTCCATTTATCCACAAAAAGAAGAATCAGTGTAATTTTCTATTCCGATAAATGAAATTCAATACGAACCTCCGTCTTGCAGCGATCCCGCAGCATTGAAACAAATATCCCTGTGGATCTAAACGTCCGCTGTCGCAAAGTGCAGCTGACAACAAGTCTGAATTAGGCAAGACAAAACCTTTGGTCAGTGGCCAGCTTCTGCCATGGTTTCATCTGCTCGCAACACACACAAAAAAGTGAAAAATCCTGTAATTCAGCAAATCAGTTCACAGGGTAGAACGCAGGTGACTCTGATTGGTTGCTAGAACGAACAAAATATACAAAAGAGCTGAGGAATTCAGTCCTTTTCTTTTTAAATGTTGGTTTCAGCAAAAGAGTTGAGTAAGAGCTGAGTCACTATTTGCCAAAACAGAACAAATAGATCATGGGACGTGTGCTTTCCTGTGAGAACTGAATCACTCATTCATTTCATGTTTTTTTCCGAACACATTTATAACTACTACAACTACTGATAACACTACAATATTATTAACAAAACAAAACCCAGTTTCCCTCTCAGGAGTCAATAAAGTATGTCTGATTCTCACTGTAAGGCTGTTGAGTTCAGGAGTCAGGTTGCAGGAGAGCATCACCTCCACCAGATGTCATCCTGCTCCTCCTAACATCAGCCTGAGGTGAGCACATTCCTGGATCCTCCCTCTCCTCTCTTCTCCTCTCCTCTGGGGTTTTATCTGATGATGCACAGGTAGAGAGACTGTTTGGGATCAGATGCACCGCCCAAAACCAGCTGGAACTACATCAAGAAAGTTTTGAGAACTTTATCCATTTTTCTGGAACTTTTCCCCACTTTTCTGAAATCAAACGATGGCCAGTGCAGGCATACAGCTCCTCGGCTTCTCGCTGGCCTTCCTGGGCGTCATTGGCTCCATAGCATCCACAGTTATGGTGGAATGGAAAGCTTCGTCCTACGCAGGAGACAACATCATCACAGCTCAGGCGATGTATGAGGGGCTGTGGAAGTCCTGTGTATCACAGAGCACTGGTCAAATTCAGTGTAAAGTGTATGATTCATTCCTCCAGCTGCCAGGTAATGTTGTGTTTACATACCTTGTTTTCATGAAACATTTTGTAAGACAAGCAACTGATCATACTGTAGCGTGAACCGATTGCCAACCAGTTATTTTGTGTGAATAATTGTGCATTTCTCAAAACGCTTGATTTTCAATCAAATTAAGATTTTTTGAAATGCCTTACTAGTTTAGGAATCACTGGCCTGTATGCTGTAAAACAGGAATGTGTAAATCTCTCTGGTCATTCAAGCGGCCATAGAGCTTTAAGAAAGTGCCCTCTTCTCTCTTTGTAAGACCTCCTTGCGTGCAGAGACACGTCAGTCAAATACCAGCAGCTTGCTCATCAAACAGAAACTTCTCTTTCCATTCAAAACAAACAGAAGTTGTGGATAGGTGGATTTCAAATATGTAGCTGCATGAATGGGTCTTTAGTTTTCTCAATCAGAAAAGGCTGATACCAATTACATCAAAATTGCCTGTATGAATGTTTGGAGAAGAAGCTTGTGCCCGTTGTAAACAAGAGGAACACAGAGATTCATTGAAGAGATACTTAACTAACTGCATACAAAAATCTGCTTGATTGAGTTTTTATTTAAAGGTCATAATGAAAATATTTTTACATAGACAAATCTCTTATTTTAAATAAAACATCTACAGAGCTTGTAGAAAGGTGCAGAAACAAAGTATCTCTTTTCCTTAAAAAACATTATTATGATTGTGAAATAATAACTACCATTTTTTTCAACTTCCAAATTGATTTTATTGTTTATATCTGCGTAAGAATTTTGACGATTGGCTCCAACTTCTAACAACATTTGTGAACCAATAGTATAAATCACATGGTATCTCTGTTTTGTAAGTGATAAAGAGTCTTGGTTTGTCTCAGCATCTCCATTTTGTGGAATTTTTTTAAACTGCCTGAGTTCTACAATAAGCACCCAGCATAATTTACATTAAGGTTAAGTATGCTAACGTTAGCTAACGTCAGGGTTTGTGTTAGCTAGCGTTACCAACATTAGTGCTCGCTAGCTACCGTAAGCAAGCAAATTAATATGTATTTGTACAGGTAAAAAACAGACAAAGTGTCGGGAGATTTGAAAACAAGTCTACATGAAATACACTTAAATACTCAAACAGATGAATGAATGCATATTTAATTTGGACATGTGAAAACAAAACAAAACAAAAAGTTAAATTAGTTTGACAAATAATTAACAAGCACTGACATGCCCGAAAAGGAGGAAGAAGTTTACCCTTATCTAATAATATCCCTTCTCCACAAATCAGTTATTAATCATAATCAATTTACTTCCATTCCTGAACCGGTGTACCTTGGTATGTTCCCTTCTAACAATCTACACTTCAATATACTATATGTGCAATTAATAAATCACATATTATATATAAATATACTTACATACACACCCATATATGCTTATATACATATGTGCTAAACACATGCACATATACACACCTACATTCACACACATAAGTACATACATACACACATTCACATACAAATATACATACATAGCTTATAATATAATAAACATACATTGACACAAATGTGAGACCTACTCAACTCTGGTGGTCCCGTGCCATGTTGTTGTCTCCAGGGATTGTACTGGGCACACGAGGGCTGATGCTGTGCTCCATCTCGCTGGGCATCATCTCCATGATGGTGGAGATGGTGGGCATGAGGTGCACCACCTGTATGGCAGAAGCACCGGAGCAGAAGGACAAAGTGGCTCTCGCTGGTGGAGTTATCTTCATTATTGCAGGTCAGTCACTGCAAGTTTATTCAGGTCATATACACCCTGCCCGAAGATCACCTGGTGGATATGTTTGTCCCCTAAAGATGTTCCACCAACCTACTGCATATTTTCCTTTGACCACAATAATGCGATAACTTTCAAACATAATTTGGCTTGCATCACATTTGTTTTCTTTTTACTTCATGAATATGATAGATGACAGATAAAACCCTCCTGCGTGTTTTAACCTGTACAATACAAACATCTAAAAATGTTTCTATGCCCTTGCTTTCCAGGTCTGCTTGCTCTGGCGGGAACATCTTGGTATGGCCACAGAATAGCAAAGGATTTTTACAACCCATTCACACCCACCAATTCCAGGTGAGGTCATCCTTCTCTGTTGTTCAGTCTGAGAATTCACAGTAATTATCAGGTATCACTGTAGCTGTGTATAATGATGCAGAGGACAAGCACTCACCTTTTGTTATGCTGTCATTTTGTATCATTCATTTAAACTAATAATACATAATATTTCCACATTGAAGTGTCTTAAAACGACCAGGGCTTTGGTATAAAAGTTGTTGGTTTGAGAAAAAGCAGCGACGGTGCCCTCTGGGCCCCTCCAGTGGAGAAAACATGATAAATGATGCGCTGGTGCCCCACCACATGCAGCTAGCGCCAATTTGTTTTGGCCCATATCCCTCAAACAGTCCAACTCTGTCCCACACTACTTCAAGTTGTCAACAAATGTCGCCTTTTGTGTTCATAACATGAGACTCCAGGAAGTGAATATTATCGGCCAAGAAAACCTCCTTCCGTAAACCTGCAATAAAAATACACAATGTGACAGTTTTAAACTGTGTTTTTTTTTGCAGGGTCAGGCTAGCTGTGGAGTCTCCCCCTGTTTCCTGTCTCTATGCTAAGCTAAGCTAACCAGCTGTACCTTTACATTAAAATCAACAGCAATTAGAATAAATAAATCAATGCACTTCCCCAAATGCCAAACTATTCCTTTGATTTTCTAGCATACTTTTTCGTGTTCAACTCAACAATTATATCTTGAAATCAAACACTGATGATTGATTCAGACCAAACTGAATATAACATGATCAGTTTGTGTTTGGACTTGAAATGCTGGTAAACTGTGAAAAACAACAACAACTCTTTCCTGTCTTTTCTAAATGTCTATACAAATCTGAGTGTGACGTGTGAATCATTTCCAGGTATGAATTCGGCAGTGCTCTGTATGTTGGATGGGGAGCTGCTAGTCTCATCATTATAGGCGGGAGCTTCCTCTGCTGCAACTGCTCCACCGACGGCTCAGGGAAGCAACCACGCTACCCAACGTCCCGCTCTGCAGGCCAGCCGGGCAGGGATTACGTCTAGGACGATCACTCCCCACATGGGAGACCACTGTCTTCCACTCGGCTCTCAGATCTGTTTGATGCAATATGTATATTTGCAGGTGTTATATTTGGTGTATGTTTATATTTATCGGGAAATACACTCCATTCTTTTGCAGGCTACAATAAAAAAGGTTAGGGATCCCTCAAATAGGATATTAAAGAGATGTACTGAATCGAGATATATTAATCAAATAACACATTGAATGAAAAGTTAATTTCCATTTAAATTAAATGTTAAGAATATTGTAAAACTTGACTTTGCCCAGAATATGTTGAGAACATCTCAGGAGATTTCTTTCAATTACATAATCATCGGATCAAATCTTTTATCATTTCATATAAATCGGCTCAGGGTGTTACTGTTTGACTTTTTTTGTGGAATCTAGCTATCATTCTTTTGTTTCATGTAAAATAAAAGCTTTGTTACTTTCTTATTATTGTATGTTTTTCATAGTACTCAGGATTGGTTTGTTTGATGTCTGCTATATACATGTAGACACACACACACACACACACACACACACACACACACACACACACACACACACACACACACTTGATTGCACTTACTTATTCATGTGCAACAATTAAACATTCATGGATAAGATGGTGGTTGAATTAGTTATTCAGATTCTTTACTTAAGGAAAGTACTAACGCCACACCATCTAAACACTCAAACACAAGAAAGAAGCCAACCCTTCCTTCAAAATAACTACTATCAGCAAACTTTACGTAACATATTAGTAAAAGTACTTATAGTGCAGTAAAATTATCCACTCAGTGTTAGTGAGTCAGTGTTACTATTATAGCTATAGTAGCTGATTAACTGAACTTCTCTGAGCACGTTTCTCAGAGTAAAATAAGGTCCCCAGCACACTGTTTGAAGCTAGAAAGGTGGCAGGGTCCGCCACATATAAACAGAGTAACACAGTATGAATTGTGTTGTCGTTTAAGGTTGGTTTGTATATTCAGTTTATTCAGTAATGAAAACTAAGAGAATTTGTTTAGGCATCAAAACACCAGTCAATGGAAATTGTTCTCTTTTGATTAAAAGAGAAACCTTTAACTACTCTTTATACTGTCGGCTAATGCAGTTTACAGCGACGCATCAAATTCTAAAGACCATCATATGTCTGTAGAATGGCTGTCCTGGTGGAAACAAGCATCTCTTAAATTCCACGAGCTCAGAAAAGTTCAGCAGTTGTAAACTTTGAAAGGATACGCCTCTCCAGTGCTTTGTTTTGTGGTGCTAGACCAAATTCATACATTCTAGCTGTTGGGTGTCTGTAAGTATAAAAGTTAGACAGCCAAATTCACAATTAGAAGAGTTCATTAAGCTTCAGAAGGAACACACCAGTTTATGGGAAAAGCCCCAAAAGCTCTGAGTTGAGAGATATGTGGTGTTCAATTGATATGACGGATGTGAAAAATGGTCATAAGTTCTGCAAACTGGAGCTGAATTATAAGTTTGGAAGTACCTTGAATTTGTAGATAAGTGCTGTATTTGAGTAAAGGCACAAAGTTACATTCCACCACTAAAGACTCATAGATTAATACCTTAAAAAGGCTGAAATATCTCCTGAATCAGTAGTAAGAAAACCCCAAACAGCCGTACATTTTGACTGGTATAGGAATTACCTGTGTAAAAGCTAAATAGGGACATGATAACTTGTCATGGCTCATGTGAGACCTGAGTAAAGTGTATTCTTTTGTGTGCAGGCATGTATGTGTGTGTTGGGGGGAGCGTAGAAGAAAAAAAAAAACCCTCCCCCGACGGCTTCCCCTGTTCCTCCCAAAGTTATAGATCGCAGCACATCCATGAATGCAAAGGCCAAGACGACACGTCAGTATCGTCATCATCTTCTTACAGGAAGGATTCATCTTTATCTGTAAATGTATCTCAAATATTTTATTAGCACTAATGTGAGCCTGGCAGCACAAACAGTACTGTGCAAACTAGAGAGAACAAGCTTTTAGTTGCTTAAAATGAACAAATGAGGAGGGTTTTTTTCTTTGTCCAACACGAAGCGGTGGCTTCTCCAGAAATGTGTCACCTCAGGGAAGACAAAACTAATCCAAAGAGGCGATGCATTCCTCAGACCAGCAGCAGCTCCTGTCCCAACATGCCTCCTCACAGGAGAAGTCAGCAAAGATCACGGAAGCCAAATTCCAAAAGAATGTGTACACCTACGCTTCTCTTCATGGAGGAGTTACAGAGAACTTCAAAGCCCCTTTTCCACCGGTGCACACACACACCAAACACACAGCATGGTTTTATCAGCTATTCTATCAGCTATATGAACTCACTGTTATATCTACTGTGGCACCTTCAGGACTCTGCAGTGTGCAGCGACTCTGCAGCAGAGAGCTCCACCGTCTGGTGATCCTCGAGTCCGCAGCTCAAACACGAGGCAGCTGACAATAACGTGTTAATAATGAACTAGTTTGTAAAAAAGAATGGAAAAAGACAATACAGAAAACATATAAAACGTCTTGTTACTGACCTTTTAACCCTCAGATATGCAAACTACAGTTATAAGATGTTACATGATACAACCTACAAAGAATATAGAAACGTATGATCTGTCTTTTAACTGGGCACTTCCTCAATTTAATGTATTTATTAACTTTGTGCCTCATTACATAGGACACAACAGAGATACTATAATAGGTAATATTGGAAGAGAGACAAGAGAAGAGGGAAGACATGCAACAAATGTCCCCATAATGTACTGTTCACTAACTGACTCATTTTGGGAAGATTTCTGTTGTTTGTTTCATCTCTCTCTTCTTTTTTCCCTGCAATTCCTCCACAGCCTGTACAAAACCACAAAATTCCCCAGACTTACTCTGCACTTTTGCTCAGCTATCATTTTTTCTGCCTTTTCTAAATGGATTTCAGTCAGATCTCAACACACACAGGCTACTGCTGACCCCACCGACGCCCTCATGTTTGCTGTGTAACACATCGATGGAAGTTACAGCGAGCGTGAATGAATATCACGACCCTTCTTCCACTCCACGCAGACGGTGTTGCAGCAGGTCAACTTCCTGAATCGGGGAGAGAATTTTAAGAAGAGAAAGTGCGCTCGGAGTTCACTTCCTGTGGTGATGGGAAGAAGCTTGTCAGATTTTTTTCAGCTTTCATTTCCAGGAACTAATCTGGACTCGTATGACTGTAAATTACACAGTTTTCTTTCTAAATTTGATGTGCACCAAATGTACAGCTATGGATCTTCTAACAGGACAGATTGATAAATATTTGTATGAACTGAAAAGCATTGAAAGAAGGGGGGACAAAGACTCGCCACAGTGCAAAGCTATGATTGAAATTGCAAGTTATGCTCCTGCTGTAAAATAGGAGAAATAGAAGTGAAAATATTCTACAGCACGATATGTGTGAGACATGTGTGGCCACTAGAGGACAACAGAGGGCCAGTCTGGGATCAGTTCATGATTAATTTTCAATCCTGTGAAAGCCTGTAACTACAAATTAAAGCTGGGATATGAGTTAAATATGTTTGAATTCATACTCTTCAACACTCTCAAGATTTAAAATGATCAGACTGTTATTTACACTGTCAATCACAACTGTTAGAGCTTAATGACTGAAGATGACTTCGGCAGTCGGATAAAGACAGCATGAGGCGACGGCGTTAACACTGACATGTTTTCAGAAAATACACAAATACAACTCCTGTCAACCATTGTACTTAAAACAGTTGGTAAATTAGTTATTGATTATTAGTTGCTTACTGTCAATATGCAGTCATTGGGAGATTATTGAGGGAAAACTATTATGAATATGAATATGAAGAATAGACATTATTAGGTGCTTGATAATAAATGAAGAGCTAATATACTACCAATGTGCATGTAAGCAACTAGTTAATGCTTAATGTGTGTAGCTTAACACAAGGCATTAACCACAATTCAAGTGACAAAAAATAATAGACACAAATCAAAATGCTTGCAAATTCACGAGAGTGAGAGTGATGAAATGTGCATTAATTGACAAAAAGAGTGATAAACCTGGCTACTATTCATCATTCACAACACCCATGAGACAATTTGTGTTACTTCCATCTCTTATAGAGACTCAGATTATCTTAAATATTTGGGACTCTTTGAGTTGTGGGCTTAAAAGAGTAGAAGCACACATAGAATAAACCCCAGTAACCTATATTTCACGCTCAGATTAGACCTCTGATCTTCTGCACACTTCATCCTCTCACAGCTCTAAGAGCCTTCTTAAAGCAATCTAACCTAATTGCCCAAGTCCTATTTAAAGTTACCATATGTGCAGACTGCACTGAAGGCATGTCATGCCTCAGCACCAATACTACTTTAAATATTACCTGCATTTTAGCAAATAACCCATAAAATATGAGGATATGCCGCAATAAAAGCCATTCAGAATGACATTTTTTATGATCTTTATAAAACAACTGGCCGTTTAGACTGATGAAGTGCATCGACGGGGCAGCACTTAACTCGAGGGCTTCCCCCCTCTTCAGTCCAGTATTGGATCTGGATCTGGACCAGACGCTAACTCAAACTGCTGCAATCAGCAGAGTGCCTCTGGCAGACGTCACAGAAAAATCAATGAGTGGCTACAAAATCAAGCGGAAAACTAAACTGTTTCTAAAATCACTTGTGTCCTCTGGAGTCGTTTGTGGCCTCCTGAATGTTACAAACCTGTCAATGAGTAGACTGAAACTTTAACGGAAGGAAATGTGACTAATACCAATACGTATTTCCATCCAAAGACTAAGACTCCGTCTGAAGTAGTTGCCAAAATGAACAGTGAGAACACTGAGACTGTACTGTACTTGTCCTCACATAGTGTGTCAGCTACGGTCAGTGCTGGCTACAGATCAGCCTTATCTCACTCTGCACAAATACAAGCTTGAGTTGTCAGACTTGTCCAGACCATCAGAGTGAGAGTGACATCACCATCGTGTATTAGAAGGGAGTGTAAATCAGTGAAGTTAAGTCTGATTAGTGTGTCCTCCTTGAAATTATAACAGGGATATAATGACTTCTCGGGCATTTGGCAGCGTTAAGTGGATTATTTGGACACGTTGTTGATGCAGGAAACGTTCCTGAAATGTAATCCCTTCTGTCTAACCTTGAAACTCCCGCTTGATATTATAGATTTTGAAATAGATATAGTGGAATTATATTGGAATTTCTTGTTAGCTGTTTTGTGCCATTATGACTCTCTAATACTGTATCTGTCTAATCAAACGTAATTTGTCTGATATCACCCCAGTTATTCCCTGCTAAGACAGTGGCTCAGCTATGTTAACATATACAAACAAGTACCTTTGATTCTGAACATGCTGTTGATGTACGGATTGGTAGAGGCTCGACTAAAAACACTCCAAATTCAGCTGCTTTCATCTACTTTAAGTGACCTTTAATTAGGGGTGGAAGTATTTTTTGGGGTACTTGTACTAAAAAGGCGTACCCACTATCTACTCACTTGCTTTTGAAATCATAACTGAGTACTGAGTACAAGTTGAAAGAGCATCTAAACCTTTAATTTGCATTTTGTAGCAAATTAGGCCATCTGATGACAAGCGGGCCGATGAAAACTAATCTAAATGTGTTTTGTTCTGTTATAGCTATTCATAGTATGTTATCAGTGGTGATAAATCCTTTATAGTAGATTAACTGTAGCACTGTAGTATTCTAAACATTGCTTGAGATTACTTCCATCTGCTGTCACATTATGGATTGTGCTCATTGATGCACGCTTATAAACACATGGCACATTTTTCCAAAGTAAAACACCAAGCAGTGTAAAATGCAGTTAATATGAGCTTCAGCAACGGCGCCATGTCTTCTGTTTGTCTACACAAGACCTACTCTTTTCTTTCGATATTTTAAGCACGTTTTGCTGATAATACCTCTCTGCTTTTACTTAGTAAAGATTGCTTGACTTTTACTTGTATCAGAGTACTTATTTCCACTCTGAAGTAAATGATCTGAGCGAGTCTTCCACCACTGATATTTGAGCAAAGGTGTCTCTGCAGCCTACCAGCAGAGGTGCCCTCTCACCTGATTGTCATAATAACATGCTGAGCCTCAGCCTGTGCACTGATCCTCCTGTGGAAGCTGTACAGATCAAAATAACCTGATCCATCTGCAGATCCCCCGAGGACCTTAGAGACACTGTGAAATGCTTTATAGACCATTTGTAAAACAATTGTTGGGCCCATATAGAATTATGTGTACATTTGCCTTTTTATGATAGATATTATGAGGAAAACTCAATGTCATGATATTGATTTGGTCCTTTGAGACCTGTCTCCGACATAAATGTATTGAATATTGTGAAAGGACTGCCTTTCTTCCTCTGATGTGCTCCATGGTAAGGTTCACCGCAGGGGTCCCACTGCTGGATACAATATGACGGAAAGAAAAACAACCTGCCCGCTGGCACACTTATTAGGATTATTACTGTACTTTGGTGTATTTTCTGTTAGATATGAGTCCTCTGTGGGGGCTCATTGTGGAAGGGACTGACCTCCTGGTGAAGAAGTTTCCTGTGCATGTATTGTCCTCATCAGCCTCCTGTTCTCAAAGTTTTTTTTTTTTTTTTTTTTAATGTGGTACTTCACAAGAATAAAAAGAGATAAATTGATTGAAAAGATGTACGTAAAGGCACACTCACAAAACACACACACAGACACACACACACACACAGACGTAGACACAGACACGGGCACACAGGGCTAATCCTTGAAGCTTAACTAATTAGATCAGCTTGACTTCAAGATATTTCATTCAGCTTGGCAGGAAGTCTAAATCGTTAATGTGTGTGTCTGCGGTTGCAACCATGATTGTGTGTCTGTGAGCTGATTAACATCCATGTGTGTGTGCTTGTGTGTGTTTCCTATCGACTTAATCAACTCTCTTTGCATCTCATAGCAGTGCAGCCCATGGTTCATTATCACTCATTCAGACTCTGCTGACCTGCTCCAACACCTGGATGGTTGTCTGTGCAAAACAGATGAGTGTCTCCATGGGAACCGCAGTCTCCTCCTCCATATTTGTCAGGAGTAAACAGGAGTGGTGCTTTAAACGTCTCCATCCACCACGCCACACAGAGAACCGGAGGGAGAGGGATCCATGCTTGCTTGATTAGATTATTATTATTAGAATCAGAAACATTCCTAAGTCTGTGTTATGTTAAAAGTGTACTTTGTAGTTTTGGGAATCATTTGTAATCGGAAGAGAAAGATCTTCATTGACGGATTATTACTTTATTCTTTTGTTCCTTAACAAACTAAATAGACAAACTGGCCTTAAAGGACAACACAATTTCAGACTGTTTCACCTTGTTTATATGTGGCGGACCCTGCCACCTTTCTAGCTTCAAACAGTGTTCTGGGGACCTTATTTTCCTCTGAGAACAGCTTGTTTGTTCAATCACAGAAAAGATAAATATTTCTGAGTTTGTATTATGACCTCATTAATATTGATTAATAAAATTGACATTATTAATAAAATTCTGACTTTGTATTCCTTCTCTAAAACTGCATAGTGCCCCTTTAAGCACGATAAAGGTTGCTGATACGACAGCTCTAAGCAAACAATTTAATAAAATAGAGTCCAGTTAAGAATTTTAAACCTTGGACTAAATAGTCAACACGTGTAATCTTAAAACTTTCAGTGACAAGAATCAACATGAATACAAAAAAATGAGACCACTCCTCTGCCATGAAGTTGTAAGGACGAGACACGACTTAAAATCATTAATAACAAACTCAAGGCCTTTTTCTAGTTCACATTCCACCACCAGAGTCCAACATTAACACAAATCTCTCCCCTGCACAAAAAACCCCCCAGCAGTATTTCCAAATTCTATCTTGCTCTGGCAGAAGCAGATTATGGATCCCTCGCAGGAGTTTCCAAAATATCCAGAGCAGCACGGCCAAGATGTCGATGTAAGTGATTTAAACACGGAGACGCTGGCAGGCCTTGGTGCAGTGGCTCCCTGCCTCCTCCCATCTGAAGGAAAGCTAATGAATTCAAAAACTTTCACCTCTGCTTTCCTGAGTGGAGCCACACCCTACCCCAAGAAACAAGTTCAAAGTAGGTCAGTAAGTGCTTCTGGAATGATACGTTGAAAAAACAAAATAGTCTCTGATTTTGTGGTTGAAACAGAAAAAACCTCATGATTTGCCTTCAAGGCAAAAGTATCTGAACTGTATCTATTTCTCACTGTTTTGGTTTTGAAAAACAAAATTCAAATCTTTTCATTAATTAACAACTGTTGTTTTTTTCTTAAGAACATGATAAAAGAAAATAATAGAAATAAAATGCGCCGATGTCTATGTGACTTTTTTCTCCTTTTCTTGGTGTCAAACAACAACAAAAAAATATGCTTGAAATTAAAAAAAGATTTTTATGACCTAGCCAGGTTAAATAACCCATCCCAAAAATTAAAGGAATGGTATGTAATATTCTGCATTGGAACGTTATAAATGACTCAAGCTTTGTTATATTTTGTTGAGTTGTGTACCGACCACAGTAAGTCCAACAATGTTCAAAACAACATGCTTTATCAAGGCAGGATAGAGTCAGAGAGGGAGGAGGGAACATGGTAAGGTACATTTCCCCTCTAGCTCCGATCATTGGTCAGCATTACATAACAGGAACACCTGACAATGGAGGTCACCTCCGCAGATCGCTGCTGCAGTCAGGTTGATTAACAAGACCTAGATCCACTTTTTAATCCCAAAAGGTGAAAAGGAATCTCTGATCTGAGTGAAATCCATGGCGCCCGAGGCTGTTTACTCCTCCAGAAGGCTTGGTTCTGCACTCGACTCTCTCTGCCAGAGCTGGCCGGCTCTGAGCAGCTGAGCACCGTCCCTCCCCACACAACTGTCAACAAATATCTTTTAATTCAGTTGAGAAACCCCTGCTGCAGGATTGACATAATGTAGAATGAATCACAATGATTGTCTTGACCTGTTTTCAATGGATGTTTTGCTTTTCATTTTGCTTCACATTAAATACAAACTGTGTAATAAATATAAGTACATCTTTGCATACATGTGTAGCATTATCATTACCGCTCTGACATGGAGAGTTACTCAGTGTGATGAATGCCTGTAACTGTTGAAACTTGTTTTTTGTTTTTACTCTTGCCGCCACATTAAACTAGTTATGATACATTCTCCTTTTAATTTGTGGCATTTTCTTATATTCAGAGTGCCTTGATTTCCTTCTCTGTCACTTTTGATCTACGTTTGGTCACATAGGGCAACCAGTAATCTCTTTTCCTCACTCGGTATGATTTTGACCGCATCTCATTCCTTTGCCTTTTGTCCTTAGAAAGAAATTCAAACGTTGCTCCATGACCCTTAAAGAACTAGAGTGAACCTTCACGTGGCGAACACATGGTTCTGATCATGAGACATGGAAAGCCAGAAATAATTCCAATGTTCCAAACAGACATTGACTTTACTGCTCTCACTGGTGAGCTGTCAGCTGTGGATTTAAAACAATATTTTTTCCTTTTGTAAGTTGAAATGCATAGTATCTAAATTTTCCAAATGTGTCTAAATTTCTGCATATTGTTTTTTTTTTATTATTTTTTTTAATATTGCTCTCACGGGTGGTCTGCAGGAAAAACACAGCAGAGACACAATAAATGGAAATGTTCATGTCTGGGAAGCCTTCATGGGATTATGTGATTTTCTCTGCACTTACCGAAGGAGCGTGAATGTGACGCTCTGGGCAAAAGAATATTCCCAAACTCTGCAACTCTATGGAGCTTTTTAGCTTCTCTTAAGCTCTTTGTTTTTGGTTTCACAGCACACTTCCTTTACATTTTGCACGCTGCTTTCAACACGGACATTTTATTGAGGAATAAGCAGCAGTTTTCTGCATATCTACGCCAGAGGGGGCTGGAAGACACAGAGGCCATTGAAAACACAAGGGACTGACTGATGACTAAATCGGGGAGGCTTAAATGAGTCAAAAAAACACTGAACTTCCCAGAGAATAGTGCCTGGAAGGCAAGGGGCTGCACACATTCTCACCAGGCCAACAGACAGAGTAAGGAGTGGACGGTGGTACAGGGGGATTGCCCGTAATTGCATTAAATTAAATAAATTAGATTTCTTTATTTTCTATGCAGTCGTCTACAATTAATTCATCCAGTTCTTTCATGCTGGACATACCTGGCATCACTGGGGACGGAAATGAACAAAGTATGCCTCCTAATTACTGGCAGTCTACTTTTAATTCAGTTTAGTTTGTATTCCTCTCTGTTGAGGATACACGTTACTTTCCTTCAGAGTATTTTTCAGACACCACATTTAACATTTTTATTAATTCACTGAAATATGCATGATTTTTAACTTTTTTCTCAACGTCTAAGTGCAGTCGTGAAGTGGTCTCATTGCCTTTAGTGAGATTAGATATTGGAACTACTATGATTTGATTGCATGTTTTACATGTGTTTCATGTCATGTCATTAAGTGCCATTCATTTGGGCCAATCAAAAAACAAAACAAAACACAATTTCTATTTAGTAACTTTGGTAGTTAATAAAAAAACATTTATAGAAGTTAAAACATTGAAACTATCTGAGAGCCATAAAAATGATAACAGCTGTGGTCGTTAGGTCTAACGCTTTCTTTTGCATCCCACCTGTTGTAAAAATAAATAGATAAATAAAAAAGAACCCTGGTTACTAAACAATGACAT
Organism: Diplodus puntazzo; assembly: GCA_963678695.2. Taxonomy (NCBI): domain Eukaryota; kingdom Metazoa; phylum Chordata; class Actinopteri; order Spariformes; family Sparidae; genus Diplodus; species Diplodus puntazzo. Next base: position 20,655,200 of record OZ023166.1, read on the forward strand.
CTATGAGTGTGTACCGACTTGGCCCGACCCCTAGCCTTGCCTCCTGCTATCTGACGAGCATGTGACTCGGCCGTCCCCTCGCTCCTCAGTGGCAATCTGGGCAGAGCTTAGACTCCCTGAGGCACTCACATTGAAAAGATACTATATCAGTGTGTTGTATAATAATCCTGAAACGAAGGATTCCTTTGTTTGCAGAGTCTGAATCAAATGAATTCGGTCAAGTCCAAGAGATGTATTCTCACCACTCGTTGAGATGTAAGAGATATTTTAGTGTATGAAGTGGTTTTGCTATCAAGCCTCCATTGTTATTAAGTCTTGAACTATAAAGAGGAAAAAGATGAAGATTTAGTTAAGTTTATCATCAACAGTGCTATCACCTGACTGTACCTTGACCCGTGAAAAAGACCATAAATGTTCACTTTACCAGTTGTTTTGCTGTTAGTGGTTAGCCATTTAAAAACCAGTGTTGGAAAGTATGTACATTTACTCAAGTCCTGTCTCTACTGCACTTCTGAGGTACTTAACTTGACAACTCCAATTTAATACAACCTATAGAAGTAGACCTTACGGAAATTTCCCATGCAAACTGAGTATTTTCGCACGGGATTATAGAATAATAGCACCTGTCAGTTGGACGTCTTCACAAGTGATTTGCTGTTTTCTCATATGAATGAAAATATCAACATAAGGAATGTACATACATGCGCATTAGAATTCCCACATGTAAAAAATACTTACTGAGGGAACCTATATTCTACTATCTGTTAATGATCTATTTAGTATTCTAAAAACCTTCACTGTAATGAAATCAGATCAATTGTTAAACGGTAAATTAAAGTACCTAACGGTACATAAAAAAAGTTGGAATAAGTTTCACCTCATGCAGCCACAACATCAGGAAGTGCTGCTTGTATATTAATGCTACACTAACAATTATTAAGCTGAAGGTCATATTGCTAACATTCTCATTTAGACTAATCTTTTTTAAATAGAAATAAAACAACTACAGAGCCTGTTGAAAAGTTCAGAATAATGTATTTTCCCTCAAAACATTATGATTGTGAATTAATCATTTAATATTTAATCAAAATGTTTGTCAGGTCCAAAACGGTTGTTTCGTTCAACTCTGTGTCAGTCCTTAATTTGGCTTTGTTTGTATCATGTTGTATCTGTGTTTTGGAGTCAGTTGCCAGTTTTGGGGAGAAAAAGAAGGAAAAATGACTGCAGTGTGCACCCAGATACTGTACTGCCAAAAGTTAGCTAGCCTTAGTGACATAAGAGTGAGCAAGCATTGGCAACTTTAACATTAGCTAGCATTAGCTATGTTAATCTTAGCTAGTTAGTGCAGGCAAGGTTAGCTAATGCAACAAACTGGCAGCCACTTGAGGGGGCAGATGATTCGAGAGTTGATGTGAAGCCACATTTAGTGGCTGACATTTAACAATAGCACTTTTAATAGAGAGCTCATGTCACACCCTCTCCGGTGGACCACCATGGGACCTCATTTCTGAAAAAAACATGTATGGTAGTGAATGGAGAAAGACCCTTTTTTGATCCTGATGTTAACGTGATTCTTTGTTAGAGGGGGGCAGCCACATTTTAAGCCAAGTTTCTGTTGTTCAAGCACATTAAGATTTTAAAACAAACCGTAATAAAGACATTTCTGAATTCACGCTCACACGACAAATGGTTACATTTAGAGAAAGAGATTGCCTTAACACATAAGTCATATCATTGTGCTGAAATCCTGAAGAAAATTGAGCAAATTACACAGTAAAGCTTATACACGCACACACACACAATGTAGCATAAATGTTTGAATCAATCCTTCCGGGAGAGTCAAGCAACGGAAAGAATTGATGTCTGTCCATGAGCACACACTCTAACAAGGCTGCCGCAAATGAAAGGAACACTGTAGACAATTACAATTAGTTCTAAGTAGTCATGGGAAGCTCATAGCATCTAGACTCAAGCTTGGCTCAGTGTGTATGCAGTGTTCCCTCTGATTCAATTTACAAGGAACATGTGAGTGTCACTCAGGGGACAAACGCAAAAGCACAGGAAGAAGACAACAGGAAGCTGTGAGCGCACAGCTGCTGTTATTTCAGTCTGCAATTGGCCAAAATGTCCTCTCTATATCTGAAACTTTGATTTGACTTCCTCCACCCCCAGTGTGCCTCAGGGACACATTTAGTGTGACTGTATTTGTGTCTTTGTGAGGAGACAACTTAAATTAGAAGATAGATAAAACTTTTTTCCATTTTTTCCACTGGATCTCTTTCAACATATGAATTTGATCACAACACTTTATCTTCCGTATACAGAATAAACCACTGACTGACTCAATGCACAAATAAGTGTACACATACACTGCGAAAGAAGAAAAAACAGAACAACAAAGTGAGGAAATGTGTTTTGGGGGAATCGATGTTAAAGGTTTGGAGTTTGAATTAGGTGGAAAAGGCTTCCAGACGTTCTTGCTGGGAGAAAAATGTGCACCGAGCATCGACTGCTCCAATCTCAGGCAAAATCGGCTAAAAAATTTGATACCCAATAAACAACTTTGCAAATGTTGGAAGACCAATGCTGGAAATTCACACATGCCAATGCACCTCCTGCTTTTGGTTTCCCTGGTTGTGATTTCCTAAATGTTTGGATGGTTTTTATTCCAGATAAAAGATGAATTGCTTTTATCAGGTTCTTTACGATGTTTTTTTCGAAAAGGAAAAATCAGGACAAGATGTTCATCTTGACATTTTATTCTGCCGGCTTAAGAAGCGGGGAGTGAGGACTGATGAAATTCAATCAGATGATGTTTAGCTTTCTCTAACACCGCTTTTAGTCTGTACTTAAAAAAAATCCTTAAAGGTCCTGTTTGTTAGAAAAGTAGAATTTTGAGTGTCATTTCTGACTTGTCAAAAAGTGATGGAAAAACTGGGACCATGACCAACCCAACCTACAAATGCAACAGTCCTTCTCCTCCTTCCACTGTGTTTGCGTTAAACCACGTGATGCCAACAGCATCGTACTTTTGGCTGACAGACCTTGTGAGAAAACAACTGTCAGAATTCTCACACAGAGATAAACAAAACCATAATTTTGGACCCGACAAACATTTCAAAATCAAATTCAAATTCACAATCATAATAATGTGTGTGTATGTATGTAATACGTGATATTCTGCATCTTTCTGCAGGCTCTTTAGATGTTTTAGTTTTAAAAAAGTGATTAACGTAAACATGTTATCAATATAACTAAATTAATGCATGTTGCATTTTCAGTTTTTCTGTAAGCTAATTGAACTAACACTCTGGTGTAAAGAGTTTCATTATGAGAAACAGATTTGAGTGTATTGATGCTCTCAATCTTCTCATCTAACTCTCAGCAAAAAAGTGAACAAGTGTATTTTTCTAGCTCCTGAAAAGCCCAGTTGCTCCTTTAATGTCTTTGGATGACCTCATCTGACTCTTCCGATTTGTGTTGGTCAGTGGCAACTTTGACCCCGCTGTGATTTGGATAGGGCGACCAGGGGAGAGAGCTCAGGTAAACAGCAGGATGTTCAGCTCCCGGCATCGATTATGGACCCCAGAGAGCTTCGGTTGCTAGGACTAATCTTGGCCTTCAAGCCACGGGTCACTAAATGTTCATTCGGGGGTGATTCATCCTTCTGTGGAAAAATCAAAGCGGTTGCTGCTGTGCTGGCAGTCTGTCGTGCTGGCTCTGCAAAGCCAGTGGAGATATCGCATTAAGAGACCACACACACACAGCATGACATATTGATGATGGGGATCGGACTTGTGCAAAGCAATACACGCTACCATTTGGGGAATTAAAGCAAACCGTTCACTTCGAGGGGTGATAAACTGGAGCAACTTTAAGACGGGCAATATATGTGGGGTTTTAACTGGATACTGACTGTTTTGAGTAAACTTTATTTAGTCACTTTTCAAGTGAAAATACCCTCCTGACTGAATACAAGCTTAGAATTACTCTGAATTTGGGACATTGAATGTGTACCCTAGTCAAACCTTCGTGTAAAAGCATAATATGACGAAAGAGGCACTTTAAGATTTACCGTATTATCGTTTTCAGGTCAAACTAATTTTCAGTGGGAGTGCTACGGGCACCTTAGCAATAGCATCAAAATCGTTATTTTTAAAACACTAAGAAAGCTCGACACAACATGAAATTTTGCTCGTTCACGAAAAAACATGAACACGAGCATTGAGAACATTGTTTGTGTGCACAGAGTTTGCTGAAAATAAAGTTTTTGAACAACTCACGTTGCTTGTTCTGCTCGCCGCCATCGTGGCAGTGGAGAAGTATCGATTTCCGAATGCTCTCCTCCAGGTTACGTTGCATTCTGAGATCGATACTTCTCGGCTGCCATGACGGTGGCTAGAGGAAGAAGCTACTGCTAAGGTGAGTTGTTCAAAAACGTTCTTTTTAGTAAACTCCGTGTACACAAACAATGTTCTCAATGCTCGTGTTCATATGTAGAGACCCTGGTGATACTACGCGCAAAGTGTCATGTTGTGTCGAGCCTTCTTAGTGTTTTAAAAATAGAGATTTTGATGCTATGGCTAAAGTGCCTGTAGCACTCCCATTGAAAATTAGTTTGACCCGAAAACGAAAATACTTCTGTTCCTCTTTCATCATTATTATGCTTTTACACAAAGGTTTGACTTATATACATTCGCAAAAAAAGCCCAGGTTGCCTTTTGGCGAGGGTTTCGCTTTAACAACAACAGTTTGGACTGCTAGCTGCCCCGCCAACTGAGCTAACTAGCGAGCGGCAGCTCAAGTTTGCAGCAGTTAATGGTTACTCTGGTGATATGCTACCACCTTTTTGTTTGGAGTATGAACTTGACGGGGGGCCGATTCTCACATACTGCACCTTGGTAATGACCGTGTGAGCCAATACCAAAGCTATCTCTGGATCTGCTTCTTAAGTACATTTTGACTCCAGTCATACTCGTCATCTTCAGAACCTTTATTCTTTCTAGATTCTGACACCTCTCCCCTCTCTCCCTGTTGCCTCTCCACAAGTGGGAAGCGGTACCAAATAATTTTCTTGCAGTAACATAGCCCTGAGACAGTTTCATATTGTATATACAGCCAGCATAAATGCCAGTATAATTAAAGTGTGTTCTCAACCCCCCTGTCAAACAAAGCAGGGCTATATGTGATGGTCTCCATCCTCTCCTGTGTCCTGGCACAGGAATGTGATCTCTCAATCCACCCGGATCTCCTGTTTGCACACTGTGAACTGCGTGTGAACTGCTTGACCTGGATGAGGATCGCAGGTCTCCCAGGATGAATATATGTATTCACCCCATCATTGCTCAACACCATCAGAGTTGTTCTGATGCCGATACCGGTATTGGAAATGCCACCAATACTGCCAAAAATGGAGGTATTGTTACCAGCAAGTACCGGGAAACAGGACCCTGCTACTTCACAGTTAACTCTGTTAGCACTACACAACCGAAAATAAATTCTTCTTTGTTGCTCTAAAAGCCAACGCAGGACGTGTTGGCTGAGTCAGACAACGCTAGCATCATGTCAGCTATTTGGCAATGTTTTACTCTGGATCGCTCCAAATGTAAAATGGTGACATGTTCAGTACGCAAGGCTGTAATTTTGAGGGGTCGCACAAGTGTTACTAATTTCAACACCAGCAACGTTATGAAATATGCAAAGACGCATCACGCTTAAAAGCACAACGCAACCGATCTCACCAAACTTTACGAGACAGTGAGGGAACACTTTTCATGTAGGCCGAAAGACGTGCAGGCAATCAGCTTTACTACTGACATCTGGACCTTCCATGTGTGCCCCGTGTCTTTGCTGAATCTGCGCACTGGCTGGACACAGTACCGTTGACAACATTTGCCAAAGTGTGGTGCTGCAAGCATATGAGTTCTGTGAGTAAGCTTTAAGGGAATGATTTATTTAAGTTGCTGTCTCAGTAAACTGTTATATTTTAAAATGTGGCCGCACTTCATCAGTTTTTAAAGGAATTCTTATTTATTCACAGATTTCTTTATTTTTTTTTGTTTTTTTCAGTTATGTCTGATTTTCAAAATAGATAATAAAATGTTGTATGACAGTCATTCTCTGCAAGGATTAACCTGAGTCAGGCCATACAGCAGTGATAGCAATCATATCACATACATACAGCGTCAGCAGTATATACAGCTGTTTAAAGATACCCAAAGCCCAGGTATGGGAATCCGTATTGGGAAGGAAAAAATGGTATCGGAACATCTCTAATTGCTCTAAGAATAGACTTTTTTTCAAAAACATTTCTGCGTTTTTGATAAAAATTTGCAAGCAGGAAATAATGGATTATCACCGGAAAATATCAGCTTCTGTGATGCCTTCATTCATTTCTTAACCGAGCCGTTGGTTACAGAGGTGGACAGTGTGGATTACAGCCAGGGGCGCAGTGTCTCCAGTACAAGTGTGATGTTATTATGTTTCCTCTCTCGTCTCTTGTACGTGTTACTGCACCTCACAGCAAACTGATCCAGGCAGCCGACAATGACTAGTCCTGGAAATCTGTCACCTGCAGGTGTCAAATGTGGGCCGAGACAGCGGTCCCTCCTACGACATGGCTTGTACCCAAATAACCCCGATGATTTGTCTCACGTACAGCCCTGCCCTCTTTCACACCTCCTTGTCACTCCTGTGTGGAGCAGTTGTTTACCTCTAGCTCGAGTTACACTTGTGGTTGTGCCTTGGCGGGTCTTGTGAAACCAAAGAGATGACCTGAAATTCTATCCTTTGACCCCCGTGTGAGAGGGACGCTTGTGACGAGACTGCACTCACATGATTGGGTTCTTTCTTTCTTTCTTTCTTTCTTTCTTTCTTTCTTTCTTTCTTTCTTTCACACTTAAAAAACAAAAAACAAAATAAATATTAACATTTAACATAACAAGTCGTTGAAACTATTTACAGGCCAGAAAAACAGGTAGAATTAGCATTATTCAAGAAGATAAACAGCTATTTAATTAAGACAGAAATCCTCCATTCAACACTCCAGGACTAAACACTGCTGCACGCCACACGCGATATCACATTTCAGGTCAGAGTCCTCACACCGGATTTACCATTTCAGTATATAGACTGACCTTGAATGGTGGGAATGTGCACCATGGTTGACTCAAAGCAAACAAAGTCCGTGTCGTTCAGAAACAGTGCAAAGGGTTATAACTGTTACATAAAAAAGCTTGTTAGATAATGAGAATAGACAACAGAGCAACGTTCGTAAATTCTGATGACCACAAGAGTAAGAGCGACAATAATAGCAGCTCCCAGTTACTTCACAGAGGAATCAAAATAGACTTTATTTGTGCCAGTGTGTCCTGGAGCCACTCTGCGTTACAGAGCGATCAGAACATCACGTTAAAGGACTCGAGGCCAAACTGCATCACTGCCATCAACAACAAATATTTGCCAATCTGCCTTAAATTCACTGCGTATCATTGATTTCCAATGCAACCTGTGAAAGACTTGACTTGAACTGCAATTCAATTTGATGTCACACTAAACAATAAGTTAATGGGCCGCGCCTCCTCATCCACAGCATTGAACCACAGCCTGCATGCTGCGCAAGTTGAATTTTTTTGGTCAAGTTTGGCTCCATTGAGGTTTTCGGTTGCTGGGATCCATTTCCTCAAAGTGCTGTGTTGTTATCCATGGCTTTACCCTTTTCACAGTTCCATAGATCTTCTGGACCTCCTCTAGTTTTTTCTTCATGCTGACATGATTGTTTTTTTGGCTTTCAGAAACAGTGGACTCACCACATCACTGCAAAACAACTTCAAGCCTTGAACTCTGATGATAGTCTGCTAAAGAATTAATGTGTCGATTGTGGCATCAAAATACAGAAATGGCTGAATGTTAGGTTTAAGAACGCCTCAAAATACCTCATGTTTAGAAACAGCTCAACATTTGGGAAAATACCATCTTTCTGGCTTTTTCGAAGAGATTTCAGAAGAGGAGATGATGCCTCTCTCATGTTGGTCCATTAAATATGAAGCTGCAGCTGGTTATCTTGGCATAAAGACTTAGAAACAGCAAGTCTGCTTCTGGACTAAGGTAACACAGTTTGCACAACAGTATCTATTGCAATTAATACATTATATCGCTTTTGTTTAAAGGTGCAATACATAAGAATTAGCCACATGTCGAAGCCAATACAAACAGGGGGCAGCTTAGAGCACCAAGTGTGCTTACGCTGCTAGCTTCGGAGCTTTGGACTGGGACGGCTGGGCTAGCAGGTTATCATGCTAATATCTCTGCTACAGATTACATAGTCATTTTTTCACATTCTGTTGATGATTTTAACTTAATCTTTGATTCTTAAACTTAAATTCTTACTTATTGCACCTTCAATCAGAAATAAAAGCCAAAGTATGATAGTATAAGTATAATAATTCACTGTTAGCCTTTGGATTGAGCCCGGCTAGCCATTTGCCCCAGTTCTCAGTTTTTATGCTAAGCTAAGATAACTGGTTTCAACTTTTTATATATAGAACAGACATGAAACAGCCATAGCCATGAAAGTAAAAAAGCTTATTTAAAAAAATGCCATAATAATCCTTCACCTGCTAACACAAGGACACAAAGCAAACATAATAGACCTTATTCACACGCCGCCCATTTTCCTTGTTTGTATGACTGAAACCTGAATGCTGAGATAATGTAACGCTGCTGCGCTCTAGGTTGCACATAAATGTAGGTAATACGACTTCTTTTTTTTCCATTTTACAGCTTCCCAATTGATCAGCATGACAGTTTTGAAGGTAGAGCAACACATTTGACAACTCTGTAGCTAATGTTAGCATTCAACAACTTCCTAGCTAACGTTACTGTTTTATCGCATCCTGCGTGTTTCCCTTCCAGGTTTAAACAAATGTCTCTAAGACGTGTTTTGATATTTCTGAATTCATTTAAGCCCTTTGTTAATTGTATCATATCCAAGTAGAAATGTTATCCAGAATGTGGTTGCATGCTAATGTTAGCTGTTGTCTGTCTGTTGGTTGGCTATTTTTTTACCTTGAAATATGGTCCAACGTCCCTCCGCATTAAACTGTACATTGTCTTTACAGCTGCTAATCAATCAGTAGGCAGTGAAATGATAACAACCTGTCAGATTGCCTATGTTTATATGACTTGCACCCCAGAAGGCAGTAGTATCAAATTTGAGCTTACCACCCTGAGTGTGAAAAATGGCTGCCATGTGAATATGGTGTGTAATGATAAATTAAACGCAAGAAAGCGGCTTTATTGAAATATGTTGTGAGATATTAGGTGAAGAAGTTGATGCAAAAAAAACTGAAAAAAATATATAAATGCATATGAAGCCAAACACCAGTGTGACCTTCCCTTTACCTCCACAGTAATCTGACATTTTATCGTTAAATTAACTGTATTTTTAAGTAGAGCAAACTACACTCAGTTTCCTCTACAAGTTAAGTATATTGAAATGACAATAGCACATGTTGTGGAAGGAAGAATCCAAGTACGAAAACATCAAAAGCTTCAGTCCAATATGGATGATTAAAAGCACAACATCTGCTGCTGAGCGACACTCCCTCTTTTCCATGTTGCACCAGCATTCCTGAAAACTAAAAGCACATATATTATGACTGTCAGGCAACAACACGAGCCACGTGAATCTCCCATACAAACCGTTGCAGTGCAGAGAGAGGAGCAGACATCTGATGCTGGGAGATATCATATTTTCTGAGCAGCAGTTTAAAATGTAAAAATACCCACCTGTTGATGTGATGTTAACGCAGGTTACACGTTAACCCGCTTTTCGAATGCCACCAGTGCAGAAGCTGCGTCACGCTGTGTTTATTCCCTCACCTGTTTTTCGAGGGCAGATGTTTCCGTTTTAGAGAGTGTAATAAATCAGTCGTTGTTGGAGCAAGCGAAGAGGCTGAAGACCGAGCAACACTCATATTCAAATCATTCCTTAGTGAGAGCACAGTGCGCTGTCTCAGTAGTTCACTCCTCAGCTTTTCTCTAAGGTGCTAACAGAGAGACAAACATGGACTTTAGAAACCCTAAAGCGACTGCGAAGAAAATAAACAGATTTTTTCGCCCCATCACAGTAGAAATGTGTCAATGAGTTTTAGTGAATTCAGATGTTTTTATAACTCTGCTATCTGTGTGGAGTGTATTACTGAAGTACACATGAGAGACTCCACCCAGACCAGTATTTTTTTTATTTTTGAAATGTTATTGGCTTTATTTATTGTAATTTTGTAATGCTTATTATTAATTTGGAGCGGTGCTTTTGCCCAGTGTCACATGGGCAATGGCCCGAGCCTGAGCTCTTTAAAAAGACAACTCCTAAAGACCTCAACTAGAAAATGGAAGAAACCTGGAGAGAGGCGATTCAAACAGAGATCCTCCTCCACGGTTGGCTGGGTGTCAAACTGTCTCCACTTGACTTGATTTTTTTTTTTTTCTTTTTTCTTTTTAGCTAGGGAATGCTGGTTGGTTTAGCCCTGGCCGGTGCCAAGATCATCCAAATGTAACATAAGTGTGTATAGTGATTGGCCACTCATCCTGGTTGTTGCAAGAACAGAAAGATGGGAAACATTTTATTTGACAGGTCTGCAAATGTGATGGTATATCGGCGTCCAACATCTTATAAGTCATTACTCAAGTTTAATTTTGAGACGGAAAAAAAGCAGCAATTAAATTAATAACAGCAGCTGGCCATAAACTAGTTGGAAATTAAACTGCAGAAACTCACTTCACTTTGGTGTCCTGCTGAGGGGAAGTTGGACAGAAACTAGTAGGAAATTAAAATGTCATGATAAGCAGAAACCAGCTGAAAGTTTCCTACTGAAAGTATCATTTATTCATGAACTGCCTGTTAAAATATATAAGAATGTTTTTATTGAACAATGATAAAGGGTCGTTTCAAAGAAATATGTAAAACGGTGCTTGGCAATCACAATTTTCTTTTCCTTAACTAAATTTCATGCAACAATTCTGCTGTTTTGTTTTGTTGATATTGTTGCACTGGCTGGACTCACTGAATCACATCTGTACCCAGCACACAGGTTACACAGTGATAGACATCAACGGGATAACTAAGAGACAGAGCTAATGATGCACTCGTTTACGGTCGAGTGCAGTTCTGTGAAAGAACATGTATGGAATGCTTTCCTCCTGATTTACCAGCAGGCAGCTGAGCCTGACAGCACACAAGTAGAACTGTGGAGATGACTCGGCAAGATGACATTCAAAGTGGAAAATTTCAGACATCACACAGAGGAAGCACTGGGTGAAAAATTACTATGGTTACAATGTCATTAAGCAGAGTGCAAGGTTTCTTTAAACTTTAAGTTAGGGACAGGAGAAGGGGTGGGTCATGTATTTTTTCTTTTTGCTGAAGGGAGAGGAGAGAGACGGTTTCTCCAGAGAGCGTTTGTGAATATCTTACAGCAGCGCCCACCTTCAGTTCATTCTGCTTCTTAAAGTGAAACTTTTGCCAAAAAGCAACCAAGGCTTTATTTGCGATTGAATATGAGTCAAACCTTTGTGTAAAAGAATACTTACGACGAAAGAAGCACTTTTAAGATTTACCGTAGTTTCGTTTTTGGGCAAGCTAATACTCAATGGGGTGCAGGGGCACTATTACGCTTGCATCAAAATCGCTATTTCTACACATGAACACGAGCATTGAGAACATTGTTTGTGTACGCAGAGTTTACTAAAAAGACGGTTTTTGAACTACTCATCGTAGGAGCTGGATCTCGGGCGCGTCGCGGTCATGGCAGACAAAAAGTGTCGATCCCCGAGTGCGACCTAACTGGCAGGCTTGAGGAGCGGTCCACCATTAACCTGGGTCACAAAGAGGGCACACATCACCAAGGACACTACACACCCCCAGCACACACTGTTCACACTGCTACCATCTGGCAGACGCTACAGGAGCGTGAAAGCCAGCACAACCAGACTTAAAAACAGTTTTTATCCACAGGCCATCAGGCTGCTGAATGACTCTGTCTCATGATGACAACTCTGTATACTTACACTATAATCAATACTGTTTGCACTCTACTCAGTACTGTGAACTATATTTGCACTGTGTACATATTCAATATCCAATGTATATATTCTATGTATCTCAATGTCTTTCAGTGCCTCTGCTGAATGCGAACTTTGCACATGCAAACATGCCTGTCACTTGTGTTTTTATATTTTGTGTGTTGGGAAACTCGCAAATTAAGAATGTAATTGCCTGGTGTAAACTATGTATATATGACAATAAAACATCTTGAATCTTGAATCTTGAATCATTACTCTCCTTCCTGTTAGGTCGCACTCGGGGATCGACACTTTTTGTCTGCCATGACGACGGCGCCGGAGGTGCAGCAGCTTACGTGAGTAGTTCAAAAAGCTTCTTTTTAGTAAACTCTGTGTACACAAACAATGTTCTCAATGCTCGTGTTCTTGTGTAGAGACCCTGTTGATACTACGAGCAAAGTTTCATGTTGTGTCGAGCCTTCTTCCGTGTTTTGAAAATAGCGATTCTGATACTAACATAAAAGTGCCCCATGCACTCCATTGAAAATTAGCTTGCCTAAAACGAAACTACGGTAAATCTTAAAAGTGCCTCTTTCATTGTAATTATGCTTTTACATGAAGGTTTGACTCATAGTCAATCGCAAATAAAGCCTTGGTTGCTTTTTGGCAAGAGTTTCAGGAAGAACTAGGCAGAACTACTATGAAATATAAATATGTACTACAATGAAAGTTTAAAGGTGGAATAGGTAAGAATTGTAATTTAACATGTTCAAACATTAGGTCAAATCCACAACAGAATGTAAAGACCTAACATGCCAAAGACACCTATGGTCCTTGCAAGCCTGAAAAGTTTTCCGTTCAGTGCTGCAAAGCAAAGCTGTGTTAGTGGTGTAAACAACACAAACGCGCCCACAGCGCTTCCAGCTCCCAGACTGGGCAGAGTTTATACTGTATGTATGACATGACCACTAACTGCACTGCTAACTGACCTAACGAGCTAATAGCAGCTAAAATCAGCAGTTACTCTGGTAAAATGCTGATCCCTGTTTGTTTTCAGTATGAATTTAATAAGTGGAAACTTATTATACATTGCAATGATACTGATACCTTTATATGACCAATGTAAGCAAACAGGCCCATCGGCGAGATGATTGGTTGTTTATATAATGTACAGTTGTCATTGCCATCGGTTAATGCTTTTCACCAGGACACATTCCGACTTCTCCTGTCAAACAAGTTTACTTTGTTTTCTATCATCATCTTTCTATATCATCCACCAGAATCAACAGAGAGAGGACGGCCTCTTGCAGCAGCTTTATAAAGGAAGCTCTGGGTTCAGAAGTACAGAATGGCTGGAAAATCCAATAAACGTCATTTTGCTTTGTTTGCTCTAACTTTGGCTTTTCATAAATTCCACTTTTATTGTGTGGTCGGCAACCATGTGGAAATGATTACACTATGAAAGTGCTCTATGTACCAATTTGTAGAAATTTACATACATATTAATCACTTATTTATTGGCCACGTGAGGGGATTGCAACGTGACAGGAGAAATGAGACCTTCCCCCTCTCTTCTCTGCTCTCTCGGCTGCCTACACAAGCCTGTGGACAGTTTTTTTTTGTTTAAGTTGTTCAAATGCTGTTGGACTGCAGTTTTCTTTGTGATTGGATTTTCTGCAACAGTCCAAAAGATGTGACTTAATGTGGGTACTTGAGTGGCTCGTGTCAGGGTCTCTCTCAACTGTTTTTCAAAGGCGGATGTTTCCTGTCAGTAGTGAATATTGGTTTAGAAATGGAGTCCGCTAACTAGTGACCGGCCTACAGCACAAAACAGAAGTTCCACTGAGCCCCTTTAATTTAGTGTTGGGTTTTAAATTGGATTCTTCAATGCTTGGCAAAGTTTTGGTCATTAATTTCAAAATAATTCCTACCAGTATGATAGTTAGATATCTGTTGTATAAAATGAGTAAATCCAGCAACAGTGTCTGCCTGTCCTCTGAGCTCCCTGTTCCCTCCTCACTCTCCTTTGGTATGCAGACATCTGGCTTCTTCAGTCGAGTCCTCCTGCTGCCAACTTCGTTTGGATTGTCGTCTGTGAGACAGTATTTTTTCATTGACTCACTGGCATGGGACAAGATGAACCACCAGCTCCTTTAGAGTTCACCGAGGTTATGTAATATACACATCACATCTGAATTATCTGCTAATCAGCGTGTTGGTCATATGACAATTCCCTCAGAGGGCACAGCTGGCAGCCAGACTAAAACTAATAGAATAAGGTCCCTGCTCTCTATGAGCCCAATCTCAGAGGTACAATCAGCAACTTAATTGACATTTGCAGGTTTGATTCAGCTCAGTGGAGCCATCTGAACATATCACAACTTACCCAAAAGTCACGCTTGAATATCTATGAATGTATGTATGTATGTATGTATGTATGTATGTATGTATGTACAAGGGTGTAACATCGGTTTGAAAAGTGGGGGGGACACAAAAAAGTGGGTTTTGATTTGAATACCATTTTATACATTTCCACATGCTTTTAATCATATTCCCAGCTACTTAAAAGCAGTACATTATGATGAACATGGCTATCATGCTTAGTCATAGGTGTGATTGGCAAAGGACAAAAGAGCAGGAGAATATGCGGCTCCACGATGTCTCTCTTCACATATATTTTGTTCCGTTGTCGGCTTCAGCTAAGAAAGAAATAGTTCGCCTCACGTGTCCACAATTCTTAGAACATACAGTGTTTCCCCTAAATTGTTCTGGTAACTCAGCAACACTAGGGGGGTCCGGGGCGAGCCCCCCCCCGGAAGAAAATTTTGAAAAATAACCCTTTAAATGGTGACTGCTGGTGAGATTAAAAAAAAAAAAAAACATTTTCAGAATTTCAGAATGAGAATCTAAGACATGAGACATTAGAGAACTTTTTAAACATTATTTTCTTTATTATTATAGATTTTTATGGAAACAGAATCTGTTTCAGAAGTCAGTGGGCCACCTGACATGGAAGTTACTGAGAAAAAAAATCACAATTTCTGCATATGAATATTCATATAAAATACAATAAGTACAATAAAAAGAGCTGTGTCTCGTGTGTCCAGTTTACTAACACAATCTGCAGCTGGTTTGGAGTCACTGGGTCACATGACATGGAAGATATAGAAAAACTTGCAATTATTTTGTATTAATATATTTATGTTAAGTAATTTAATGACGGTCCCTAAATGAGTCTCAGTGATTCAGCGCGAGGCTCTGGGAGGTGAGCTGACCGTCCTTCTGCTGCTCACACTGGGCGAACCTCAGTAAAGTCGCGGCTGGACCCGAGTAGAGGTTAGATCGGG
Organism: Diplodus puntazzo; assembly: GCA_963678695.2. Lineage (NCBI taxonomy): Eukaryota > Metazoa > Chordata > Actinopteri > Spariformes > Sparidae > Diplodus > Diplodus puntazzo. Next base: position 20,670,610 of record OZ023166.1, read on the forward strand.
CCCAAATAATCAAGCCAGGCCCGTGCACGTTGTGTCCGTGCCCGGCCGGCACATTAACTGTAACTGTAAAGCCGACACAGTTTGTCACTGCCCACGCGTTACTCTCTGACCACTGTTTTCAGTAACGTGTAATCTAACGCTTAATATTTCCAAACCAGTGATCACTGTGCGTTACTATTATTTTTGTCATTTTCCTTAGTAAAAAAAATAATAATTTTTGCTTTCTTCTTGCGTCTCGGGGTCACGTTTTCAGCACGGGGATAACTCACACAAGTCACGTGTAACACCACGCAGCGACACAAACAACAATGGAGGGAGGAGAGAGATGCGTGTTTTCTAGCTGGAAATAGTCATTATTTGAGTTATTAAAAAAACAAAACGCAAATGCTTGATCAAGAGCCCGACCCAGCCGAAGACGGTGGTCTGTTGCAGCCTTTGAACGCAGCATCATTACACAAACTGTCCGCGACTCACAGCGAGAGTGGGTCCACTTGATTACTAATCTGGCATAGCTGGTGTAGCGTCAGCTGGGTGGAGTTTGCCATCAAATTAATGTAAAATGAGCACATCGGTATACGCCGGGGTAGATTAATCAAGCGGACATGTTTGAGCATCGGACCCTTGAGAGCTACTGCGTTCGGCTGGATTAAATAAAAGTGGGGGGGACAAAAACGGGATTTCGGAAAGTGGGGGGGACATGTCCCCCCTGTCCCTAGTGGATGTTACGCCTATGTGTATGTATGTATGTATGTATGTATGTATGTGTGTGTTTAAGTGAATGTAAAAGTAATTAACACATATTTACTTGTATGAATACATTGTGCACCAATAATCAGATCCAATTTTCTGATTATCGGAAACAGTATATTTCTCTGCAGATAAAATAAATCAATTTTAGAATGGCTCTGATGCAGCATGCAATCGGCAAAGTAACTCGTGACTTGAGTTGCCAGATAAATGGTAAGGACTAAATTTTATGCCTCCAAAATGTGTCGGAGTGGAAAAATAAAGTAGCAGAAAATGGACATACTCAAGTACATAGGATGCATCTGGTCAAGTACTTCCAAACTGTACAAAGTAGTTGCACATTTACAACAAATTACATTCACTGGCTCAAAATAAGGTTACTGTTACCAGTGATGGAATGTAACATTGACTCAAGTATCGGATTAAAAACACAGACTCCGATAATCTGAAAAAAGGGCTAAATATGGGATCCGCCAGGCAGATGATTGATCTACCCATCATACACATATAAACATACATGTAAATATATATGATTTACTTTTACTTATACTACTATACTTTAAGCTTTTTACTCGGGCACCATTCCGGGTGACTTCTACTTTTACCAAAGTAATATTTCAACACATTGTCTTTACTTTTACTCAAGTATGAGTTTTGGTTACCTCTTACAACCGGACTAAATGTCAGATCATTGGTTCTTTTATAGATTCATCTTTACAGGAGTCTTTGATGGCAACGGTGGGCTGACGCTTGCTCTGGTTCATTTCATATAATTCATGGCATTCTTGCTTACAATTAGAATGAAATAGAATAAAATACAATATGAAATAACAAATCATGGGCTCATGTCATTGCCCTGCTCTTATACACTTGAACATATCGAAGCTCTTCATTAATAATATGATATTCAGAGCGTCATTTCTAAAATATTGAGCAAGTATGCACAACAACCAGCAGGCTGCCTTCCAACCTTTACCCAAAGCCACTGTTTATATTTCAGTGACATTCACAAAACGTCCCACAACAGTTTGTGTTGTGTTTCATCTCTGGGAAGAAGGGGTCAAACCAAACCGGTTTTTGGCCACGTCAATGAGCAAAACAGCAGATTGTTATGGGAACAAACAGGAAAACACGTGACTGAAATGAGACGAGACACATATTCGAGATAATGATCATAAAGTGTGAAAGTGTTGATATCCTTCTCTTCACAGGAACATATCTTCTGAAACTGAGCAAGATTCTGACCAGCGACTGTGCACCCGATTGGCTGGTTGGCTTCTGACAATAATCGCAGATATCCACACACCAGGACAAAATGTTAGCAGTTAGCGTTTCTTCAAACCACAGATAGCGTCACATTTGTTAGGGTGCTAGGTTACGTACAATACTGACACATCTGCAAAATGTTCACATAACTTGTTTACTACCTGAATGTCATGTCAGTGGGTGGAGGGCACGGTGGTTGAGTTAGAGGCGACAAACCACTGGATATGCGTTTTTGGTCTCCAGAATTGTGTGTGACAATGAAACCGGGTGCATTTTAACAAGACTTCAGGACAACAAAACCGTCTGTTTCTTACAAGACACTGGGACATTTTCAGTGTCTTTGTGGCATCCAAAACAGTCATTATAAACCAAAACATGATGTATTGCTAATCCTAACCAAGTGACTTTTGTACCTAAACCTCACCAGAGCATAGGCAGAGTCAGTGCGTTTACATGACACTCGAGGCGACGACGCCTCTGAAATCACCACAAGCAAGAGCGCCATTGTGCATCTAGTTTGTGTAATTATCATGCCCCCCATATACGAAATGTACAAAGATGTAGCTTTGTCTTGCTCTTCATACGCCATCTTTCTCGAATGCTGAGGCAGAGTTTGTTGTTTGTTTGCTGTGGAGGTAGCTCCATTACCACTAGCTGAAATGGGTACAGCGCCACCTATCATACCAGGATATGACAAGCTTCGGCCAATAATTCGATTTTCTCACCGGTATGTATACTTGGACAATTGCAGTTGTCCTGTTGAGTAGCATAGTCGAACTATGGCTGAAATCCGACTAAGCTGTGCATGTAAACGTACAGAGTGTTGCTAAGAGAGAGAACTTGAAAACTGAAACTAACGACATGTAAAGTTGCAACATAAAGAAACGTAAATGTTTTATCCATGGTTTTGCAGGTGTTTTGGCAACATTTATTCTGACTTTCCTTTAAAATGTGTGAAAAGTTAATTATTGAAGACTACACCCCTTTTTCAGCAAAATGCCATTTCCACACACTACTAGTTTGACCCCTGGGAGCCGCCCAGTGCAGTGGCAGTCTCCTTCTGCTGCCTTGCCAGTGGCCGAGCTGCTTTCAGGACACTCTGACGGTAGTTGTTGAGGTGAAACAAATAAACCTTCAGTCATTTTCCTCATCCAAATTTTCCCAGCTGCTTTCGTGTGGAGGTAAATTTCCTAAGCTAACCCACTGGAGAGGCACCCAGGATCCCTTTAACAACTTCCCTCATTCTCTCACAGGCACATACACACACATACATACTCATACACACATACACACACACACACCTCTTGTTTCTGTGCAGCCCTGCACCTCCCCCATCCTCCTCCCAGAGGCTTTGCCATAAAACAACAGGGGAATCCGCCATGGTGACACGACGTACCCTGGTACTTTTCCACAGATAACATGAAGTGGGAGTGTTGCAATATGTGATATATTGACTTATTCCTCACATTAGATATAGTAAAAGTAGACGCAGTTACTCTTTGCTGTTGATGAACACCAGTCACCTTTTCTCTCTTGTTGACATGATGATAATCTTTATAAAGCACATACTCAAAACATGGTTATAAAACAGAATCAAATAGTCAATATTAAAGCAAATAAAATAAAGATCTGAAAGAAAAAAAAAAACAAAAGGCAAATTAATCTCAAGGCCACAAAAAGTGAGCTGGACACTGTTGAGCCTTATGGTGATAAATGTTTCTCCATGGATATGTTTTCAATAGACTCCTCCTGAGATTGTGTTGTCCTCACAAGCCTCAGACAGTGACAGGTCACTTTCCATACGTCTGTATACACAGAGCGGCACGCAGAGTTCATTTTATCGCTGCATGTACAATCCACTTAGCCTCTCACAACTGAGGATGCATTCTTCGCTTTGGTGCAACAAAGCCACCATTCATGCATCCCCTCTAAGCATTTTATTCGAGGTTGGACCACGAGGACATGAGTCGTTGTCCCCTGATGAACTGCAACCAGTAGAGTTGAACCAAATATTGTGATTTATACTTTGGTCGGTGCTGGAGAACATTACAAACTGGCCTGTTTTTTGTTTTTTTTGCTTCAGCCAACCCTCTCAGGAAATCATTGCACAGTGGAAATGTTGAATCTAAATTAATGTTCAACGACGTGTAACTGTCTTCTGAATTTGTCAGTAATATTTTTGACTCACTTTTGCTCTAGTATATTAAGGGAGCACTGTGGAGTTTTGAGGAAGACATTTTCTATCAGAAGAGAAATATCTTCATTGACTAATTAAAAGCAAACAACCATACAGTTTCATACTGTTTCATTTTGTTTGTATGTGGTGGACCCTGCCACCTTTCTAGCTCCAAACAGTGTTCTGAGGACCTTATCTTCCTCTGGGAACAGCTTGTTTATTCAGTTATGGAAAAAACAAACAATTTCTGAGTTTGTATCATGACCTCATTAATAATGTAAATATTAAAATTCTGAGTTTGAATTTCTTCTCCAAAACGACATGGTGCCCCTTTAACTGCTGTTTTCATTTTGTGCTCAGACGAACCATGATGTGACTGCGCTGCTCTGAATTCCTTCCAATACTAAAATTCTCTGTGCACCTGCAACAACAAAAAAACAAAACAAAACAAAACAAAAACAAGAAAAAAACAACAACTCCCAAACATACCGATACAAAATAGTAATACAAAACACAGGATTTCTAAGATTCATATCACAAGTGCTGACAGGAAACTCAATAGGTTAATATGAAACTTAGCAGAAGCACGTCCTCTTCTCTGGTGCTGGCCAGGCTGTGGAAACCACAGATATGAAAGTAATGAAGAGCAAGGTTCCTGTGTGATGTCAAAGGAGCAAACTTGACTTTTTCTCTACTCTGATATGAAACTTCTCTTATCCTAAACACCACGTTAGAAGATATACAGATAAAACATACGCTCTGAAAATATTGAGTGACACTTGACCAAAAGCTTCCAGGTTGCTCTGAGTCCATTTTAAAACATGTCTGACTCAGTTTTGTAATGTTTAGGCCATTTTTACTGCGTCTAATCTGTTGAATCTGACACCTTATTTCTTGATCAAACAACAGTCTTTTTGGTGCTGAAATTCCAGTTTATTGAATGTTTTCAGTGGTTGAGTTTAAGATCTGAAAGCACAAACAATTCAAAGTCAGACAACAGCGCGTACTTCAGGGTACCCTTTCTGACTCAGTCTTATCTGTGCAGCACTCTTTGTTGGCAGTTTGACACCACACAGTATTTTCTGTTTTTTCAGGTCACCATAAGTTCAACAATTATTACACAAAGACTGCATACCATGTGCAGTTTGAATATGTACCGCTCTGTAAGCTGTACACAGACTGCATTGAAAGTAGCTCAAAGTTCACTATGTTTAGCTCATATGCACTTTCGATATCCAGTGTTTCTTTTGTCGTGCGCTGTGTATACTTCATGAACAGCTGCTTAGAAGAGACTCTGAACTTTGTGCTTAAAATAAAAAAATCTTAAGGTATTATTGTATTTTCATTCATTTTTATCATAAACAAGCTTTGTATTATTTGTATTGTGGCCTTTCTTTGTCAACTTTATGGTATGTAAAACAACACTTTCAATATCTTGTATGAATTTTTTTGCTGCTCCACAAATTCAAGTGCATATTTCTGGTTGAACCAACATGACTGCTCGCCTCTCTCCCCCTAAGGCTACGTGTCGGTGAAGACTGAGCTAGTTTTGGACTCATGTTTTACTGATGTGACCTTTGATCCCTGTCAGGCAACCATGTGCCTGGGTCATGTTTTGGGACAGGCGCATTGATATCCGTCTGCGTATAGGTCCCCGGGTCAGCAGAGTTCACGAGAGGGTGGGGAGAGGAACAGCAAGAAATCTGTTCCAGCATTGGCTGGCAAAATCCGAGGCAGTGTTGTTTTTCATTCTTCAGATGAGCCCTGACGAACATCAACAAGGGGGACGTTTAGATGTATTGGAATCAGGCAATCAGAAACAAAAATGCTTTGTTGTTTTTAAAACTCTTTCAAAAAGGAAGTCCACCATTTCTGACTGATATCGATTTTTTTTCCATAATGTGCTACCAGTGAGTAACAACATCTTCTATGATTTAGAGTTTTTTAAAAAAAAAGTTTTTTAAAATAATCCTGAATATGTCATAGTGATGTCATCAGGCTTATTTATAAATTTAAAAGAAAGAAAAAGACTGGACTTTAAAAGGAGTGAGAATTTACCTGACATGTAGGACAGATGCTGTCAAGTTGCATCATGGGAAATGAAGGATTCTGTGTTTTTGGAATATACTAAGACTAACTATCTTGATATCTCAGCCTCTTCTGCCTTGATTGTGACCAGTCTTTTAAAAGCTGGCCCCTCAAAGCCCTGCACCATTGTGGAAGTGCAATGGTAAGTTGCTGAAGTGCCCCTTTAATTGCTTAAAATGAACCTTTCAAAGGGACAGTTCACTTACAAATGAAAAATACAACCTTTTCTTCTTCTTCTTTTTTTTTTTTTTTACCTGTAGTGATGTTTATCCATTTAGATTACTTGGGTGTGATTTCGCAAATTTTGGAGATATTGACTAAAGAGTTGTCTTCCTTCTTTTGAATATACTGGAACTGATGACACTCGCCTTGTGGTGCTCAAAGCGCCAAAAGTGCATTTGAAAAACTCAACAGCAGTGTCTCTTTCCAGAAACCACCACCCAGTTAATCAAGATACTCCACAATCCGTATTGTGTTTCGTGTCAGAAATATTTTCTTTGTCAAAAACTACATCTGCCAACAACTGCACAGAAGCATGCATCATTTCATGACTGGAGGATAGCTAACCAAGCTAGCTGACATTACAGATCAGCAGAGAAGGACGCCATTAGTGTTAACATCCTGTGCCTTAACAAGCACAAGCCTGTTGTCCATGAGTAGATGCACGCTTCCTTCTTCTCGGTGATACAGTTGGTGGTTGCAGTTCGGTACACAGAAAATTGGTCCATCTAGTTGCTTTATATTCAAGAGAAAGGCAGACGTTTCTTTGGCCGATATCTCTCAATAAAAGCAAGAAATCTGTGTGTGTGTGTGTGTGTGTGTGTGTGTGTGTGTGTGTGTGTGTGTGTGTGTGTGTGTGCATGTGTGTGTATGTGTGTGTGTGCCTCAAATATCTCTGCGGATCAGGATCAGACTGACCTGAGATTTTCAACATGGCTGCTGCGTGGTTTAAGGGTGTGCAACCTTAGATTTGTTTGGACTACAAAGATGCCGTTAATAAATTATTTTACAAATGCTTTACGAATTCCGCTAGCATTCATAGCCACCATATCTACGTGCACACCAGGGCCAATCACTACAGAGCCCACCCCCACGACACACCTTAAGAAACAAGCACATTTAAACTTGCAGTGGCGCAAGCTGGACCGGGATTTTGCCTGCGGTTCGGTCCCATTCTGTGCATCTAAACTGACTGTTGTGGATTAATGTGACTGAACGAGTCCGGACCGAGTCTGTTCGGATCTGAGGAGATCCGAATACGCGAGGACAACAAACTGGAATCGGAAACTGTGGATGTTCGTGTGTAGCTAGTTGCTAGCCCACCCCCACGCCCCACCTCCTGAGTCGACGGACACGCCGGCGCGTCCAAAACCAGATTTACGATAAATAATAATAAATAATAAATAATGTCACTTTTTCGCGAACATTGCATTATATATATATTATATATATTTGCATTATAAGTAATAAAAATGGTTTGTTAAACATATTTGTGGTTTTCACAGTAAAAAAATCTACTTTGATTTTATCTTTTTTTTGTGATTTTAGGTCCATTGTGTTAATAGCGTATGTCAAAATGAAAAAAGTAACTGTACAGTCACATATGTGAGGTTGTGCTGAAAATAATGACACCTAACAAGGCAAGGTAAATAGTTTTTAAGGTGAAATATAATGGCAAAATCAAACGGCAACGGCCAATTATAACCTGGAATATCGAATTTCACAACAAACCTAAATAATCCCGAAGTCCCACATTCAAACACAGCCTCATTTGGCCATCCATGAAAAAGCTACTTAACCTCCCACTTTTCTATAGGAACACATACTTCCGACGGGCAATACACTAGTCTTCAAAATGCTGCAACTCACAACACAATAAATCTAGATGGATAAAATACCACTACGGGTAAGAAGAAAGGTGTATTATTTTGTAGTGCAGCAAAATCAGACCTCTGCATGAAAAACAAAGTAGACTGGCAGACAGTTATTCTGCAAAACCAACCAGAAGCACCATGTTTGTGTGATTAAGTTGATTAGACTCTTAAATGTGTGATATCAACCCAACGCAGCAGTTAATGTGTTCCAAATCTGCTCTGCCTTATCTGCTATTGCACTGCAGCAAAACCCATAATATGAGGTTAAAGATGCTGCACTGATATAAACAAGGAAAAAGGCTGACTGATGAAATATATGCTTGCAAATAAACAACGAAACCAGGAAATCAGATTTGTATTTTCTGCCAGAGCTGTCATACTGACTGAACAAGTTTTGTCTCTTCTCATTCAGACAAGAAAATATCGCTTCTTTCAAAAGGATGTGAACAACCCACAGGAACCTGGGCCACTAAAGATAACCGCAGGGGAAAAACATCTGAGTGAAAACATTAACTAGAAATAGACCTCTTTGTTGCCATAGCCACCTGAACAGCTGTAATTTAGACCTGTTGAACTGCTTTGCACATTTATTTCATGGGGAAGGATTCAGTCTGAGAGTTGATCTTTCCTGCAACACATAATAATGATAGAAAACTTTGTTGTTTCTCCCCTAAATGCTTTTTCTTTTGCACAGTTTAATGCGTGGGTGGAAGGAAGGGTGTTGTTGTCACAGCATATTCGATTATTTCTGTTAGCAATTGAATATAATTTTACTTGTGTTTAATGGAGCTTACTGAGCTTTATTGGAAGCTAGTTTATTAATGTTTAAAAACAAAGATATAGTGCCAATATGGGCATGCATAAGAGCGCTGTTGATAATGGGCGTAATGTAATATTGACTAAATGTATGCACAATAAACGCAGATCAAGTCCACCGTCTACAATTCTTAATATTTGTATTTGTGACAAACATGTTCCCTAACGGTGCAATATGTAAGAATTGGCCTCCTGTCAAAATAAAAAGGCGGCAGCATGTCAACAAAGTAACTGCTCACTGATGTAGCTATTGTTAGCTAGTCAGTCCAGTTAGCCATGCAGCTGGGATCCTATTAGCTGAAACTGTCCGGGCCGGGAGCTCAGAGCACTGGGAAAGTGTTGGTGTTGTTTTCACCACTAGAATAGCAGCTTTGGACTGCCAGGAGGAGGGTTGGACCACAAGTGCAGTACAGAGGTGATTTACAGCGGCGCCAACTGCCAAAGACATGGCCGTTTCAGGTGAGGAAGAGAGAGGCGTAACACAGGAGAGAGTCAGCGCCAGCATCTAGAGGGCTGAACTATATTGTCAAACTTTCCTCTACAAAGTGGTAGAACAGGCCTGGGCTGTCCTGTTAGTATGTTAGCTTCAGTAGATATCGCCACAACAAAATATATGGACGTTTTTGACATATCCTCGGCACTGTGATTTACTTATTCACACTGATGATATTTCTAGACAATTTTTGAATGTTTCAAACTGAAATTTCCACATATTGCACCTTTAAAAACTCAAGATCTCAATCACTGTGCTGTTTTTTTCTCTCCTACCGGTCTAACCTGTCTGAATGTTTGTTTAGTGAAGTCTTGCTGCAGCTCACTGGTGAGAGTGAAAGGTATTGCCAACAGATGGTAATCCTATATGTTCATAAACAACCTTTGAAAAAACTTGTTACCTTTCAACATTAGATTCGTCTTAATCTGGATGTGGAAATAGGGGGATATGATCATATTGTATAGTGTGCCATTATTGGACCCAAAGAACATTTGTGATCACATGCACAAAGTTAAAGAAAAAGCCTGCCAACATATCAGTACGTTTTGGGGTTACTCATTACATAAGATGAGAAGAACATTTCATTACTCACTGATTCTTTCACAAAGTAAACTAAAGGTAGCCTGTTTTTAATCATATTATTATATAATAACTTATATACATATTGTATATCATTATAACAAATATTATTACAAACAATAAACAACATGCAGCTGTTCTTGATTCAGGATTGTTTGGGAATTACTTCGTTGTTCATTTAAGAGCAGTTAGTTCCTGATTTGTTGACTCATTTATTGGTAAGTGCTCAGGGTTTTGTGTCACTCAGATTAATATACAGCTGCAACAGCAGAGACAGGAAGTGGTGGGAACACAGATGACTGCAAGTGAGCCTTTTGGAGAGTTGAGGACTTTACACACACTTTCTGTAGTCTACGTGTGGCATTCAAAATAGGGTTTTGTTGCCGTTCGTATGAAAGAAAAGGCCACCCACACTTTCTCTCTAATGTGAGAGCAATTTGGTGACAATATTTAGAGTTTAACAGTACATTTAAGAAACTAAAATGAGCTTAATCCACAGAAGTTAAGTATTCACATACATATATTGACACAATTGTGTCAAAAGTGTCCTGAATCAATTCACCAAGATGAAGCACAAATGTCACCGTCTGATTAGCATAGCAGCTTTAACTTGCTGCTGAAATGCAGATTTAATGTTAAACAAACATATGACTGACACAGGTGGTGGGGAAATGTTAGATTAATCTAAAAGGGGAGTATTATAGTCAAATGTGTACTAAGATAAAAAGTGAGTGACTCTTCATCACTCCTTGAGGGCATCTCAGGCAGGTTTACAGCGACAACATGCTCTCATATTCCCCACGGTATTTATAACTCTGTCAGCTGACCTTGCACTTGGGCCGATCCACTACACGGGGAGATAAACTCCCAACGAGACGAGCTCATTAACTAATAATAAACTGAATTTAAACCCTAGACATATCCCACAATTATATCGCCGACATGTTAAATAATAGTTATAATCAAGCAGTCAAATGTTTGCTGTACATACGAGCGGTGCGTGGTTGAAATGACGCAGACGGCGGCGAGCAGCTCCCCCGCCCCGCAGATAATGGTACAGTCCTGTGTTGAAATTCCGAGAATTGAGCTGCTGTGTTTCTTAGAACTGGATTCTCAGAACTGGTGATGCACAGAGTTTCGAGGAAACTTTTACAAGGTGACTTTTTTTCCCCTTCCTATTTTCTCAGCATTAGGTCAGATGTGTAGTGAAGTAGCAGATGCTCGTGTGGCTGCCTCGGCTTTCTCCGGGGCTGGATTGTTTGAATGTTTCTGTCTTTAGCTAAAAGTGAACTAAGATATTTGTGAAGTATGAGGGTTTGACTTTGACAGCTGCACGGTCTTTGACTGTGTTTTAAACGGAAGTGTGACTTTTAAGGCTGTGTGTGGATGTCATGTCACCACTTCGTGCTTTATAAGCAGGCTTTTATGGCTGCTGTTAGAGCTTTTTTTAAAAAAAAAAAAAAAAAAAAACCTAAACCCATGGCAGTCATGTGTAGCTACAGAAGATTTGCTTCACTTCATTTCTTTGTTGTTGTTGATGAATTTGATAAACCGCCTGGCTAGAAGTTAGAGGCTCGTGCTAAAGTGGCGCAACAGGATCGGTCACATCTTGTTTTCTCTCTGCGCACATTTCTGCTGTCGACAAACAATATTTTCACTCCGCTGAACGTCTCCCAACTTGGAGCCGATGCCTTCCCGCCATTAGGTTTTTACCATAGCGAACACTTTGGAAACGCAAATGAGCCACCGGACGGTCCTCAGGCGTGACAAATTAACACTTTATCTAAACTTGAACGGACTTGTGCTGGCTTGCTCGCAGCCGCAGTCACAGCTAACCACTCCTTGAAATCGCATCCTTCGACATCATTATATCTCAATCGGGTCTAATATATTTTTTTGCGGTCTGGAAATAAGTCGAGAGATTAGTTTGGCAGGAGGGGAGTACATGCTAATGGGCTAAATGAGATGAGTTCTACTTATGTCGGGGAACAGGAAACCTCTCTGTACTGGCAACCTAATCTGAGCAGCGAGGACGGAATGTGCTCAACGTCAAACACGTTTACAACCTGCAGGCTGCCAGCGCTTCAGTCTGCTCTTTCACACGCTGGGGGGGCTGCAAGAGATCGCCAATCAGCGTGTTTGCATGTGCATTTATTGCCTTGGCTTAAGATTTGTTCTCGTCTGAAAAAAATGATGGCGAAGTTTATTCTAAGTCATGTAAAGGTCGATCAGCTGATTTGGAAAGGAAACAAAACAAAAGAAAAAAACAGTTTCAATTATAAAGCCAGAGTATTGATCAGATCCAATTTAAGAACACAGCGGTTGAAGCCCAGTAAGAAGTGAGGCAAGGACCAGGAAGATTTATCGAGCCTTACATTTTGCTTTTCTCTTTGCAATGACGCCGCCTCTCGATAAAACACGGTCAAGACACTTGTTGGCTTCAAAGCTTGTTTTGATCATAAACCCTGAAGGCAAGTGGCTTGTATGAGCTCATAGAATGAGTATGAATACAGTAAGACTACGCATTACCTTGTGTAAGTGTTGATTTATGTGTAGTTTACCAATTATGTTTTTATTAGAATTGAGGTTTTTGTGGACGATTTAGCTTGAACTCGGGATAATTTCCAACCCCAACTATGCTTCAAAATAACATCCACCTCCATTGTTGTTACATGTGTTATTATTTAGTAGTCAAGTAATGTAGCTCGGGCTCAATTCATTTTTTTTTTTTTTTTTACCCAGACTGTTGTATGTGTACCAAGGCTGCAACCAGAGATTATTTATTATTAATTTGTCGATTTTTTCATCTAATAGATTGGTCTGTAACATTATGAAAAATGTTGGTCAGTGTTTCCCAAAGCCCAAGATGACATCCTCAACTGTGTAGTTTGTCCGTAACAATGGATCAATCAGACAATTTTGACTTTCTTTTCTTAAGAAAATGACTCAAACAAATTGAACAAATCTCAAAATAGCTGCCAAATAATTTAACAGTTGACAGCTCATTGAGGCTGATCGATTAATCAATTGATCATGGCAGCTCTAATGTGTAACTCTTGTGTGCCTCTTTTCGAATGATTAATAATTAACCAATTTTCTCAAATGTATTACTTCTGCCCTCAGATTTTGACAGCATGGCCACGACTGCAGATGGCTGCATTCAATTCACACGCCATGCAGGTGACGTCCTGCTCAACTTCAACCGCCTCCGCAGCAGGAACATCCTGACTGACGTCACCATACAGGTGGACGGACAGCAGTTTCACGCTCACAAGGCCATCCTGGTAGCCTGCAGGTACGCACCATCACAACATCTGACACAGTACCTTTGGACTTTCTTTTTTTATTCATTGCACCTAATGAAGGGACGCTATTTCTGGGACCATATTTAATATTTTCAGTGAATCACTGGCCCCGACGCTCAGCCGCACCATCCAATTTCATACCTCATCCCAAATGAATTAATTGTCAGCAGTTAATGACTCTCATCTGTTCTCTTCCAGTGGTTTCTTTTATTCTGTGTTCATGGACCCCGAGAACGCAAACCTCAGTGCCATCAGCTTGGACCCCAAAGTGGACCCCAAGGGTTTCTCCATCCTGCTGGACTTTATGTACACGTCCTGTCTGGACCTCAAGGACAGTCTGGTCCTGGTCACCATGAACACAGCCATCTACCTCCAGATGGAACATGTGGCCGACACCTGCCACAGGTTCATCAAGTCCAGGTAAGGTAGCAGAGAAAGTGTGACCACTCTCACGTCTTGGTTGAAATGGAGGTGATCTGAGGCAATAACTTGTTAATGATTTTGTTCCTGCAGGCATCTGTCTGTGAATACTGAGGAGCTACAGATGAACTCACTACATCTTGCTAAGGAGGTCACCGCTTCAAGGCTTGTCAGTGAGAAGGAGTCAGACTTTCAGAGCAACCACACAACAGCTTTATCCTCTCTCTACATGCCCAATGTTTTCAGAGGGATCAACACCTCTGGCTCCTATCATGTCTATGGGGACCACCACGTCCCTGCTGGGAAGCTGGAGGGCCCCCATAAGAGACGATGCTCGCAGGAACCCAGCGCCAACATGGCTCACAATGAGTCCACTACCATCATCTCCCACCCAGTGCCATGCCACCCCAGTTTCCCCACTACTACCATCCGACCAGCGGGAGCTCATGGGAGCCTTCAAAGGTCTGACACTCCCATGGAAGAAGACAGTATCCAGCATCCACAGACCAGCTGCCTAAGATTATCCCCAGGTTTTATCAAAGGTGTCATTTGTAGCCCTCAAAGCCCCCTTAGATCTGACTGCCAGCCCAACTCACCCACCGAGTCCAACAGCAGCAAGAACGCCACACTGAGCCTCAGACAGCCCTCAGAATTACCCGCAGCCCGCAACTGGAAGAAGTACAAGCTGATCGTCCTGAACCAAGCATCTCAGGGAGGCAGTGATGACGCCCCAGCCATGTCCCCAACACCGAGCCCCTGCAGGGGTGTTTCAGCAGGTGGACACGGTGAGGTCCAGGCGGAAGAGGGAGCCAATGACCACACAGAGGAAATGCTCATGTCTCAGAGTGTGGACAGCTGCAGCAGCAGCACCTGTAGCAGCATCAGGTAAAAGTCCAGCTCACTGTGACAACAGTTTAGATAAATCTCTTAAAGAGGAGAACTTCATTAACTTTGTGGTCGTCTTTCTGTGTGCAGCCACAGCAGATGCTCCTCCTGCGGCTGCGACAGCCCACCGTGCATGGAAATGGGTCACCTTTCTCCAGACTCATACAGCAGAGATGACACCACCAAACTACACTCAGAGTACTCCCCCTCCAGATGTGGTAAGTGGACTGACACAAGTCACAATGATTTGGTATTTAAAACAAAAACTCTTAAGTGTATTAAACTGATTTTTATCGCTTCTTTCAACAGAAAACAACACCTACTTCTGCAACGGGTGTGACTCCAAGTTTATAGAGGAAGATTCCCTGAAAGACCACATGGTCCAGGTCCACAGTGACAAGCCATACAAGTGTGACTGCTGCCAGGCCGCCTTCCGCTACAAGGGCAACCTTGCCAGCCACAAGACCGTTCACACTGGTAAGAATCATTCCTATAAATACCATCAGGTTGAATTAATGGATGCGACTGTTTCCTTCATCGCACCACCTGCTGATCCTAACTTCCAGGTGCAAAGCCGTACCACTGCAACATCTGCGGCGCCCAGTTCAACCGACCAGCCAACCTCAAGACGCACACCCGCATCCACTCTGGAGAGAAGCCATACAAGTGTGAGACATGCGGCTCCAGATTTGTCCAGGTGAGAAAAGAAAATTAGCCACGTCTTCAGGAAAGCTTCGCAGGTGTCGAACCACTTCTCAAGTGCGAGCCTTTAATTCATGTTGTCGCTTTCCTCCAGGTGGCCCATCTTCGCGCCCACGTGTTAATTCACACAGGAGAGAAGCCGTACCCTTGTGAGATCTGTGGAACGCACTTCCGCCACCTTCAGACGCTCAAGAGCCACATGCGCATTCATACCGGAGAGAAGCCTTATCATGTAAGCTTCCCAGTCAGCTTCCCCCCTTCTTCCTTATCCACTGTGTGTGCTAGCTAAAAGGAGAGTAATCCCTTCTCCCCCGTGATCCATGTGCCTATCAATAGTTATAAATCCTGAGTGGTAATCCTGGAGAGCTATGAAGTATAGCTGTGGGGGTTGGGATTCTAACAGTCCATTTGAAAAGTGATTCTAAACAACGCTTCTTTTCCTCAGTGTGAAAAATGCGACCTCCACTTCAGACACAAGAGTCAGCTGCGGCTTCACCTGCGACAGAAGCACGGCGCCGTCACCAACACCAAGGCTCAGTATCGCAGGACTCCCAGCAACATCATCACAGGCCTCATCAGCTCCTGCTGAGGCCGCCGCCGTCCTGCCCCGCGTCATCTTTTGTGTTTTTTTCCTTTTGTGTGTCGGCTACCATGTTGTCAAAAAGAGTTTTATTTTTCACAAACAGAAATATTACATATATGCCCTTTATGCATTTATATATGATGCACATTACCTTATGTAAGCTCTTTGGTATCGCAAAGATTGTAGAAGTTAATGCTTGTGTTGTGAATGTCTAACCACAGAATGTACATTTTGAATGTGAATCTGAGCTGGTGTTTCTCTATTTAGCAAAAATACTGAACACAATGTCGGCGTTGAAGGACAGTCCTCTTTCTCATTTGGATTGAGAATCGCTGTTACAGTTTTGCTTTAGATGCTGGTATGAATCTAACCGGTAGAGTGGTCACAGTTTATGCAGTTATTTTTGTTTAGATTGTGTTTGTAAATAAGATAATATATATTCTCAGTATGCCATCTGCTGGCAGAGTACGAATATATTTACTTTAAAGGTTGTTTTTCTTTTGTTTAGTTTTTTTTATGTCCAGTGAGCGTCACTGACTGTCAATAACACAAGGGCTTGTTATTTTGCCATATCATAGCTTGAGGTACATATTGTAATATGTACAGATTGTCACTCTTAAACAATTGCAGTGTTCTTATTTTTTCTTTTCTAGCCTCTTTTGGTATTTTGCACATACTTACAATGCCGTAATTCATATATTTTCATATTTTTCATGCAGATGTTTCTACTTAAAATGTTCTTAACATGTTGAAGTTGTTCGATAGACCCCGTGCACCCCGGCACTTGCTATATTCTTATTTATATTCTAACTGTTCATTGCTGTATAGTATCACATTTTGGGTGGTGCAACGATACATTTCCCCAAGCGGAATCCTTAAAGTTTGATGGTATTTTATCTAACCATATGCATTATAGTGCACTCGTATGAACCAGTACATTCATAGTGCCTTACATTTACATTTGTCTATTGGCTACTTTCTCAGACTAAGACGTCAGAAGTTTGACAATATGACAGCCGCGGTAGTTAATAACTGCTTCTTCTTTTTTTTTTTTTTTTAAATATTTCACATTTGGTACGTTGCCCTGTTGTCATGTGTATGCATGTCAGGTACTGGAAATTTTGGAAATAATCTGTTGTCTGTAGCTCTTAAAATGCAGATACACCAGGCCTCAAGCTAAAAAACAAAAAAATGCTCAGGAATCTTAGTAAGATGTAAGCCAATGTCTTTGTAATTGCAGATATATATATATATATAAGAAATATATATATATGACATGAAAATAAAATGTACATTACATAGCACGTGTTGCATCACTTGTGTTCATTACTTTCAACAACAAGCTGGTTTGAGCAAAGACTTAAATACTTAAACTTCAAGTATTTTACAGAATGTTGTTGCATTATTATACAAATATCCAAGTGGTGTTCACACCTATGGGCCATCATTCATTCTCCTACACAGATTGTAACTGACTCAAGTGGAGCATTTGGAGAAGTGCACAGTTTTAGATTTTAGTTATCTGATAAATTAACCTCTGTGTGTATGAAGTAGCTTAAAGCGACATTATGTAACTTTCAAAGTTATTCCAGAGTAAAATAGTCCGATAGTTGAACCTCATTCCCAGATCGTCAAGCACCAAAGCTTTGGGTTACTGGTTCAGGTCAGACAACAAAGACCGGATAAGGTATTTTATTTTAATAGGTATTTGACAATCTGGGCATGACAGTGGTGTACCCCGCCACTCACCCACTGTTAGCCTGGATTCCAAAAGTGGTTACAGATGAACGATGGCGAGAGACTCAATAATGAACCATCCTTTTGGAAAAAGTTTCTACAGAGGACAAGAAATGACCTGTTTATCAATAATAACACAAACAAAAATATAAATTTAAATATAAAGCTCTACATATATAAATGCTGAAATAAGCAGGAGGCTGTTTACATAAGTTGACATGTAGAAATATAAGGAAAAAAACTACAAACGATGTGTTATGTACGTAGTATGTATTCACTTTTAAGTCAAAACATTGATTTTGGCACTTATTTAATGATGAATGATCGAATAAAGTTCTTCATATAATATCTAATTGAAAGTGAATGGTAAATATTAATAAAAAATCAAATACTCAGGTAGACCTGTTCAAATTACTGTGATGTCAGGCACCCCCTACTGGCTGATTCAGGTGAAAGCTGGACAAAGTGCATACGGTCTGTAAAATCTAGTGTAGTAGCTAATTACTTCTCCAAAATACTTTAATTGATGGACAATAGCACTATACTGATAGTTAGATATTTACAAAAAAAAAAGGACAAAACGTATAAATAGGTACCCTTACAGAATCTCAAAGGAAAAAAATATTTTTACTTGTCAGTCTCACCACCCTTCCTTCAAGCAGATACAGTACAGATTTAAGAACACGTTCATTTTTATCTTCAAGTTTTTCTCATTGACTATGCCCTAATCTCACAGCTGTTATGAAGCACATTGAGGTTTCGGTACAGATTGAAGCATTTAATCAAAGAATGGGCCGTCTATCACTGAATCATCTACCCTGTTACACTACATGGCACAGATGCAACTAACCGTGCCCTTTAAGTGCTGTGGATTAAGCATGAGACACATGTTTTATGCATTTTATTCGGAGGCTGTCAGCCGTTTTGTCAAGTATGTCATCATTAGGTCAAACAACTATTTGGTCTGAAGCATTACGGCTGCTTCCGGTGACATGATACACCGAAGACATTAGTGATATACAGTATACCATTTTTTGTGGCGATTTCCAGTACTATAAGTGTCTGTGATTGACAAGAGAGTGCCCCTCTAAGCTAATGATCCGTCTTGTTCCTATGCAAAGGCCTCAAACTATGTAGTAGCTGCTAGGCACCTCTACTTCTCAGTTCTAACAATACATATTGTACACACACTCACAAACAAACAGTGCATCATTTACAAAAAAGATGGAAAACAAAGGAAGTAAACAAAAGTAAAAAGTCATATGAATTGACATATAAACTTAATAGTGTAATTGCAGTTGATAAAAAGAAAACTACTAAAAAAAGTAAGTGAATGTCGTTGGCAGTTGGGGAAACTCAACCCTCTTTGTCTAGGATGGCCTTCACATCAGCAAACACCTGAAACACACATGTAGAATACAGGTGAGTTTACTTTGACTTGACATAAACAAAGAGTGCATCTCAAACTTGTCATTTTGAGCGACATTCTGATTAGTTATAATAACATTTGAATTATCAACTTCATTGCCGAGTTTTGGAGGTAAGTCGACACTGTCACAAAAAACATTTATGGTGGGGTCCAGCATGCCTAAAACACCAGTAATAAGACGGGTTTTACATCAAATGAAGGATACTGTCTGAGGCAGGGCTAAAACGGATATATTTTTTTTTTATTTAAAAATTTAGTTTTCCATGACACAAGACAGAACCAGTGATTGGTCAGCATCTGTAACTACTTTTTTAATAGTTGCAAATTAATTAATTAACACTTCAGCTCTAATCTGAAATAATGTGACAGCCGGATTATGGAAGGTTAAAGCAACATTATGTAAAACACAAAATGACAGGTTGTAAAAACTTGCAGCAAACAACTGCTTCGACTGTCAGTCAGCCGTTGCCAGATCGAGTGGGTACAACATCTTGGAATTCAAGTCTGTAACGTCACCATGTTTCTGACGGGATGTTTATGACACCGTTTACTACGTCCTATCATGTCGGTCACTCGGTGGAGTTACGCAATCCAAAGACATGTTTTCCTGTTGTTTTTAAAGCACATCTAGTGGCCATCAGACAAACTACATCATAAGGAGATTTCCACTTTGGCTTCAACAGAACAACATCTGGAGACGTTTTGCCTTCCCATGTTTTTTTGTTGTTTACTATGTTGTCTAAAATCCCCCACACCCCGGTGTTCAGGCCAATGTTGAAGTACTTTAAGCTGCTGTTCATTCATTTCCCACACTTCTCACTAGATCAGAACAAACAAAAAAACAAATAAGATTGTGGGCAGTGGTGGGAAAACCCCGACGTGACCCCTTAAAAGCGCTTGTGATAGTGTAGCTGTCGTTAACTGATGACAGGCTTGTCCTGACACAATTACATTTAAAAGCAGCGTTCTCATCTGTGCCATTTACTATTGCACAAAAATGAAGACTGCGTGATGAAACTGATCTAAAAGTATAGAAAGAACCTAAAGCCACCATAACTTGCTTTGTGGTGTCAGGCGTTATTTCCCCAGACTCAATAGATGGTCAGTCTCGGATGCTACTTGGCATAACTCGGCTTGTTCAAACTGGTAATGGAAGTGCAAATGAGCGCAGCACAGTTTGATTCAGTACGGCCAAAAGTGCCGAAAAGAACCTACATGGGTGGCGTCCACAGATGTTACAGTTGTTGCAATTTACTCACCTCGTCCACACAACGAGAGGCGTCTACGGTGCGCACCTTGCCAAGTTTCGCATACTGATCAACGATTGGTCGTGTAGACTGCAGGTAGGTTTGGATTCTGCATCAAAGGGAAAAACATGCCTCGTTATTGGGGTCAGATGACACAAGCGACTCAGAGGAGACACAAATTAGGTCAAAAACACACATGCAGGTATCCAACAGTCAGTTAAATGGGTCAGACAGATCTATACTGATCAGATCTGCTTGCTGTCACGAACGAGCGCATTCTACAATCTTGTGTTCAATACTGTCTAAGTCCAAGGATTGTTTGTTTGTGCTGAAGGACTGAACCTTTTCTCCAAACTTTCTCTGTTGTCATCCGTGCGTCCACTGCTCTTTCCCCTTTCTAGACATCTTTGGATGCAAACCTGTGGGCAAAAAAAGACAGAGAGCTCACGCTCAGTGTAAAATGGCTCGCAGGATATCTGCTCAGTTCTCTGTGTATGATAACACAGCACTCTGTGTGGTTTCCATGATGTACCTCGTTGCTGCAGTCAAAGAAAAGAACAAATTTGACATCTGCTTGGCCCTCCATGACAGTGTTCCAACCCTGAAGGTTGTCCTCATTGCGAGGGAAACCATCAATAAGGAAGCGGAATTTTTTCTCGTCTTTCTGCATGGTGTCCTCCATGGCCTTTCAAAACAGAAACAACAACAACCTCAAATATTTTACTCCGAATGCGAATTCATTGAAACCGTTGTTTACTCAAATGACGAATCAGAACCTGATTCCACACAGAACCACATAGAGACACATAAAATCTGCTCAGTTTTCTCTGTGTAGGCACAATTTCTGGAAACTTTGTGACTTTAGAATCTAAGAGAAGTTAAATCTTGCAAAGGACTAGACCTGCTCCAACTGGAAAGTGTAATGAGAATTTTTGTTGTGAATTGGCACTATATTAAATTAAATAGACTTAACTTGTAAATGTTTTCTTATAAATTTACTACTTAAATCTTGAAAATTCTAAGTTGTTTCTCAGAATTAAAACCACTGTTTCTTTTAAAGGGATAGGGTTAGCTGGTTAGCATGCTAACTTTGACAGACATCTCTGAACCACAACACTGACATTTCTTGAAACTCTGTTAATAATACAAGTCCATTTTTGAATATTTCAAACCAGAATTCTTGCCGTATTTTACACAATGCTCCTTTATTCATATTTGATATATTTTTTTCATTGCATACACTCAAAAATAAGGATGAATGCCATTCACAAGTTATCAGAGCCTTAAGCGCTGTCTTCACTCCATCATGTCTGACCGACAGACAAAAAACAAATTGAAATCTAATGATATGAAAAAGAAGGAAAGCCTTAATCCTCACATTCACAAGACCAGAAGAGGCGAATGTTCTGAGCATTTACTTAATGTGTAACATCAAAAATGTATTGATCACTGTTTAATATCCAGTAAATTTCATTTTTGGTTGTTTCATACTAATAAGATATGATTAGCCAAGAGAAAAGAATCAAATTCAAAGCATATTTTGTTAAATTTGTGATCAGAGTCGAATTTCATGACTAATTCTAGCTACTGAGGGTGTCTAACCCCTGAATACCTGATGTGGATTTGTGTCTTGCTAGATAACAAAAAAAAGATTTAAAGCTTGTATTCGGTGCATACCGTCCTGAGTAACTTGATGGTGATCTCCACAGGGACAATTTTGCCCTCCTTGATGTGGCTGTCAATGAGCTGTCCGACTTGTGATCCCTCTCTGGCGCGCTCTTCCCTCAGCAAGTCCCCTGCTGACAAATGAGTGTAGCTGTAGCCCTGAGAGACAAAAACAAACAGTTTGAGTCTTTATCTAATGTGATGTAAATTATGTAACAAAGAAAGGGAAAGGGAAAGAGAAAGGGACTGTTCATCTTGATAAAAAAAAGTTTGTATTAACACTAAAACTGCATTTGAGCAGACAGCCTCTGGAGACAGGCTGGATTTTCCTCACTCGCAAGCCAGGAAGAGGTCTTTGCTTGTGTACTGAATGAAAGGAGCCTCTATTCACAGCTGCCATTCAGGCCAAACACGCCACACTTGAAGCACGAGCAGCCAACACCCAGTAACATCCGTGAACAGAGGTATTAAAAAGTCTCTCTTATAGAGGCTCCCTCTCAACACAGGCACACATCAGAGAATCCACGCTGGCCCCCAGTAGAGCTGCAGCTCCATCAACTTTCATCAGTTTGCCTTTCAGAAATACATCAAAGCGGCCTCCTTGGGAGAAGTTCTAGCTTTCCAAACTCTTTGGGTGGCTTGTTAAAATAAACTTTTTCGTCAAACCCCTGCTGCTTCTTCGGATTGGTGCATCCACAATGACGGGAGGAAGTGAATGCAGTATTATCACCTGCTCTGCTAGGCATCAACCATGCTCTATGGCCCCTTCCTGGGTCATAGATTGGACTTGATTTATGTTCTATTATTAATAACAACACAGCAGATGAGCCTCTGCAGACAGTCACAGACTACTTATCTGGAACTTCAAAATAGTTAGAAATACTAAAATACTTGAGAAGATTGGCTTCCTGATGGCATGGTGTGGTTAATGTTCCTCAGCCAATAAATGTCACGTCACCATCTGTTTCTGTTTGTTTAAAGATTTGTGGTGAAGCGGCCAAGTGTACTCCAGACTTCCACGTCAAATGATAAGGTTACATCATGGAGCAAATGTCAATAGACTGTCTCCTGCTGGCTCTCTTCTCTGTGTCAAGCTAATGAGCAGACATTAATGCTAGCATATTCTCACAGGCGTCTGACCGCACAACATTCAACAGTGGGATAAAATGCGTCGGTTTTTTAAATGTTTTAATTCAGAGTTCTGAAGAGATCAAAATATTAAAATGGTACTTAAGCACAGGCTCCTTATATCTCTGAAACTGTACACCCTCTGTGGCTAACTAGCTAGCAGGCCAACACAGGTTCATTTTAGAGGACAACCGGAAGTCAATTTAATTTAGGCATTACTAGATACAAAACCCCGCTATTAAAAGGCACAGCCATCCAAAAATGATCTAAATACTATTTTCATCACGACATGACTAATTCTAGCCATCAATATCAATACTTTTCATTGTCTTTTCTTTCGCTATCTATCGTACCTCCACGATTTTGGAGCACTGAGTCCCTTTGCCGGCGCCAGGCCCGCCCAGCACGAACACAACCTGCGGCTTCATCATCAGCGACACCCGGTGAAACAAGCTCGGCACCCTCTGAGACACGATACCGATCAAGCGGCCGATCATAAACCAGGACTGGCAGCTACACCCAGAATCCGGCGGGGTGGGGACAAAAATAATAACCCGAGCAAGCCGGTGAATGCGTGTCAGTATCGGCCGATGAGGCAAACGACACCACTTCCGCTGTTGACTCCGCCGACCAATGGCACGTCACGTCGGAGTGACGCAGCCTTGTAGCCCCGCCCGCGTGCACTTGTTATTTTTTTCAATGCAGAGGTCGGGTGACGCCCCTCCCCTGCCTCTCCAGCATCAGCACCTCCAAACCGAACGAGGCGACCCGCGGCTGGGAAAGGATGCTCTGCGGTCCGCGATGCTCACCAGCTCGAGGAAACGTGGCGACGGCACAGCCAACCGAGAGACGCTCGAGCCGCTGGGTATAGTCGCTGCTTTCTGCACGTTTATGCTGCCTCGCTGCCTCCATTCATGATGCACCATTCATGCATCCCCAAGAATGGGAAGCACACCGCGAGGAAAAACATGAAAATAGCCTGTCATAGCCGCGCTGTCTCGACTTTATAAGACAACGTTTTCGCTCATTTGATGGAGCCGCTTTTCATGTAGGTCAAGGTGATGAAGAGCCCGATTTCGTCTTTTGAGGGCGCCGAGCGAATGTAGGGCTAAATACGGGAAAGCCGAGCAAACAAAAGGCATCCAGCCCCCCTCCTCTGACGCACCTGGCTGCCCTGTCGCCACTTGACATGACAGCGCAGAGCCGGGAGCAGAGCAGCAGGATCAAGGGGCACCGACGTGCAGCCGGACGTGTGGACTCGACAAGGATCAGGGGAGCCTCCGGACACACGGCGGAGCAGCAGCAGCAGCCCAGGGGAGGCCGGATTGCAGTTTCTGGGGACGAGCGCCAAGGGCAGTGCGGCAGTCAGCAGGCAGACCGGGGGGAGGAGGCTGCGGAGATCTGTGATACTTCCCCCCCAGGCCCCACTGCGCTCTCACCTACACATCATCCTGATCATATGATGCTGGGTGCTTTTAGGTTTGATCAATGTTGACTGTGATACTCCCCATTATTTCCTCTCCTTTCCCCCCCCTTTCCCCAAATAATCAGTGATGATTGGCAAGTAAGAGATTAGATCTGCTCTTCAGGAAAGGGTGGAACCCAGAGGGGACCGATGTGCATACTGGCCAGGTACCATTCGCTCCCTTCTTCTCTGGTTTTGCTCATTTTGCTTGTCGCCGCCTGCACTATGGGCTGTATTCAGAGCATCGCATGCAAGCCCCGCATCAGACGGGAGAACATTGTGGTGTACGAGGTGTCGGCCTCTATTGACCAGTGTCCCACCATCATTGAGGAGAACTCACCGATTGTGCTCCGTTACAAGACGCCTTACTTCAGGGCCTCAGCCGGGGTTGTGATGCCACCAGTGCCCCGGAATGAAACCTGGGTGGTGGGCTGGATCCAGGCTTGTACCCAGATGGAGTTCTACAACACCTATGGTGATATTGGCATGTAAGTGCACAGCAGACCCCATCAGATATGAACTTGTTGCCACTGGATGAGCTCAGTGTGTGTGTGTTTAGATGTTTATTGTGTTTGGATGTGTACGCCTCTCTTCTCTCACACACACACTCAGAATAGCCTCACCTACCAGTGCCCCCCAAAAAAGCCTCTCACTCTCCTCCTCTGTCCACTGCCGCAGGTCCAGCTGGGAGTTACCAGAGCTGCGAGAGGGTCGGGTCAAGGCCATCAGCGACTCAGACGGCGTCAGCTACCCCTGGTATGGCAACACCACCGAGACAGTCACCCTGACCGGGCCCACATCCAAACCGTCCCGTCTGACGGTGAGCATGAACGACAACTTCTACCCCAGCGTGACCTGGGCGGTGCCCATCAGCAACAGCAACACGCCCATGCTGACCCACATCACCAGGGACCAGAGCTTCATCACATGGCTTGTGGCCATGAACTCTGTCACCAAGGTAGGGCAGTAACAGAGAGAGAGAGGTCTGGCAAGTTTGTTCCCACATGCATCAAACTCGCATCTTAATAAATCACATTATTATTTTTTTCTGGGAAATGTCTGGCCCAGTTCAAATGAAGAACACCGGCTGTGAACCTGAAGAAACCGCTCCTGCATTACTCACACACACACAGACTGAGTGTGATGTTATTATCTCCGCCTGCACTTTTGCTTTCTGGTGTTAAGTTACAAAGTACCTCATCATCGCCTTCCCCCTGAATAAAGCCCCTGCATCACCCATCAGGAGTCTGTACAGCGCTCACGTGTTATGTTTGTGGAAGAGTTGGATTATTTTTTAGGCTATTACAGCGAGAGGTGTCAAGCTTGTTTTCTTCATTGTTGGTAGAAGAAGAGCATCTAGAGACAGAAAACTGACATTAAATGTTGATGTGCGAGCCAAACCTTCTTCTACCTTTGTTAAAGGTCCAGCGTGTGGCATTGAAATGTTTCTACCGTACCATCCCTGTAGTTCAGACACGCTTGGAAGAGTGTAGGAATGTTCAGTTGGTTGTAATCTGCAACCTCACAGCATAACACCACTAAATCTTACACACGGGACCTTTAAGATATAACAGTATTTAACTAGAATGACAGGTCAAACCTTCCCCTTTAAAGGTTCAATATGTGAGAACTGGCCACCCGTCACATTTATCGTCAGAAAAATTAGAGAGCAGCATCTCACCAGAGTAACTGCTGCTAACTGCAGCTGCCATTTGCAGCTTTGAGCTCAGAGCGCTGTGAAAGTGTTGGTGTTAACACCGCTACCACAGGAACTTTTGACCGGGACATGCCGAGGCTAGCTGGTTAGCATGCTAACTTATGTAGATATCACCTTGACAAAACATTATTTCTTCACATTCTGTTGATTTGTTATTTTTTGAATGTTTTCTACTGAAATTCTTACTTATTGAACCTTTAATTCAATCAAGCCTAATCCAGTAACAAACTCCATAGCTTTGTATCACTCAAAATATAAAACCGCCATAATTTAAGCTCATCAGATCTGTGATCCACATCAAGTTGTACTCGCTCATAGATACCAGCCACCTGAATATTAAAAGAATAAAAAACACCTGATCTCACAATGTTAAAGAAAGTGGGGAAAAAAAATTCTGTCCCTTTGTCCATCTCCGAACCAAAAGTAATGTAGTCTATTCTGGGCCGAGACCCATCCTCCATCCAGGTTTCGTGGAAATCTGTTCAGTAGTTTTTGTTTAATCCTGCTGACAAACCAACCAATCAACAAATGGACATGGGTCACAAAGTGATGCACATTAACTACACATCTATTAGCAGTGGAGGTCATAACGCACAATCAGCTAAACAAAACACTTGAATGTACTTGGAATAGACTGAACCAGCCACACACATATTATCAACCATTTTAACATGATGCTGCCCTCCTCCTTCCAGGAGCGTATCGTGCTGCAGACGGTGCGGTGGCGGATGCGGGTGGACATTGCTGTGGACCCAGATATGCCGCTGGGCTCTCGGGCCTCGTTGGTGGGCCGTCCCTACCAGGAGCAACCGCACATCCTCAACTACCAGGAGCCCATTCCTCCCAACGCGCTGGGGAGGCCGAATGCCAACGACGCCCAAGTGCTAATGTGGAGGCCGCGGAGAGGGGCGCCACTAGTGGTCATACCGCCAAAATAAGAGCGTCAAACTGTCACACGGACTAAAATGTAATTGTTCCCTGTTGCAGAAAAAGGAGGGATGAAGATGATGAAGTCGTGAAGCCAGTCAGAGAAGAGAAAACTGAAGGTTTCGCTGCGCTCAAGATGCCAGTGGCTCATTATCCCTGAAAGATTTAAGTGGACTCTTCGAACAAGCCAGAGTGGATGTTACATCTTGGACCTGACACAGTACGGTGTCAGAACAGAAGTCTACATCGAACTTGAGTAAAGGGCCCGGCTTGGATCAAGGCTCGTTTGGCCCCCTGACAAGTTTTGGACAGCATTTAAGAGTTCTGCCTGCTTTTAAGCAAAGAAGGACCGCTGTTTATTTTTTGTTGTTTTTTTTTAGATGTACCACAGAGGTGTTAGATCACAGCGAGCCCTGCATCCTGCATCCTTATGTAGATCTTATTGCATGAGAGAGTGAGAGAGACACAAAAAAAAACTGTCGTTGAGAAGTTTAAGAATAGCATTTGTTTTGTATAACTTGATACCTGAAGACATTTTGATTGAAAAGTCAGCCAAAAAAACCCCTGCAGGCTGCTTAAACCTCGTCGGTGCCAACAAAGGCCTTTTTCAGCACACTCAGTACCAGAGTTAAAGGATGTATTCAGAAGATTTAAAAGAGACAAAGTATTATATGGATCTTTTTAGTTTAAGATTAAATCATGCATCAATCAGATTGTATCAAGAGCACCCACCTTGCATAAAAGTCTGGAAGAAAAAACAAACCTGCTGTAGTTTTCTCTTGACTTTTGCTAATACACCAACATGTTTTCAACTCGTAGTGCAGCTGATCTTGTATCCAGACGGGTGATGAACTCTCAGAGAGATGAGCTGGACCCGTTACCGCATTGAATAAACAACATCAGCTATGCTTTTAATAAGTGAGGTCTAAGTCAGTCTTGGGACAGTGCCATACAACTCATTTAAAACAATAGGGGTGATAGCAGTCGAGGCCATGCATATTGCAGCTGGATCGGGGCCCAACTGTACTCAGAACCTAATGTAGATTTGATGTGGCACTAATCAGGCCGTGTCGCATTACCAAGTTACATAAATCTAACTGCAATCAGGGAATTCAAATGTACTCTTAACAGCTTCCTCGGTGTGGAATTAAACCAGACTGCATTTTGAAAAGGATTTATTTGATTCAGTGCCGTTTTTTTGTACGAGGTCGCATCACAGTTTCTCCTCATATCATTAAAGTTGCAGTATGTAGTTCTGGGGAATACATTTTAATCAGGAGAGAAAGATCTTCATCGACTGAAATTAAATATACAGATTCTCTTTGTTTTCATGACTGAATAAACTGCTTAAACAAATTGACCTTAAAGGACAACACAATTCTTACTGTTTTACTCAGTCTATATGTGGCGGACCCTGCCACCTTTCTAGCTTCAAACAGTGTACACCTTATTTTTGTCTGAGAACAGTTTGTTTATTCAGTAATGAAAAAAGAAAATCAATATTTCATTTACTTTTCTTTGTGTCATCACCTCATTAATATCATAAATGTAAAAATTCTTGTTCCCTAAAACTACATAGTGCCCCTTTGACGTATATAAGTCAGCAGTAGGTTTCTGCAGATAACTACAGATAAACCTTCCTATGTCATGGCTCTGGTCTGTCCAGTGGCTCATACTGGGCTCCGTCCAAGTCCCTGCCTGCCACTCCACGCACGAGTCACATGACTCATCCTCCATCTGTGCTTCTCTCCAGGTTCACGCCTCACCTTCCCATCTGCCCGCTCGTTTTTCTCCCCTTTCTGTCCACCTCACGACACACACACACACACACACACACACACATACCAACCAAATGTACTCATTTGCTCTTAAATCCACAACTATGCAAAGATTTTCTGTCTGACAAAACTGCCAAAATAGGAACAATGGGTTGTTTTTGTTCATCTGCCTCTATGCTGTTTTTACTTGTCAGGGACATTGTTGAATAAAAAATGGCTGTCACTACCATGTGAAATACTCAAAGAGGTTAAAATAGGTTATATTAATTCAGTCTGTCTACACATGTCAGGGCACCGCAGCTCATTCAGCCATCTGTTGCTATAGAGACTGGTTTGGTGTTTCTGGGTGCACTGCAACTGGAACGGGAAAAAAAGAAAAACAGTTCAAAGTACTCACGGGTGTGCCTAGCTCTGTGTGTATGCGAGTGTGTACGAGTGTGCACATACACACGCACAGTTACAGCCTTATTTATCCATCCATTTCACTTTGAAGTAAGAAAAAAGATCAAGGCAGAGCTGGTTTTTTCCGCATGAAAGATGCTTTAATCTATGCATTTGTTCTTCTGATAAGACCTTTGTTATGCATTTAAATAACAGTCAAACAAGTGCTTTTGATATAAATACTCAGACTGTGAGCAGCAAGGTCAGAGCAGTCACATCACATCCAATCTCATCGAAAAAAGGACATTCAGCATCTTTGAACAGAGGTAACCCCTCCTCTTTGCAGCAAGTTAGCTCCTTGTTCCACCACTAGATGGAACCTCTGTCAAGGATTTTCCAACCCTCTCATCACCGTTGATACCCTTTTTGTTTTAGAAATACACCCATTTTCCTCACATCCCATAGCATATAAATACACAGGCCATGCTTTCATCCTGACCTCAACAAGATCCCTTTAAACGTACAAACAGTACATTTCCACGAGATCATTTAGTCATACAGTATGTTAGGTTCACTGCAACATTGATTGTTGATATGTTAAGTTAGATCAACAGTACTCCTAATAGTATTTTATAAGAAAAACCTAAAAAAAACCACACTGATATATTCACATCATCATCCACCATATTTTGTGCAAAATAGCATTTTTCCAGAGGAGTAATTAGGCACCTCCCGTCCCAGCAGTCTCCTGCTGCAGCTGTTTGGCAGTAACAGCTCTTATTATCTTATCAGCTCTTCCATGTTTCCCCTCATCAGTAATTCCTGCCAAAATCACTGTCACAGTTCATAGAGCCCTGCTCAGTCTGTGCCAGCTGCCGGTTGTCTCCTCTGACAGGTAGCATGGTTACTTGAGGTACGTAGTTATGCTTTGATGGCACCAACGCTGACAGGTTTTCGTTCGTAGCCATAAAGAAATGTGGCAGCGATAACCAGCAGTGACCCTAGGAAAAATAGACTGAGAGAGGGGAGGGAACAGAGAGAAAAGCATTAGAAATTAGAATGCAATAAACAATTACTGTAATGTCATGTAGTCTAAAGCTAAGCTTGCAGTGCAGTCAGCCAGCTGTATATGGCTTAATGCTAATGTCAAATAAGTTCACCTTAAAATGAAAATTCAGTCATTATCCACTCAAACTACTCCAGAGGCCCCAAGATCCCAAACTGACTTGAAAAGAAGTTACACAGACGTTTTTAAGCAGAAATTTTAAATTAGTTTGGGATCAAGGATATTCTGGAGACTTGGATAATGGCTGTATGTCTGTTTACAAAAATACATTTTACAACAAGTCCCCATCTACTTCAGTTGTTCAGGAGAATGCTGCAATGCTGTTTTGTTGTGAAGCTCCAGAAATGGCTTGTGGACTATGAAACAGTTTCTGTCTGCTTGTGGGTGAGTAGATAATGACTTGTTGGATGTACTTATAAGGTTGTTAGTATGCCAATATTTCCAAATTAGCATTAAAAGGCATAGTGTGCAGGATTTAGCTGTAGTTTGGAGGTTGTAGATTGTAACACTTGAAGTGCCCCTCACCTCATACTACCCCTACGATGGGCCCTAAAAATGTAAAAAATCTGAAAGGCCCTCTCTAGAACCAGTGTTTGTTGTCCCTGTTCTGGGCTACTGTAGAAACATGGTGGGCGTAACACACGGATAAGGAGCTTCTCCTTGTGTAAATATAAAAGGCTCATTCTATGGTGATGTAAACACATACCAAGTATGGCTGAGGTTGATAGTGAAGTCACTGGTTTTGTCGATGTTGCTAAATGCTGAGTCAAGGAATCACCAAAGTGATCATCCAAAACTTTATAGAAATCCATCAAACAGTTACTGAAATATTTCACTGAAAACCACAAATATCAACCTCATGGTATGTTAGAGGAAAAGTCCGGTAATTAGAGCGAGTGATTAGGATACGTCGCCTGGAAACCAGGACGGAACGCGTTTATTTTCTGCAGCTGAGATGAGTGAGTGAGATGAGTGTGCATGAGTGTGTATGTGTTTACCCAGTGGGGTTAAAGTCCTCCAACAGAAAATATGAAATGACCGCAGACGTGATGATGGACACAGAGGTGGCGAATCCTTTGAGGATGTTGTCTGCATATTTAATGACCACAGCAACGACCAACCCACCCAGAGCCTGGAGGCACAGAATACTGTTTGAGAAGCACAAAGTGATGACATGACACGCAGATGCAAGTGATACAATTAGAATATAGAGAAACATAACATTTCAAACCTGTAAAGCAACAACTGTGTAGGTGATAGTGTTGTAGCCCTGAAACATTCCCGACTCTCTCACCCTCTGGCCGTCGTACACTATCATTCCTGCCAAGCCAAACATAAAGCCAAACACACCTGAAACAGACAAAGACAGAGACAAGGTTTTGTTCACACACACACACACACACACACACACACACACACACACACACACACACACACACACACACACACACACACACACACACACACACACACACACACACACACACACACACACACACACACACGACTGTATTAGTTTCATCAAGTTTGACGGGTTCCGCCACACATTCCCGTGCACCTAAACCCGCCTTTAACTACTACTCTCTCCCCCAGCAACATACCCAGAAATCCACAACATCAATCACACATCAGCTGATTGCTTTGTTTGTTCATGTTCATGGAAATAATGCTCACTGAATTTAAAAGTTTCAAAGATGGAGTCAAAGAGAGTCTATTAACCTCTGGCCCTCTGCTCTCATAGAATAAGGCAACCTCATTTAGGCAAACTGTTCACTGAGAAACCTAGACTGATGTCTCTTGATGTCCTGTCCCTTCATTTAATGAACATGGTTCCATTTAAAAAATATATATGTGAGGATGTTGCCAACCAATTCTTTTCCATAAGGATCAAATAACAGGTCATATTAAGATGTGTGGAGGATTTTATGAGAGGAAAACCTGCTCTTAGTAGTGAGCAATTTAATATTAACCACATGAAAGTTGAAAGTCTCGTGTCATCCTTGCTTTTATATCCTCAGCCTTGAAGCTTCTCTTGTCTCCAAGTCTGTATTGGGTTCACCAATCAGAATATCATGAACCTAATTCCTATCTTGTTTGCATCTCCCATCACAATTTATAGAATTTAGGTACAGCCAATAAAAACAGTTTCCATGTCTTCATGGAGAGTTTCAGTTTAATATATGATTCCACTCAAACCGACGGCAGAGTTCAGTCAGACACAGATAACCACGTTTTTTTGTGGTTTAGCCTCTAGGAGCCTTTGACAGTAGCTGGAAAGCTGCAATTTTACTTCTTGGCACGCATCTCGTACGATTCCACTGAAAAATTTCCAGTGAGAAACGTGTTATTTTTACTCAAAGACTTTTTCTACACAGGAGAGCAGAGGAATGATGGAGAACTTCATCGCATGGTGCAACAACAATCAACTGAAGCTCAATAAAAGCAGAAGGCATGCCCTTGTGGTGGACTGCAATTTGTAAATATGGATGTTGCTGCAATGAAGTTACACACTTCAAGACACGGATGCTTTACACATGTCCTCAGCCCAGCAGCACTGTAGATCTCTACAACTAATAATGTGTCACCAATTCAGTATCTGACCAAATGTGAAATATGGTTTCAATTTGACAATTTAATAATGGCCAGAAAAACTGTTTTTGCCCAACATGGTAACACAGAGAAGTTGACCTTTGGCATTTTAGATATTAATTGTTATTATTTTATCATTTTATCCTGTTAGACATTTGGGTGCATGTGTATCATAATAAGCTTATAGATTAATGGATTATAGTTTATAGAATATATTGTGAGACCCCAGGACCTTTGACTATCATAATTATGTTGTTCCAGAACTATCATTGCAACTGACCAATCATGCTGATGACGTCAAGGCTTTGTGACTTGTGTTGGTGATGTTCCCTGAACATCATGATTAATGTTGCTCCAGGACAGAGACAGAGGCCATTTATCCAGCAACTAGATGGGCTTCTTGTGATGTGTACAGGACTCTCACTCAGGACACTCGGGTTTGTATTCAGATTGGAACATATATTATATTGTTCACTTATCATTTGAGTTCACCAATTATTTTTAGCGAGTAATAATGAACTAAAAGTTTCTTTTTCAGTTTTCTGTTGCTGGTTGGTTAGATTTGGGCACCAAAAATACTTAGTTAAGGTTTAGGAAAATATGGATAAAATTTTGGGTTAAAATCTTTTTCCCAGAAGATGCAAAGCCGTGACATTACAAAAATACGATTGGTCAGTTGTAAGGATGGTCCTAAACAAGTATTATTTTTTCTTCTGGGAACAACACCTACATGAAAATATATGATCATGCCATTTTGAGCATCTGGCAGTGATGTTGCAATCTAGTGGCACTACAAAACAGGAACAACAACTGAGTCTCGCTCCTAGAGATAAGAAGAGACATGTTGCAAAAGTGTTGTCATCATCAAAGTGATTTTCTCAGACCTTAGAAACCTCTGTGCGAGCAAGAGTTTAAAAGAAGCTTTCAAATTCAGTCAACACATATCATCTCATCCCAGCAAGCACACAGAGGCCGTAGTTACTCACCCAGCTGTATGTTACGGAGCCACACGCTCTGTTTAGTCTCCTTGAGGATTTTCTCAAAGTAAACTCCTGCAAAGCCGCTTGACACACAGGCCATCAGCACAGCCATCAGTCCCACAAACTGGGAGCCTGCAGACAACTCCTTCTGCTCAGAGTCTTCTCCAGACTTTGTGGGCCACTGTGGAGGTTGGAGTAAATGCAAATGAAAACGCGGATGACTTAAAATCTGTCATATGTTATGTAACTAAAACATCTGATGAGGGAATGAAGCCATACTAATCTCACAGAAACAAACCACGTTATTTGTAAATTGCTCAGGGACTCTGCAGAGTGGTACCTGTACTAGAGTGACTCCAGCCATGAGGAAGAGCAGCGCCAGCCACTGGTAGAAGCCCAACCTCTTCCCCAGCATGGAGACAGTAAACAG
This sequence comes from Diplodus puntazzo, assembly GCA_963678695.2. Classification (NCBI taxonomy): domain Eukaryota; kingdom Metazoa; phylum Chordata; class Actinopteri; order Spariformes; family Sparidae; genus Diplodus; species Diplodus puntazzo. The sequence goes on from OZ023166.1 coordinate 20,705,083, forward strand.
GGCTGTGGTGAGAATCTTCAGCTGGTATGTGACCTATGACAGAAAGTAAGGCCTTCAGGTATATAAATACAAAATGACACAGAAACATGAGGTACATCACAAATCTGGCAATGTCAGCTTGGCCTCTGGCCTCAATGAGCCCTAGAGTTAAGGAAAGCATTGTTTTTGTCCTGATGACGCAGCTTCCAGCCACAGAGGAGTGTTGCATAAAGTTTTTTATGTCAAGGGTGGGAGGGATCGGTTGTAATCCTTCCTGCTTGCCTCAGGGTTCTAGATGAGTCCAGGTCCTGGAAAGATGGCAGATTGCAGCCAATCTGGTTCTTGAGGAGTCTCAGGACTTCCTGCTCAAAGGTGTGTCTGTAAGTGCTTGTCTTGAGTCAGTGACGTATACAAGCGGCAGGCTGGTTTAAGCTGTGACTAATGGTCAAAGGAACAGCCGTACATATTTGTTCTCCGTGCATCGCACCCCACTTCCATCTTGGACGACTCGGCACAACATGGCATAGTTAAACTTGTAAATAAGCACGGCACGGTTTGACTCAGCCAAAAATGCAGATGGAAAAGCCCCACAGGTACTGGAGGATGAAGTGGAGAGCCATGTTGACCACATCTTTCACAGACCTGTTGGCTCTGTAGGTGATCTGGAGGGGTCCAGGAGTGGGTCGGAGGTGGCTTTGAGGCTGGACAAAACAAGACGCTCAAATGTCTTTTTTTACCAGAAAGATTAGGCCATGAAGACCTTTTGTCTCTGAGTGTTTGGGGATGGGGATCGTGGTGGAGAAACGCGGCATGTCTTCCAGTTAGGTTTTCAAGATGTCTGAACGCTCGAAATTTGGGATTAGAAAGTGCTTTAAACCGGACACCATCTCTGGTCCGGTGGTGGTCTTTTGAAATGCCTGCGCAATATCCCTCTAAATAACAGACAGAGTCAGTGAGGTGGGCAGATGTGGAAACACCCAGGCTGCTGTTAATGGGGGGGGGGCTGGGTTTGTAGTTTGTGATCTGTGCAAGCCCCTTCCAGACGGATCCAGTCATTGGCTGAGAACTGGTGACGAAGTTTCTCAGAGCACACTCGTATAGATTCTCTCACCACCTTGTTAAACCGGTACTGTAACTTTGTAACCTGTTCCTCTCGTCACTCTTAATTGCTTGCTCCTTTTACAATCTGACAATTCAGATTGTAAAACTGAATTGTCAGTTGTGCTGTGAAGCAAGGTTTGTCAGTATTGTAACATCCTAGAGTGTGATGGCACACAGCAGTCCTCAGAGACTCTAATATATGATGTCACAACCTTTATGAAGTCATCCAGATTGTTGGTAGCATTCTTGAAACATCCCAGTCAGTACAGTCCTTTTCAAAGCTTCACTGCTTTAAGGTCCACAAAACAATGCTCAAAGAACCGGATTGCTGTACAATCAGGGCGGGTTGCAAACAATAGTCTTGGTAGTCCACACCAGTTAAGATGTATACGGACATCGGCAAGTTTCCCCATCTTCCGGCACATCATTTAATGAGCACATGATGGCAAATCTACTTGAATGCAAAACTTCTCTCATGTCACCAGGGACGACATGAGAGAAGTCGTTAATAAATTTGCTGTAGTTACTCTCCTGATGTTCATGAGCTCTTCTTCTTCTGGTGCAAGAGCTCCAGGCACTACAGCAGAACACTGAATTTATACCAACACACTGCCACTGTCATTAGTGTCTATTGAGAAAATCTTTTTTTAAATTTCACTACAATTACTGGTTTGGAAAGGATAAAAAAAATAAAAATGTGTCCCCTGATACATGCTGAGCACTGTTAATTCATGGCTACACAGGACAGGAATCCGTTTAACTATAGAAATAAACACACACAAACAGTGAACTTGAAGCAGCACATTCATGTGTCACCTGATAGGTGGCTGCGTCCAGGTTGGACAAGGCAACATAGAGCAGATTGTTCTGCAGTGTGTAGATCCCTGCAGGAATGGCCAACTTCATGGTCTCTGCGGGCTTTTTCACAATCTCCTCCTTCAGCAGCTGGTTCATGGCCTGCACACTGAAATCTGGCGGTGACAGAGAGTGTGTTGTCAGTAATTTGACCAAGGGACCACCCATGGAGAGGAGAGACAGAGCCGTCCTGGTGTTAAAAACACTGGGGGGCATTTATATGATATCTTGTACCCAGCAGTGTCAGGTCAATAACTTTCCCTCCCCTGACCCTTGCCACTTACTGGTCTCCCTGAAGACGAGGAGGATGCAGGCCAGGATCTTGAGCACCTCCGCTGACACCACAGCGGAGGAGGCCAGGTAGCGGGGACCGTCTTCCTGCAGTGTGCGGGAGTAGCGCATGGTGAGCACCAGCGAGGTGGTCTGCAACACCAGCACCCCCAGAGACATATACTTCAGCCTTAAGGAGTGTGAAGGGGAGGAAAAGACCATTGTGGAGTTCTCCTTGTTTGTATCCAAAGGAGCCTTTGGAATGGACTGGAAGAAAATGAGACAGAATCAGTGAGAAAGTTCAACCACGGTTCTGTCAGAGAAAAGAGACACACCCCTATCAGCTGACCCCTACCCATCTCAGGAGCAGATTCAAGTACCCTTGAGCAAGAAAAACAACTTCTGCTTAAGTAAAACAGTTTGATGTCACAAGATGAAGAAAACAGCTATGAAGGGATTATGAAAGTCAGTGTCCTGGTGGGATAGAGAGCCAGAGTAAACTTCTAATACATTAGAGAGCATAAAGAGATGAGAGAGGAGAGAGCGAGTGCAGAACGATCAGGAATGCTGGTTAGTAATTAAAGGGTAGTTAAACAGAAAGTCCAGCCTGAGGCAGTGTGGGGCATTCCTGTGAGTTGCCTGCAGTCCTGGAGCACGTAAAACAAAGATCAAAACAGCAGTAAGAATAATGGGGACAGAGGGAAAACTCAGTTCAAAACTGTCACCTTTTCTGTACTTGGTGTGAAAGTCAGTCCTCTACCCAGAGAAACAAAGTAGTGATTCAGAAGTAGAAAGGATCGGCTAATCATTGGCGAAGATGAAATTGCATGTGAGCAGCAGGTTGTCACTCTGTTACTCTTTATATGAAAACATGTTTGACTTTTCTTTGATTATAACTTAAGCTGAACTACATCAAATCTGCCAACAAATATTTCACACACCACCTCCCAGAACTCTCCCGTTTTCTTGTTTCTCTACAGAATGTCCTCTAACTTGCTTTGCCATCAAACTTTATAATGAATAATAATGATGTGGTTTATGATCTCACCCGAGTGGCTAGACTGTGTGGGAAACAACAATCATCCCGTCCGTCACCGCAAACTGTCGTGCTTACAACCCACAACCAATTCAAGGGGTGTGTGTGCAGCCGCTCTCTGCACAGGTAGACAGCTGACTTGTACTTGACTATGGCTAACACTGGTGTAACACTCTGTGGAAGTCAAATCCTTTACATGGGTTAAGGAACCAAAACTGAAATGTGAAAAAAATCGATTCCATGTAAAGCTCTTACAATTAAAATCTTACTTAACAATGTATAGTCTCAATATTTTCTCTTCTGAAATTTAGTGGAGTAGAAGTATTAAGTAACAGAAAAATGGAACTACTAAAGTAAAGTTCCTTCATACTAATGTAACAATTAACACTTTACACAAGTTTTAGACACTTAGATTGACGTTTTCCAATGTATGCTTCTTTAACCTTTTACTTCGCTACATTTATTCGACAGCTTCACTGGTAGATGCTTTTAAACTGAAGATTTAACCTTAAACACGTGCATAAGCTCATTAAGTACAATCAATCATAAAGATTAAACCGACGGGTCTCAGCCTTCATTGGTTTGTAACATCTTATAAAAATGGTTGGAATTCCTTGTCATGATTCAGATGTCTACCAACCAAAGACCCAACCAACCCACCACCAAACAATCTCCAATCTCTGAATGGTTTCATTTAAATAACTGTTTGAGGCCCAAAGAGTAACTGATTCTAATATTTTTCAAAAAAGGTCAACATTTTTTTTAAAAGAAAAAAAATTATGGTAGCAGGGCACAGTATTCAGTATTTACATCTCAATTACAAAAAAAAGAAAGAAAAAAAAGTACCTTTACTTAAGTAAAAGATCAGAATACTTTTTAAATCAATAGCACACAAAAACATTCTGGGTCACAATATGTCAAAGTTTGATTACATCAGTAGCCAAAAAGTTTGATGTCATTAATACTGACACAGTTTGTATCTCATGTTTTAGCCCAGCTCAACAACCAAGAGAAAAAGAGCACACCGTGGTGGTTTAATGTTACTGACAACCTATCACACGTGGATGTTCAGGTTGTGAGATGCATAAGATAATTATTACCATTCTTGCATCTCCGGTGTCCTGAGGGCTTGCTGTAAGACAGTCTTCACTCATCTCTTTTGCGTTTCCGGAGTGAAACATCTTATTTCTGAACAGTCAGTGCCGCCACTTCCACCTTACTTCGTTACCTAATCAAAATGCATCGAAATTGCAAAAATCCATGTGAGCAGAATGCAGAATATTAAAAAAAAAGCAAAGCATACCGAACTTCCGTCACTACAGAGTCTGCTACTGCCCCTTACTAATGGAGGGAGGAACTGGATCGTTTGCATTGTATGGTTTTTAAACAGCTCCTTTAAACGTTAGCCTCCAGTGTGTCACTACCACCTTATCGCATACAAAAATCTGACTGATAAAAACACAGGTTTTTCCCAGTTTGCATTGCATTACTACATTACCGTCTCATTTCATGTACACACACACGCTGGTGGAAAATGACTTAGAAATGTATCCACTATCACTTTAACTGCAAAGTTAAGATACAAAGTCCACAGAGCTCTGACATAAAACGGTCATATAATTTCTGCTGTGCAGCGTATCCAGTGCTACTGGAGAGAGGATGTACAACAAGCCACAGAGGCCAAAGAAGTGTAAACAGAACAAGAGGTGTGGTGTGTTCAACACATTGACCTCCTTATGTGGCAGCTCTGCTGAGCAGAGGGGCATGGCTGCACAATCACTCTCTGTTTGTGTGTGTTTGTGTGTGTCCTTCTGCACACCCCACACACTCACCTCCCCTCTCTTTGGGCACATTTAAAGAACACTACGGACTTTCATTTTCAGCTGCCAGCAAACCAACGATCGTTGCTTAAATTTACCTGAGACAACAAGTTCTGATGGTGATCTCAAAGTTTTGAAATGTTCCAAATCTGTCAGGCTTAATTTGTGAGGTTGAAGTCTTTTACTTCTTTACTTATTTCCAATTTCTGTTGCTTTATACTTCTACCTCACCACATCTCAGAGGGAAAAACGTGTTACTTAATTTATTGGACAGCTGTAGCCACCACCATCTCTGAAAAGGTTATCAGTCAATATATAATACAAATACAGTTATTCTTTGTCTTCAATATTGACATAATAGTCAAGGCAGGGCGAGAAAACTTCATACCCAAAGTGCTTACACATTACACAGGCAAAAGGTCAAGAAACTAATAATGCAAACAATAGAAGTAAACAGGCACACGCCCACAGAGTGAAATCAATAAAAGAAAAGAAGTCTTTAGATTGGATTTGAGATTAGTCAACCTTGTCAAGCTTCGCCAAGTTTAGTTTTGAATCTGGGAACAGTTAGAAATCCAGAACCAGACAGCCGGAGAGGTCCATCAGGCTCGTACTGGGTCAGGAGATCTGAGAAGTATCTTTAACCTGAACTGTTCAGCGATTTATCGAAGAGTAATAGCATTTTAAAAAGGTGTCGTGTGTCAATTTTAGTGGCAAATTTTCAAAAATTAACTAAAATTATCAACAGAATGTTTGGAAATAACAGTTTTAATATTACGACAATTATGTATAGTGCTGTAAAGATATCCACTGAAGTAAGCATGTTGACCAACTAACCCTGGCATGTCCTTGGCCAAAACTCCCGTGTTTGAAGTATAAACACCAACACTTCTCCAGTGCTCCAAGCTCCCAGTCTGGACGGCTAGCTTCATGGCAATCTGAGCTAAATAGCCAACAGTTGTTACAGTGAGCAGCAGTTAGCAGTTAGTAGTTATCTAGTGCTATGCCGCCCCCCCCATTTGTTTTGAGTATGAATTTGACAAGTAGTCCAATTTTTACATGTTGCGCCTTTAAAGATTATTATACGAGAAACTAGCAGTGAGTGCAGTGCAGCAACTATATGTGATGTCACGTATCATGCTTGTAGGCCCGCCTCTTATGATCAGTTTTTTTAGTGAGCACAGAGAATTGACACTTTCAGCAAAAAATGTCAATGACAGTCAAACTCTGTGTATACCTTATTCTACGTAATGAAAATCAGAAATATGTAAGGATTATTAAACCAAGGTCGGAGAGTCGACCATTGTGGAACTACCATTCAATACCAACTGGTCTGGACTTGAACCAATTCAGTGTTGTGTTAGAGAGACCAAACCTGTCAAACAAGTCTGTTTATTAATATATCGTCACCATCTGTAACATAACAATATGAAAAACAATTTCTCTTTGAATACAACAGAGGCCCAATCAGTTGGATGTGTGCCAAATGCCCGCAGATAGCTGTAAATCCACACACAAACTGCTGGCAAACTTTCACAGAAGAAAGTAAAAGCAGAGATGCCCTGACCGGCCCAGCTCCCCTAAACCTGTCACAGATGATGAGTGTGGCCCTTTAACACAGATGTTACACAGAGCACTCTTCCAGATGTGTCACTTTCACCTCGCTTTGTTTAAACCATCCTGCCTCTTTCTCCAACATGTACACTGTCCGAGCTGCCTTTTTTGAAATCCCTGTGCTTTGAAGGTGAAGTTCCGACAGCCCCCCCCCGTCTATTCATTCACTGTGAGCTGCCGAGCACCATCTCAGGCGAAGGTGTCCTGCTGTCACACCTGACACAACTGTTGCTCTGAAGGCATTCACTTCAGGTCCAACAATAGAACAAACTCCTAACAGAGGTGTGTCTACGTTAACAAATAAAGAGCGCGGCATGCATTGCATTTCAGCTCGATCAAAACTGGTTTTCTTTGTACCTCAGCAGTACCTTGTGTGTGTGTGTTTTAACTTTTTCAAAGCAGATGTAGCATCAGATGACACAGGAAACAGAGCCTTTGGCCCCTCTGGGATGTCTGTGTAATAATGAGCGTAGCCCTCATCCTGAGATTTCAGCACACTGGCCAAGATAATGCAACATTAGAGACACAAACAGGTCGAACGGCAATTGTGTCAGTTAAAACTTGCCACTGGTGATATTTTGGAAACACGATCGGAATGAATGAGTGTGAGACAAGATTCAGCTGCGGCAGGCTGCAGCTGGTGACGTGGATCTACGCGGTAAGAGCAATTTTGATTGGACCTCCATCACCGGGAAACATTGAGACTGTTTGTTTTAATGGGAGGTGATTTGAACAAATATTGAACTGAACAGCATCACCAGGGCCCGGATCCGTCTGGGGAAAGAGAGAGTGAATGAATTTCACTCTCTCCAAAGCCTGCATCAATGTGCTCCTCTGGTGGTGATCAGTTGCTTCCTGCTAATAATAAAGTAATTTGCTTAAAACTGTCCCTGAAGTGGTCACGGCAGACTGAAAGTACGTAGGGGCTAGAGATACAGACTCACATTTATTAATTACTGAGTATTTAGCCGGACTGATGTGAGAAAGAAGAACTTCTCAAACTCTCCATCACACAGTAACTTACCTGTCGGACTGAGTCTCCGCTGAGGACGTGGATGAAAGTGTCCGGACACTCAAGTCGCTGGATGATGTTTCTCCTCCTGTCTGCTCTTCTGTACGCAAAAAAAAAAGAAGTTCACCAGACCGTCACTACAACCAAACTATGACCAGCTCACGGTGAAGTCTCGCAGCTATAAGATGGAAATATACTCTGAGTGTACCTACAGCAGAGGGGACGGAGTCTCACGCGCACGGGGCCGAGCTCTAAACGTATGGTGACACCTGCTGGAGAGAGGAAAAAAGTTTAGCACCATTTTAAATTCCTCATTGAAATACACACAATTAAAAATAAAATAAAGGACAGCACTCTCATCAAACTGTTTTAATCTCGCCACACAGACGTTTCGGTACCGATGCTCCTTCCTCGTCGTGTATTCTGGCAAAATCCCAATGAAACCACACAGGTGTGCCAATTATAGGATGTCCAAAAATGCAGAGCAGACACAGTCCGGTAGGGGGAGCTGTATCCTCCTGAAGGAGCGCAACGGACCCCACAGGGTCCCAAGCACACAAAACTACATCTCAAAACAGATCACTGTGTCACAGAGACCACAAAGCACGTGTGTGGGTCACAGGAAAGAAAATAGATAGATCAAAACACACGTAATGAGAAACCAAATCATAACAAAAGGAAATAACCTAAAGCTACCAAAATAAAGAAGCTTTTAAAATCTTGACCCACAGCTACAGTCATGCACAGTCTCACACCAAACCTCATTGAAATGTGTTGGCATTTAAGACAAACAAACCCATTCACAGACCACAAAATTAGCTCCAATATGGCACTTTAATTAAAGATGCATACAATAAAACAAAAGCTATACTGTACATACTTTTGATGAATTTGGCTGTGAACCAAACAGAACACGACACAGACTTTAACATAGCTTATTCACTTATTATAACTTATTATCCACTTGTTTGTAGAGTTCAATTGTTGTATATATTTGTCTACTCATGAACTGCTAAACTGTTGATAAAATAGTAAAGTAGTAAAGTAGCTGCATTTAGGTTGTTAGGTCCTTGAATAAAGAAAAAAGAAAAACTAAAAATTCACGTTAATGTTAAAGGTGCAATATGTAAGAATTACATAGAATCACAATAACAACAACACCTAAAATTATCAACATAATATGATTACATAACAGTTTTACTTTCATGACATCAATCATGTTGAAGAGGTTTCTACTAAAGTTAACATGCTAACCAGCTAGCTCAGCTGCCCTGGTCCAAATACTCTAAAGCTAGCAGTGTAAGCAACAGTGTGATACAGGCCGCTAGCTTCACAGCTAAATGAGCTAATTAGCCAACGCAGAAACAGCCAGGGCAATTAAGGGTTACTCTGGTGATACATGGCACCCTGTTTGTTACATATTACACCTTCAACTAATTGCATAATCACAATTTGAAAAGTACATTTCAAGTTATTGTGCATTAGTTTACAAAAGTTCAATTTATTATTGATAGTGGAATGGATGTCTGGTTTTGGTTGTCATGACGACATGTCACACATAAAGTTTAGGGTGACAAAAACCAAGAAGGATATTTTAAGAAGATATTTTGAGGCCTTCGGGGATAAATAAAGCCCCGTAAATACTAATGCATACTAAGGTTTAAATGTTTAAATGACAGGAAAACGTGTCAGCAGAGAGGTTTGACACTAGAGAGATGTAGGTGGCGCAGCAGCTCACGTTAACTCGACGGTCGACGTTAATTTGTGAGCGAAGAAGAAGAACACGTGCTTCCGGTTTCCACTCCAGACTGCATGTGAAGGAGTGTGTACTGTAAATATATCGGATTCAGTTATTAGAAGGTGTAAAAATGGTTCGTAAGTTAAAGCACCATGAACAGAAGCTGTTGAAGAAGGTGGACTTCATCAACTGGGAGGTGGACAACAACCTGCACGAGGTCAAAGTGCTGCGGAGGTTCCGCATCGAGAAGAGGGAAGACTACACCAAGTGAGGACAACAGCCTGTGGCTAACACTGGCTAACACTGGCTAACAGCCTTATTGTTCTGCTTGCTGTCTTTAAACTAGCGTATCGCCTGAGTCCTTTGGCCGGGCTGTGATGATAAATACGTTCAATGTTTTACTTGTGAGGAAAGTCTGAAGTCAACAACCGAACAAGTAAACTCAAAACAAAACTATTTCTCTGGTCATTCATTTCCAGCTACACTAACTTACATACAACATCCAAATACTGGATATCAGAGCTCATAGAGCCCAACGCCTGTTTTAAACTGTTTTCACTTTGAATCCTTTGGCTTAAGTGTATCTTTTGAGTGAACTAGCCCTTTAACTGGTAGCTGAAATCATTGAGTATGGGCTCAAACATACTGTGATGGTTGTATTTGTCTGAACGGTGAATGATACTGACATAGAGAAACAGATGTATTGTTAGTTGTTCTGACAGGGTTTCTTTCTCCTTCGTCTCAGGTACAACAAGCTGAGTCGTAACATCAGAGATCTGGCACAGAAAATCAGAGACCTGGATGAGAAGGATGGCTTCAGAGCTCAGAGCACACATCAGCTACTGGAAAAACTGTGAGTTGGTCCCAAGATAAAATTTGCTTGGATATAATCTTCTATCTAGTAACATTCAATCAGCATCTTTGGCCTGTTCCATGTTTATACAGCTCTCTTTGGGTTTTATCTGTTATTTTTTTTCACTGCAGCTCAGATAGACACAAGGCTACTTTATTGTGATAATCTTAAATATAACGTTACCATTTATTATCTTTTTGACCATATTAGGTCAAACATTTCCTATGTTACTTTAAGTTTAACTTTATAATTCCTAAATATCTGTGTCATCCTTTGGCCTGCTGTATCCTGGCCTCTCTCTCCTCTGCTGTCAAAGGCTAACTATCAATGCTTAAAAAACTAGGGCTGACCTGAATGCTTAAAGTAAAAACTTGAAAACCAATGAGGAAGCATTTCTGTTCCACATTTGCAAATCCAGTATCCGGCCAGTATCCTTGCTGCCCTACAACAGAGAAGTTTTTCAGTCTTTTATTGAAATGTCCACAACAAAAGACAATTTTAGACAATTTGGAACTGCGGCTGAACTGGGTTTGGACATAAACCAGACATGAGTCAGGAAAAAGTGATGAGCTAGAAAATGTCTTCCATTAGGGGCACATCACTGTACACTTGGCTGTCGGTGCAGCTGGTATAAACGTCCCTCTCATCATCATTTATCCCCAGTCTTCCCAGTGTGGCATATGCAATGGATGGTTCAAGAAACCGCATGCGTGGGTACACTGATAAAGGGTGTATGACCACTGAGCTCTTCATGATTTGGCCATAGGGTGTGATTGAACATGCCCCCAAGCAAAACACCTTTGTCCTATTAATGGACCAGCAAAAAACACACTGTGGGGTCATGTAATTGACATCTGCAGAGATAAGGAAACTGAGATTCTGCTGCTCCCTCAAACAGTGATCACATGCTTCAGCTGCTCCTGAGGGCTGTGTTCAGTCGTGTGGGTCTAGTGAGTGGAGACATGGTAGTTGAGAGGAACCACTTATTCACGTCGCAAGAAGGCTGTCACAGCCCAAAACATTATGCCCAGATTCAGGAAGGCAGGAATCAGACCGTCCTTCCTAAGCGCTGCACATTTTCGACCATGTGGTCCAATAACATTTGAGCAAGCTTAGAACTCTGATGCGCCTCAGTCAACTTTCATGTTTATACGTTAACTTATATGGAATACGTACGCGTTGATTCACAAAGCATGTGTGGTGTCTCTTGTTTTCCTTCAGACCAGAATGACTTGACCTCAGTGCCATGTTCATAAAACTTAACATTGTGATCCATCTTGTGTTGTAGTCCTTGCTGTTGACCTCTTTAAGATAGGTTAGACCTTATTTTTTTTATTTTTTAATGTATTTTTTGGCCCTTCATTGCAAAAATTAATTGACAGGACAGTTCAGAGCGTTGACGGGAAACGATATGAGAGAGGGGGAATGACATGCAGCAAAGGGCCGGACTCGAGCTGACAAAGCCTCTGTACATGGGACACATGCTCTACCAACTGAGCTGCCGGGTCGCCCCGCTAAAATTCTTGAGTACTGTGTTAATCCATTTTAAATCTAATTTAATCAAGGATTAAGGTCATTTGTTTGTCCTTAACACTGGGTGCACAAAGAATGGAAAGTTTGTTGGCCCCCTTCATGCCACACGCTTAAAGTTAAATTTAGATGAAAATAGGACACCCTGTATATAATTCTGTAGTGCATTTTTTAAATTTGCAACTAGTTGAATGTAAAAAGATGATGGTGATGAGTGAAAGATACTATTTTTTACATGGAGCAGTTGCTATGTAGATAGTAGAGCTCTTGCCCAGTGAAGCTGCTGTGCCCACCTCTTCTTCCTGCACTGGTGCTCCCACCTCTTCTTCCTGCACTGGTGCTCCCACCTCCTCCACTTCACCAGCTGCTGCGCCCACCTCCTTCTCTTAAGCACCCTCACCATCTGTCACATCCCCTAAATACACCAATCAGCTCACTGTCAGCTGCCAGTCTAGAGGAAACAAATGCAACAAGTCCAGCGAGAACAAGAATGAGCATAGGAGCAACAAAAACGACCTTGTTGAAAATGGCCTCATTCCACACTCACTCACCAGCATCCTTGTTGCACCTACATTAGGTTATAAGGCAGGAAGGATACAGTCTGACTTTTTTTTAATATTGAAAATCTGTGTTTCTGCAGCGTTTTATTCTCTTCTAGTCATGTGATTGTGTTTTATACAATTCACCTTTTAGAATATCTTCTTTTGCTGTCGCTAGAACCACATTCCTCAGCAAAGCTAAAGGTAGCCCAAAGAAAGTTAGACTAAGTTGGACTAATTTTCATGCTACAGGCTCCTGTGCTGACATAAAGTGGTGTTTGTGACAGTCTTGGTTTAACTACTTTGATCTCAGGCTGATGATTTTATTGTTTCTTCACATCAGATACAGCATCGGTCTCACCTCCACCCGACAGAATCTGTCCCTCACAGAGAAAGTCACAGCTTCCTCATTCTGCAGGTAAATCTTCCCACACGTTTATACTGCACTTTAGTCCTTAGATGTAATCATGTGTCACTAGTCTGTTTTCACCTGTGTGACTCCTGCAGGAGGAGGCTGCCCTGCATCATGCTGAGTCTACGTATGGCTCAGAGCCTGAAGACAGCCATCACCTTTATTGAACAGGGACGTATCCTTTAATACTTCATGTTCATGAGTTTATGTCCACAAAAGTCTTGTATTGTAAAATGTATTCTCCTTTTTTCTTTGGTTGTTTTTGGAAGTACACAGTATCTTTTGTCGAATAAGTTTTATGTCTTGAGTTTGGTTATTCCTCGAGTAAAAATAGTTTTCTGGTAGCGTCCTTCACTCTCAGTCTCAGATGTGCGCGTTGGCCCAGACATCGTCACAGACCCAGCGTTTTTAGTCACGAGGTTAGTCTCCACATTTCTTCTTCTTGATCTTTTTATTGCACCACTTTCTCAAACTGTCGGTTCAGAATCATTTAGTAGTATAGATGCATGTGCAACTGCTTTGAAGTGAGCAAATACTGCAACACTTACTGTCTCTTTTTTTAGGAATATGGAAGACTTTGTCACTTGGGTGGACTCCTCCAAGATCAGGCAGCATGTCATGAATTATAATGATGAGGTGAGTTTTCAGGATCTTACATATTTTATCTGAAAGTTGCTGGAGTAAAAATGTTGGGATTGTTTAGTTTGAAAGCAAATGAACATGTGGGTTTTGAATCAGTCATAAAAACTACAAGTGTCACTGGTCATTATTCTGGGATAAAGCATAATACATTATGCAAATAACCACTGTGTTTCTTTTACAGAGGGATGACTTCGATCTGTTCGCATAAGTCCATCTCACCCTGGAGGACAGGGAAGGGACAATAAATATGCTCCTTTAACTCTGGAGTGGATAACTCTACAACCCAGGAGTGAACCGTCTGAATCTCATATCCACTTGGAATTTGTTGGAAGAAAATCAAGTGTTCCCGACACCCACAACAGGGACAGAAGGAACACACTGTCAGTCTTCACTGAACTTCTCTCTTTTGTTGTCATTAAATTGTGCAACTATAATCTATTGACAGTTGATCATCCATCCAAACTGTCTGACTCTGCAGGGCTGGTGACTCTGTATTTGTCAATATCACCGTTTGACTTTGGACTCTATACCTGTTCAGCCAGCAGTAGCTCAAGAGCACAGTCTCAGTGGTTTGAACACTGGACAACATCACACTGGTTGTTGAGAGCAGCTTCCAGAGTTGTGTGACTGTTCCTTCTCTCTGCATAGTCAAGTAACATCTGCATGAACATCAGCTTGTTTCACATGGTTAGCATGTATATGAGCATGAAAATGCTGGTTCATAGGTGTGAATGCACTATAGAGAGGATTGTCACTGTCATGTTTTTCATATTAAAAGTCCAATATTATGCATATTTTTTATTTTCAGGTTCATACTTTCATTTTAGGTGTCTGCTAGTAATATTTTTTTTTCACATGCTCTTATGTTTAAAGACGCATTATTTTCTCATACTGTCTATTGCTGCAGCGCCTCTGTTCGTTCACTTTCTGAATGCTCTGTTATAGTGTCTCTCCTCAAGGTGCCCCTTTTGCAAAAGCCCAGACTGCTCTGATTGGTCAGCTCTCGCAAGCCTGAGCAGGCACTGCAATATGGCCCCTTCAGAATAACTTTCAAATGGAAACAATCTAGTAATTTGATAAATATTTATTTGTTTCAATAAGACTTTGCTACAATGTAAACTTTGTGAACAATAAACATTCTTTTTATCACAGTTAAGACTTTTTACAAAACGTGTTTCGCCGTAATGTTGAAACTCTGGACAAAACCCTTACACCAGTGTGTAAATGTTTATTTAACAACACCCCGCTCTTAATATTCCAGTAAACACAGGTACATGAACTCACCATTATGCTTTTGTTTTTGTAGAGAAGTCCCATCGCCGACTTATGGCTCAGTTTATTTTGTATACATATGTCCTCTCAAAAGAAAAAACATAGAAAGCGTTTCTGTCTTCATCTAATAGATAGAACTGTATTGACCCATTTAAGGCACCCTGGTCTGTAACAAACTCAACAGCTTCTCCCTTGTTGAATCTGTCAGAGCCACCAGAAGCGCGCATAGACAATGAGCGTGATGAAGAACACTGCCACAGCTGCCACCTTGGCATACGTGGAGCGCGTGTTGAGATATTTGGCATCACTGCGGTACTTCTTCGACATGGTGGACAGATTGCTGGCTTTTGTGTCTAGAGCTGAAGGAAAGGGAAGTATTGCAATGAGATGACATTTTGTTAGCAATGAATGCATTTGTTTTTCTGAAAACAGGACAGCATGAAGTGTAATGCAATCCAAAACAAGGTGCCCACAAAATGTACTGTTAGGTAAATTTAACTCAGTGCACACAAAACAAATAGAATTACATTTTCATATGGCAGCAACTAACAGTTACTTTCATTATACACAAGTCTGTCAATTATATTTACATGTAATGGCCAAGTATAAAAGATGTCAAAAGAATGTTAAGAATTCTCATTGCAATTTTCCTAAAATCAAAATATTTGCAGATTAATTTTCTTTCAACCGACTCAATTAATCGGCTTATGACTGCAGCTCCACATATTTACAAATGCATTACTAAGTGCAAAATTAAACTTGAGCTTATATCATCATCAGGTGTTCTTGGTATTTTGTCCATTGTGTTTTACGCAGATAACCCAGCCAGGAATTTTTTTTTTTTGCCTCCACTAAGGAGGTTATATTTCCAATTGTGATTGTCAGCAGGATTGCGCAAAAAGTACTGGATGAGTATTCAGGTGGCTGGCATCTATGAGTGAGTACAAAGGGGGACTCCGGGGCCTTGGCTAAGGTATACGCTCTACTGTGTGTGTTTTATTACTGTATACTTACCAGAAAGAGCTTCTCCTCTTTGCAGAACCTCCTCAATATTTGCCACCATGATTCTCTGGACATCCTGCAGCTCCGTGTTAATACTGCCCAAGTTCCTCCTGGCCCTGCTGTCGACGTATGTCTTCTTTGTTTTCTGGATGTATGTGTCTGGAACAGTGAATGTATGATATGAGTTTAGTCAATGATTTTGTTCTTTCTGCACATCGTGAAATACACAATGTTTGTAGCAAATCGCAAACTGTCTTACCAAACTCAATGAAAGAGTACGGCCTCGTCACTGTGGGTACTCTTCTTCCATACTGGTCATAGAACTCACTGTGGAGGTCTTCAAGGTATGCAAAAGCTATCTTTCTGGGAAATGAGGCCTCGCAGAGGGACAGGTAGCACACACCTTGTGCTATTACATAGCTGGAAACAAGGGACATAAATTGAGTCCAAATCAGTGGTTATTCATTATGATTTTGATGCCTGATAATATATGCATCAATCTAAACCTACAGAATTGACGTGTTTATTATGTTTAAGGCCCCTTTGAAAATACACAGCAGGTCAACAACAGTGTTTGGTACTTGTGGGAACTTACTGAAAGTTCATGTCTCCAGCCTCCAGGGTGCAGCGGTCTGGACTCTGAGCGTTCAGTTTACGGCACAGCTGCTTGGCTTGGCTCTGGTACTGCTGGAGATCTCTTCCTGACTGACAACAACAAGCATAAACTGGCTGTAATCAGAACCTCCATATGTGAGATTGTACACATAATAACATATAAAAACTCACATTAAAGTAGCTATAATAGACTAAAGGCTAACTGATAAGTTTGATCATTGAAAATCTCCCTCTAGTCAAAAGTATGTTTTTCTTGTTATTACTGCAGTACTGCAGTTTTTGGTTAAATGTCTGAAATAACACCTGCGGTTGAACACAAGCTGACAGACTTTCACGTTTTGTTCTGCGACATAAAATATGTCAGTAAAAACCCAACGTTTGAATTCCAAAGCCTTTGCTGACACGTGGCTACAGAAGTTGTCGCAGACTTTGGACGTCTTCACCGTGAACACAGAGCTCTACTCACTTGTCTGCATTTAGAGGCTGACTTCAGTTACAAACTATTCTAACTCTTAAGTTAATGTATTAGTGTGTGAGCTATAGATTAGTAATATGCTTGTCGTTGGTGTGGTTGAGGTTATTCGACCGTAGTGTAGTTTTTTTTATAGCCAAACATTAGCTTTTTACTCCCAGAATATAAAAATAAAATATGTCATCCCTACAGCACTGTGTTGACTTTCCAGTAAACTTGGGAAATTATTTTTTATTTCATTTTCTAATTAGGAAGAAAGAATGGATGTAGTTTTAATGATTACAACAAGATAATTGAAATTTTTTGTGGAAGAAACATGTAAGACTGATCATTATTTCTAAAGTCATCTGTGGGATATTTAATGTCAGATTACTGTTCAATGCCAGCCGGACCTACATTAGATTTGTTGTAAAGCCTGAAACCACATACAAATACTTTAAAACTTTTTGCCTACAAACTGTACCATAAACTCTTGTTTTTCTGTTTTGCCAATTTGGACCGACAGACATCAATAAATTACACTGTTGTTAGTTTGATTTACAGCACTGATTTCATGTAGCACACTTACTTTGATTGCTTATGTGTTATGTATTTACCCAGGGACTCCAAACCAATGCCAAACTGTATTACTAAATGGGACAAATGATACTCACCTCTTTTGATAACATTTTACTGCTTCTCCTATTTTATATGAATATTAATTATGAAAATTTAGTGTTTCTTTCCAATAGCTTCCATGTTGTGTGACCCAGTGACTACAAACCAATGCTGAATTGTATAACAACACGGGTCACGTAGGGCACATCTCTTTTTATTCAATTTTACTGCTTCTTATATTTTATAATAATATTCTGAATTCTAGATGTATTTGTTTCTTCGTTATTCTCCTGACAATAAACAAACCTACCGGTATTGTGCTACTCAAAACTGTGAAAACATTTTGTTCAGTTTGCTATAACCCCTTTGTGTGGCCTGTGTAGTGATAAAAAAAGAAAATGTGATAAAATAATAGAAAATAGAATAGAATATGCCTTTATTGTCACTATACACGTGCACAATTATATTATTATATAACATATAGTAGAAGAAGCAGTAAAATGCAATAAAAAGAGGTGCGTATTATTTGTCCCATTTAGTAATACAATTCGGCACAGGCTTGAAGTCACTGGGTCACATTATATGGAAGCTATTGAAAAGAAATACTGAATTATTAAATTAATTAAAACGAAATATTAATAAAACAATTAAATCATAATTTTCACTAATATCTTCAGGTCAGCATGTGGAAACATGTTTTTGTGTAAATCCAACAACAGGGTAATTTATTGATGTCCCTACGTCAGTCTCCACCGCAGCGCGAGGTCCTGGGAGGTGAGCTAACCGCCCTCCTGCTGCCAACACTGGGTGAAACTGAGGAAGAGGCGCCGCTGGGTGTCTCCGGAGTGAATGTCTGTCCAATATGCACCCTAAAACTAACTTCCAACCCAAAACTAACCTCACCTCGGTATTGACAATAACATCCTTGACACCTGTGTATGGACGACAGAACTGTAATGACGTACGTTGTTGTTGTTAACTGACCTGTGCATTCAAGTTATAGTTTGATTAAATAAACTTCTCAGTGGATTACGTGTACTTTCCAAATATAGTGCCGAGAGTAAATAGAACCCTCGTCTTTGCATTTGAGAGGTCTAAGTTAGCTTTAAGGATACGTGAGCGGTCCTTAAACATCACTATTTTTGACTGGAGTTTGGTGAGCAGATCCCTTCAAACAGGGGAAACTAGCTTTCATTCATACCTGTTCGTCCTCCTGTATGGACGCAGCGAGCGGCAGTCCGTCCGCCACACGAGCGATTATTGTCAGTGAAATCATGTCGACGGAGGTCAAAAATCGGCGGCGTCCACTGTCGGTTTTGTCAGACACCGTGAACTTCAGAAACTTTGTATCTTCTCGCTGTCAACTTTGATGATGCAGAGGGAATGAGCTGGACGGAAGTTGAAGGTGCGCCGGTGAATAGGGCCCGGGTGGAAACTGGTGAAAATGCAACTTGGTAGTCAAATTTCCATAGCATAAAGAGGTAGGACGCCTGTTAAACCGTGTGGAAAATTACGTGGATGTTTTGTGTCATTCCTTCTTGAAAAATCTACTCTCGAATTTCGCACCAGTCGTAGTTTGACTCGCTTGTTTATTCTCTAACCAGCAGGCGCTATTTTACCACTTTAACAGAGTATCGGGCAGGCCATGAGCTCCAGCAGTCCGACCAGACAGCTGGCAGACGGACTGACTGCATCTCCACTGCTGATGCCTGTGCTGAGCCGAGAGGTGCAGATGCGGTCTGTCTGGTTCCTCCGTCTGGAGTGAAGCCTCTCTGCATTACAACCAGAGGCCATGGACAAACCAGAAAGGTAACTCTGCAGCATTGCTGTGCTTTCATTCTGCAGCCCATTGTTTATTTGGCTCAGTACTGGCGATTTGGTCTCGGCGTTTCCTTCTGGTCGTGGAATGGCTGCTCTTTTTTTCCTCCTCATTTTCTTTTGCTATTGATTGTTTTAATGCACCCCGATCGTACTCCGGTGTCGTGAAATGAGACGATGATTGATATTTTGCAGCTTTATAGAGAATCCCTCTCTTGTTTATTATTCGCTCGCCTGTAATTGTATAGAAATATCCGCGCAGCGATGCACCGCTTATGATCCGCAGCTGCCGCTTTTAAATGTATCAATATAGGATATTAGCCAACAAGTCATGGGGGGTGTGATGTGTGCAGATCAGCTGACTGCAGCTGTACCGTGCAGGGATCAATCATCCTCCACCGCCTGGTCTTATGGTCCGACACACTGTCATGTTAGCCATATTGCTCCACGCCGATATAACGGTGGAGATGGGAGCACTTGTCCGCAGCCTCAGATTAATCCTCTGAACACCCCCCATTCACAGACTGAAATGACCCGGCTGCTTGGCACAGTGGCATCTTTAACAGCTTGAAAGGCCTTATTGTTGCGGTGCAGCTGGCACCGCCGCGCGCACCTTCTCATTGGTGTGTTCCCAGACCGGCGTGTGCGTCAATCACAGCCCTGCGAAACCGTCCAGTTTATTGTCCTTTTAGATAATATGTTTTAATTCCGGGGCGCGGCGTTTCATGACTAATTGATTATGACAAAGTATTGATTCCCAAGCCAAGGAGTTCAGAGATCCCTTCCTCTGCGAAATGCAGTTCGGTGTAGCTCATTTCCTGTGAGAGGTTCGGTTCGGTTCGGTTCGGAGGGTCACAGGGGGCACAGTCTCCTCTGGATGTCTCTCACACGGACAGACGCTCCTCTGATGATTTCCCTAGAGACAAAGCATCTATTAAGGGGCCTGCCTGTGATCTGTGCTCAGTCTCTGCAGCCAAATAAGTGTGTGGTCCTTATAAGTACTTACCCACAATGATGGAATGTAACTAAGTACTTTTACTCAAGTACTGTGATTAAGTAGGCTATCATTTTGATCTACTTGTACTTAACAGTATTTTTAATTTTATGTTTAGAGGCAAATATTCTACTTTCTTTGACGACTACGTTCCACATCACAACAAAAGTACATTAAGAAATGTAATTATATCTGCAATTTGACTTTTTAAAAAGTGTTGAACTTGGATCCAATACTGGTCAACCCATATTCATGCACATACATATACTGTATATTTAACTCTTACTTGTACTTTTTATATCTACTGCCAGAATATCACTTTTGTTTCTTCAGGGTTCAATATGTAAGAGTTTTAGTCAAAGGCATACGGACACTAACTTAAATACTTAAAAACTGAAATGATCAACAGAATTTAAATAACAGTTCTGACATCTATGTATCTTCTTCCAAAGATATGAGTTAGCATGCTAACCAGTTAGCCCCAACACATCCCAGTCTAAAGCTCCTGTGCTGCTGATGTCAACACCAACACTCCCCATTGTTCTCGGTACCCTCGCTAACTGAGCTAACCAGCTAAAGGCAGCTAACTTTACAGCAGTTACTCCAGTGAAATGCTGACACCTATTTGTTTTGATTATTTATTTGACAGGTGGCCAATTCTTACATATTGCACCTCTAAGCACCTTTGATGCCAGATACTTCAAGACTTTTACTCAAGTACTTTTCATGGGTGACTTTCACTTTTATCAAAGTAGTATTTTAACACCATATCTTTAATTTTCCTGTTGTAGGACTTTTTTGTACTTCTTATTCTCTCTTACCACAGTCTGTCACTCGCTCCTACCTGCCCCCAGGTGTGTCTGTAATGCTCAGGAGTGAGGAGGAGAGCAGCTAAGGAGGAGGAGATGGGCTGCACCTCCGCCAAGCAGGTGTCTGCCGTGCCCAACGGTGAGGAGGGCCAGAATAAAGCATACAGCAACGGGGACCTCCTCTCCGGTCAGTCTGCTCACTTCTTTTTGTTCAGATAGTGTCCCACTTTTTTTATATCCTAGAATTTGTGATGTTGGCCACCATTTGTTATTGTCATTCACTGCTCATGTGGAAGTTAATTTGTGATGCAATACCTGGGTTCTCACTGATTGGGTCACATTAGTATTGATGTGGATATTTAAAATTAAAAATAATAACGATTAAAAATAATGTACTATATTTTCATGTGTTTTAAGAGTTTTGTTAGCAGTATTGAAAAGTACTTTGATGGACTTATGAAGAGTTGTTCAGCTCTGATAATGATGATGATCCCTTAATTAGTGCTTTATTAGACGCAGGTGCACATGAAAGGTAAAAGTAAGAGCCACAAGCCAACAACCAACAGTTCATTTCCCTGTCAGTACTTTCTGGCAGAAATGTTTTTAATGATGGTTTGTTAGTAATTGTTTGGTCTATTAGATGTTAATGATGGTGAAAAACTCATGACATGATTTCACAGCCAAAGATGACAGCTTGGACTTTCTTGTTAGATCTGATCAAGAGTCTTAAACCTGAAGATATTCAGTTTACACCTGTGTTAAAAAGCTCTTAATCCTCTTTATAAATAGGTACATCCACAAATACAATATATATGTTCTATATTTTTGAAAAACCCAATGTATAAATAGGTAAACATGCACACATCACTGCTGAGATGTTCAAGAAACACATTTTTCACCAGTTTGATGTTCAGTTGTCATAAACTGAAAGGTTGTGTTTAAAAAATTAAAACACACTGTGGAAATGTAACCTTAGTTAAGAGTTTTCAGAACAGTTAGTGGTTATTACAAGTGCTGGGATGGATGTTTAGACACTTGTAAACTGATGAGCTGTCAGATCCTAATGAAACCTTTAATTAGTGCTTTATTAAACACAGGTGCATGTGAAAGGCTGAACAGTCAGAGCCAACAACTAACAATTCATTTACCCTTCAACTGAAGCAGCATGTTAATTGTTAAGTCTATAAAACGGTAGAGAATTGTGGCTAAGATGTGATCAACAATGTTTAAGCTTTATCACACCAAGAGTCTTAAACCTAAAGATATTCAATTTACACGCCTCTCATTCTAACTCTGAACAAGCTGGAACCAACAGTTATGTGGCATTTTTGCCTGGAGACTTCCTTGAACTATTTATTACCAAACATGAAGCTGTTTAACTTCAATTTTAGTCAAATAATTTCAGACTTCTTTATAAATACATGAATATCTAATAATATAATATCTGTTTTGTATTTTTTAAACACTTTTCACATAGTTAGAGAAAGTAGAAGCGATATAAAAGCTTTTTGCGGCTCCAGAGGAGGCTGCATGTAATCTGATAAATCAGTGGCTTAGTTGCATTGTGGGTAATGTAGGCACCAGGTTTGAAAAACCATCCACTGGTCTAGCATCGTGCTCCTGTAACACTGTTGGTCTCATTATGGACAGTTTGAAGTCAAATGATGAAAATCCGTAGAGCAGAACCCAAGATATTCTTTTTCCTTTTCAAAAACCTGCTGCTTACATGACCCACAATGCAATTTAGCATCTGATTGACGTCATTGGAGGCAGATTATCAGATTACATGCAGCTTCCTCTTGAGACACAAAAAGCTTTATACTTCTTTTTTTCACATATGCAGTGGTACTCACCAAGACCTGTAAGCACACTTTAATGTGTAAAAGCAGAGGAGTTAACCTTTAATTAAGAGTTTTGAAAGGGGTTGTCAGATCCTAATAGAACCATTAATCAAGCCAAAGAGTCACACCTGTGCATGGTGCGAGCATCATGTCTATACCAGATGTCTAACAGCACAAATGTAAGCCAGCATGCAGCACGTCATAGTTTTTAAAGCTGCTGATGAGTTGTGACTATGTGTCCGTCAGGGCCAGCGTTAAGTGTGCGCCACAACTGTATTTTCATTTTCCTAAAAGCGTGGGAGTGAGACGGTGGAGCAGGCTTGGGGTGGGGGGTGGGGTTGTGCAAAAGATGGAGAGGCAGAGAGAAAGAGGAGAATTGGGCTGACAGCTCATGTGTTCGCCACTTGCCAGCCATTGTTAGGAGGGGATTTAGTGCGGAGCATGAGAATACAAGCACGGAATTACTTTGCCAAGAACTGAACTGTGAGAACTATTAACCCGGAGGATTGTGGCTGATCAGAGCGGTGGTGAGCAGGTCGTCCCCTGCTCGCCGGGCCGCCGGCGTCTGCTGTCGTGTATTAATCAGAGGCTCCTCTCTGCCTCCCTCTGTCACAGATGAGTACAAGATGAAAGGAGTGGAGAAAGTCAAGTACATGAGTGGAGACGAGGGAGGAGTGGACGGCCAGGACAGCACAGTGCGTGACTCTATTCCACACTTTGTCTTCTAATATACATCTGTAATAGGAATTTTTCTCTGTGTTATGACGACTTCAGTTTGTCTATAAAAACTGTCCGTTTGTAATCAAAATGTGTCGTGACAGAAACTTTGTGTTCAGACAGGCTGCATACATCTGCATACTAATGAGGACTGATTTAACACGACAATGCTACAAGATAATAGAGATTTGGTTAATACCACACATTCATTATGTCGTGTACTTTCATATGTAAATACTGACTAATACCATATACATATTAAAGTTTATTTATTTTAAATACACAAGTCTGTTGAAATAGTAATACAAAACAACGTAAGGAAACATCTTAGTGTGTTTTAAATTTTGCTTTCTGCTGAATAACAGAACAGAAGACAACTTTTTGATCAGATGGTTGATTGTGTGTGTTTGCTTGGATGCCCCGCAGGAGAAAAGTACTCTGCTGGGTAAAGGTCAACACATGGATGAAACAGGGTCCAACGGGAACGGAAAGATTCTGTAAGTATCACTGACTGAATTGCTGGCTACATGACTTTGGTGGCGAAGGAAATTCGACCCAGACGTACATTTTGGATTCATGATGACAGGAAGTGATGCTGAGCTGAAAGCTGTGTGTTGCAGTTTATTTGTTTGGTCCTTTTTTCTTTTTTTTTCTGATCCTCAGAAAGGTTTTAACATTAACCCCTGATCCAAAGATAAGTCCTACTGCCGGGCTCTAACCTGCTGCATGTTTTGTCCCTGCAGGAGCATCCACTCCTCGGAGAGTCAGCAGGAATTCTTCAGGATGCTGGATGAGAAAATCGAGAAAGTAAGGAACGACAGCCCTTCAGCGGAGCATCGCTTGGTGTTTTTACAAAAATGCTCTTGCTAAATGACATAATGGAGGTTAATCCTGTCACTGCAGCAGATGTGTGTCAAGTGAGGACACAGCAGATGACAGCATGATACCTCAAAACAGCCGCAATCTGTCATGTCCGTCCCACCAGTGAGGTTATTTAAAGACGGGGGGTCCGTGTATGTTTTGGTCATTCGATTTCCTTGTCAGAAACGGGTATTAAAAAACAAAAAACGAGTGGTTATTTGATTTTCGTTTTAAAATACCAAAATTAAAATTGAAATACAAGGCGATTTTCTTTTTCATGGTCAAAAGGGGTTGAGCGAAATTTAAAAAATGATTCGATTTTCATTTTCTATTTCATATAACAAAAAATAAAATCACTCGAAAACAGAAACGGAAAAAAGGCCTGTTTTTTCATATTCTGAGACCGGATGTTGTCATTTACAGGACGGTGCTGTGCAGGACAGGCTACGACCGTGACACATAGACATGAACTGCGGTCAAGCCGGCTGTCACGCTCCGTGGTCAAATCAGCCGCACTTAAATTTCGAGTGTAGCCTACTCTCAACAGTACGTTAAATGCGGAGAAACAGTATTTACTTTCGGTTTTCAAAATAAAGGTATTATGAACAGTAAGCTATTATCCGAACCTACATTTAAAATTCAACATGTTACATTAAACCCACAAACGTAACAAAAATCTGCAGCATTTAATGTGATAAACCCAACAATGTAATACATTTTCCACAAACGTAAGAGCCGCTTCCTACTACAAACGTAACATGCTATTTCCTACACATGTAATAACTATTACATTTGCAATGATTTATTTGTGGGGACGTGAACATCTTTATCGTAATAACTTCCCACAAATGTAATAATACAATGAATGGTTGGGGTTTTTGTTTGTTTGTTTGCGTATCCACCTAATACTACTGACCGTGGGTGCAAAATCCAGCTGCTGTCTCTCCGCTGTCACACAACAGATCCCCCCGTGACCAAAGTGTCAGTTGGACTTTAGAAGGGCCAGAATTCAACACTACTAGAACGGCCGTAAGCGGTCATTTGGACCGCTAGATTTAAACTCTGTCATCTGTCATGTAAATACCCAACTGAGTGATGAATGCGTTCATTGTGTCATGATATTTTTAGAAAAAAACAAAAAAATGAAATAACCCCAAAATGACTTATTTGAATATGAAACATTTTAACACTTCATATGTAACAAAACAATAATAATAATCGAAAAAGCTGGAAACGAGCTGATCTAAAACAAAGAGCCGTTGTGATCACTGGTCACAGTCTACAGATTACCTCCGCTCTCCTCACACAGTCACCACACACGGGCTTGTGGCATTTCAAGGGTCCGATGTTTGGTTCCGTTTGCAGCTCTTTTGGACCGGCACTGCCTCCGTGTCTGTGTCAGCGAAGATGGCCAGTGGTCTTCTATAACATCCTCGACCTGGCTGGATCAATGCCCGCATCTTATTCAAGGAGTGCTCAAAGTGATCGAAACTGCTGTTTTTATTTGTTTTAGATCAGCTCGTTTCCAGCTTTTTCGATTATTATTATTTGTTTTATTATATATTACGTGTTACAATAAAATGTTTCATAATCAAATAAGTTACTTTTAATTGTTAATCTTCTTGTTCTGAGTTTTCTCTATTAAAATCTTGTGTACATAGCAATAATTACGGTTTACTATGATATCGATAAAATAGCCTATAATTAAACTTGTTAAAATGTACACTTTGGTGTTGTTTTGTTTTGTTTTTTTTAAATATCATGACGCAATGAATGCATTCATCACTCAGTTGGGTATTTACATGAGACATTATAGGGTTTAAATCACGCGGTCCAAATAGTGTTGAACTTAATGTTGAATTCTGGCCCCTCTGAAGTCCAACTGACACTTTGGTCCAATCAGAAACATATAATTTGACCCGATCTAACTCTAAGGTCGTGGAAAGCGTGCTGTTATACCTTAACCAAGATATCGATCATTGAGATTAATTGGATCAGATCTGACTGGAATTAACCTGGTAAACTGATTCAATTCACCCACCAGCACACAAATTCACCCGCATTTGGCGGTTTAATTTCCATCCCTGCTATAAACGCTGCAATGGCACTAAACAGTAGGGGGGAAGAATAACACTGATGTTGAATTCGCAACAAATTATTCTGACTCTGCCCATATATGCCATGAGAAAAGCAATTTGCGCTGGCGACAATGTCGCATTTGTGGCTGCTGGCCGTTCGACATGCAACCACATAAAAACCTTTCACCATTAGGCAATTGTATTTGATTTTTTTTTCAAGGCACAGAGAGCCTGGGCTATTCCCAAAATATCCGGGGCTGTAGCCCCGAATGCCCAGGTCTAACGACGCGCCCACTTCTACACATCTGAGACTACAACTGTACTTGATATCAAGCATTTTTACTGCACTAATGTGCACTAATTGAGCAATGTGGTTTTACAGCACCTAAATATGGGACTATTATGTTGGCATATCTTCACACTGGTGCTGTAAAGATACTTGATATTAACTGTTTCTTTATTCATCATGGGTGCATGAAACACTTGTAACATGTTGAATTTTAAATGTAGGTTCGGATAATAGCTTACTGTTCATAATACCTTTATTTTGAAAACCGAAAGTAAATACTGTTTCTCCGCATTTACCGTACTGTTGAGAGTACACTCGAAATTTAAGTGCGGCTTATTTGACCACGGAGCGTGACGGCCGGCTTGACCGCAGTTCCATGTCCATGTGTCACGGCCGCAGCCTGTTTGTTCTGCACAGCACCGTCCTGTAAATGACAACATCCGGTCTCAGAATATGAAAAAACAGGCCTTTTCCCGTTTCTGTTTTCGAGTGATTTTATTATTTGTTATATGAAATAGAAAATGAAACTCGAATCATTTTTAAAATTTCGCTCAACCCCTTTTGACCATGAAAAAGAAAATTGCCTTGTATTTCAATTTTAATTTTTGTATTTTAAAACGAAAATCAAATGACCACTCGTTTTTTGTTTTTTAATACCCGTTTCTGACAGGAAAATCGAATGACCAAAACATACACGGACCGCTGTTGACAACACGTTTTACTGACTGCTGCAATGTGACTCCATGTGTTCAAACTGTGTTTTCATTGTTTTATAGTATACGGGGAAGTTAAATCATATCCTGTGTTTCAAAGTAGAAAGCTGGCATCATTCTTTATTCTTCTCATTGTTAACAAAGGAAAAAAAGATAAAACAAACAATTAATTTTCTCCTCTAATAAGTGTATCTAAAGCTCCATACTAACTTTTCACATTAGGTGCACTGGTGCGCCTAACTTTGTCATTCAGGTGAACCAGCACAGCATTTTAATTTAACTTTCAACACATTTGTATTCATTTAAATTGTATTCAGCAAGAAAATGTTATAACCTCAGTTGTTTCCAAAACAGACACTGACACATTTCAGTTGAGATTAATGAAATTATTTAGTCACACTTGGAGAAAGTGCTTGTGCAACCACACCCTGTCTGATATAACTGATTCCAATGTGACAGAAAAGACCAAGGTACGTTTTAACCGTTTGTTTTTTTGGTATAAATGACACATTGAGAAACCAGAAACAGGTCGTATTTTCGTTTTTCTAATTTTGGTCAAAAAACAGAAATCTCCAATTCGGCTCGATTTCTTGTTTTTTTTGTTTGTACTCCTAACAAATTTACCACTCAATATTTAGTTTTTCATTGGTGGGCGGGACTTCGGCACCCCATTGCCTCTGATTGGCTAGTGTGCTCTGTCAGTTATATTTGTGCTGTGCTCTTCAACATATAGGTTCTCGCGTATGTCTCGGCCTTTATACAGCGCAATATTAACACAAATATTTTGCGACAGACAGACGTTATGATCACAGACCACACTGACGGTCTTTAGCTTCATTATTATGCTCTTACTGAGCGGTGCCGCACATGATTTTGTTTTATGACCTTCAGTGACAATAAAAATGTTTTTCATATCAAATTAACAACCTTTCATCCAGTTTTGAAATGTTCTCTTGGTGCATGGGTTATAAAGTTATGCAAGAGAAAACAATAGCCTCAATAAATAAATAAATAAGATAAAGTAATGCAAGGCAAGGCAAGTTTATCTGCACTGTGTGGTTTGATCTTTTTAATGTCTTTATGTCTTTTTAATGCAATTTTTAATGTCTTTTAAATGAAATTTTTATGTCTTTTAATGTAGTTTGTATGCGCCTGTAAAGCACTTTGAGTTGCCTTGTGTCCAAATTGTTCTATACAGATAAACTTGCCTTGCCTTGCATTACTTTATCTTATTTATTTATTTATTGAGGCTATCGTTTTATCTTGCATAACTTTATAACCCACGCACCAAGAGTAAGAGTATAAGAGTATATTATGCTCAAGTAAGAGCATAATAATGAAGCTAAATACCGTCAGTGTGGTCTGTGATCATAACGTAGTCTCGTCTGTCTGTCGCAACACATTTGTGTTTATATTGCGCTGTCTAAAGGCCGAGACATACGCGAGAACCTTTATGTTAAAGAGCACAGCACAAATATAACTGACAGAGCACACTAGCCAATCAGAGGCAATGGGGTGCCGAAGCCCCGCCCACCAATGGAAACGAAATATTGAGTGGTAAATTTGTTCTGTCAGTAAAAATAAAAAAACAAGAAATCGAGCCGAATTGGTGATTTCTGTTTTTCGGACAAAATTAGAAAAACAGAAATACGACCTGTTTCTGGTTTCTCAATGTGTCATTTATACCAAAAAAACAAACGGTTAAAACGTACCTTGGTCCAGAAAGCTCTATTGTTGTCTAACAATTCATGTCTACCTAAAGAGAAATGTGGCTCTCTCACCCACATCATTGTTTGCTTTATTTGTGCGCACAGACACACACAAAATGCATGCAAAAACATTGTCCAGTAGCTGTTGTCAAGGAAAGTGCGTGCAGGAACGAAAGCAGTAAGGACAAGACTTTTATATTTAACAAAACCTGCTGGCTTTGCTGGTCTGTTTGATTTGGTTAATCTGTTGTTTAGTACTTCCTGAGCTCCCCACCCAGTCTGTGGCAACCAAGAACATTTGTTCCTTCTAAAAATATAAATCTTCAAAAATAAGCATCTGATACCGATACTGAATTAGATTGGTCCCAACTCTGATAATAGAGTGTAAAATGTAATATACATGAATCTGTCTGTGCTTGTTTCCAGGGCCGGGACTACTGCTCAGAGGAGGAGGACATGACATAGCACTGTGGCTGTGTGTCCATCAGTCTCAGTATGAAGGACCTGTCACTCCAGGGTTACGGATGGACCGAACCATGTGTTACCATGTCCGCGGGGAGGACTGTCCCTTGTATGTACACGCCTGAGAAAAATGGATTACTGACTTGAATCAAGCACCTTTTTGCCCTCCCGCTCACATCCTTAGTTCCTGCTTAACCCAGCGAGAAACGACCACCAAAATCAAAGATGGTTCAGTATTTATACATTTCGAGGTTTACTTCCTCAATGAAGCCATTACAGGACGACAGAGATCTTGGGATTTTAATCTGCTTTCCTTTCCCTGCTTGGATAAGTGCTGGAAGGCCGATATACATGGCCGTCAACCATAAGACTCTTTCAAATATAAATTTCCAACAGCAGAAGCGACACCAGTGCCCTTGTGGACGCTGACTCAAAGTGAAGATAACCTCTCTATCAGCATCATTTTTGAATATTTCATCCTTGAACGCCTCCCTGAAAAAGTCAAGGACACTTCCTGCATTCCAAGACACAGTCTGAACCTCTTTTCTACAGCACGTTGGCCAGTACAGTGTGTTTGTCTGTCCATGTCTGTTTTCTGCGATGATGTAGAGTATTTATGTTGAATAAGGCTCAGGGTTGAAGTGTTGTAATCTTTGTCTCATGTGGTCAAGTCCTTCCTCTCATTTAGACACTACTGCACCATTTAAAAAAACAAAAGACACTCATGCACTCACACACAGCAGGGTTATTGATGTCCCCTGCTTCAGTATCTGTGCCATGTTAATGGTGGACACTGCAAAATCACATTCAAGTCTCATTATGTATTCCCTTCACCAGTGTTATGTTGTTGTGTTCAGTTATATGTTGTTTTTTTTTTGTTTTTTTTGATTTTCTAGAAAAATAAAAAATGTTTCCAGTATCTTAAATCACACAGCTGACAGTGTTGTGGTATGTGAAAGAAAACAGGAAGTGCAGCCAACAGAACAGCCTGCATGGCGCTGGCATTATTCAAATGAATCGCCTCATACCAGATTAACAAATGGAATGCACTGTGGCTCACGAAAACAATGAATTTAAGTGAAATCATCATTAGATGCAGCCAAATGTAAACCCTGCATGGCGTCACCCATCGGTTGGTGGACTACAATTTAGTCTGCCATTATAACTGCTGCCATCTTGTTTTTTTCGGAGGATGAACAGGTTCATAATTTACAAATGTCATGCTTTGTTGAAGAAGACTAGAAACTAGCGACTGAGACCGTAAACCCACTAAGAAACTGTGTACTTGGGTAATAAATCAAGTGAGAAGCAGGGTCATTTTCTCATAAGCTTACATGCAATCAGACTTGTTATAAAACCAGGGGAGTCCGCTGGACATTAGAGGGAAAGCCGATTTAGGGTAGTTCGTTTCAGAGCTGGAAGCGATTTTATGAATCCTAATAAGGTGAAGGCATTACCAATCCCAGTCTGTCCCGGATTGGTCTACCGTGACATTCTCAACCTGACCCCAACCAAACATCACTCCTCATGCCTACATCTAATAAACCCAACCACCGAAGACAACAAGAACTGGCCAAAACAGTTAATGGTTGCAGCTCCATGCAGGTAACAATTACAGCCCAACTAATCTATTATTATGGCTGATATTTTTAGCATATATAGATGATCATATTGGCCATACATTAACTAGAAATTACAGTACAGAAATGCTCAAGACAAAACTGATGTCATTTAAAAAAATTGTGCGACTAATGTAGTTTGTCCACCAGAGAGCACTGATGCATTTATATTCCAACTGTGAAACGTCCAGCTCAGTACACGAGTCGCTGAAGTATTACAGCTTTACCTGATAGTGCTTTTATTGTCTTAACTAAGGTGACAGATAACAGAAGTAAACAAACAGAAGCAAGGAATTAAATAATATTATATCTCCAGGTAATGCTGTTGTGTTATTACCAGCTTGTTTATAGCAACACAAAGTTTGCTACAATAACCTTGAAATCCTTCAAAAAAAAAAAAAAAAAACATGAGTTAATTAAATGTACCTTGTTGACACTTTGATTTCAGATCATTTACGTTACTCTCTCCTACTCTTAGTTATTGCTAATTGCACATTGGTCAGTGGTCCGGAATCAAATAATAAAAAGGTAGAAGTCACAATGGAAGGGATCCTCATCAGAAACTTTATTGTTAGGTCTTCCGTAAAAAAAAATAAATCTTGATGATAATGATCAATTGACATATTGTATGAGCCTCAAAAGTCCAGTATCAGCAAAACTAATGCACTCTAAATGTTCACAGGGAACCAACTCGTCAGGTCCAGTTTGTAGGTTTTCACGAAGGCCTGTGACCTCGTGGGAACCGACCCGTGTTTTGTCACAGATTCTTTAAATAATGAACCAGACCAGTGATTCCTAGAGGTCATTATGAGAGGGATCACGGGATGATTACAGGCATTTAAAAACACATGAATGTCTCTTTTTCTCGTTAATAACTGCATAAATTGTTTCTTCACCTTATTTGAAAATCATCTCACTCTTCGGTCGACCTTTTCACAACCCACAGACCTGTGCAACCAAAGACAATGGGTTTAAAGTTTTAAGGGGTCAACAGCCACAAAGGGCTGTAGCCTGTTGTTCTTACAGCGAACAGGTTCTGGTTCAGGTTCACTGTGGTTCATTCCATTAGCACCTGCTGCCATGTTGTCAGTAGACCTTTTTTTTGTTTTTTTAGGAGCAGCTTAGACAGGCTCAGAAATTAACCAACTGCCTGCCACACTCATTCTGCTCTTCTGTGGTTCAGCATCAACACCTTCATGACTCCTCGCGCCAGCTGCTCAGCGCTGCTGCCGTCTCTTCCGATGCTGCCGGCGCCCCAGATCCTGGAAGGGTCCTACAGGGGGATCAGGTGTCACCAACCCGTCAGTCATCCTCTGGTAGACCAGGGTGGAGTCAGCAGCTACCGCACACAGCAGCATGGGGAAGCCTCTGTCCAGCACGTGACGTATGCTGCAGGGCAGAGAGGAGGAAGCTGTGAGTTTGGGAAATTTGGGTAGACAACTTGTGACAGTAAAAGTCCACAAATGAACCGGAAAAGGCGTCCAGTTACCTTCTGTGGCTGAGAGGTCGGTGAACAGGCAGTGGAAGAACGGTTTGGACGGGTGCTCCTTCCTTCTCCCTCGCTTCCAGCAAAACCAGCTGCAGCTCAGGACTCTTGACACAAGACACCTCTTTCCAATGACGCACTGCGGGAAACAAATGTCTAATTAGTCTACGGCGACCTGTAGTGGCTCCTCCAGACGTCATTACAGCCCGGTTGTTATAAGTTAGAAGAGAAGCTTTACCTCTGTCCACACTAAAGACTGATTCTCCTTTCCCCCACCCATTTAGGACATGTTTTTTATTGATTTATATTACTCTGAATGTGCACGACTACAATTAGAGGTTTTACAAGTGAATATAATTTAGATGTAACTGAAGACACAACCTATTTTAAAAAGGTGTAATATGTAAGATTTGGACACCAGTCGGATTCATACTCAAAACAAAAAAAGACAGCAGAAAAACAGCCAACTGTGGCTGCCATTAGCTAGTTAGCTCAGTTAGCAGTGCAGATAGTGGTTTGGACAGAGAGCCGGGGGACCAGGGGAGTGTTGGTGTCAACACCGCCAACACAGGATTTCTGGAGCGGGACACATCAGTCATAATGTCAGAACATACGGTAAATTTAAACTCCTTTGGATTTAGAATTAACATGTTCAACAGTGAGCAGGACTGTAGCTCACATTAGAGACACCGCATTCACATCTGAATTAAGAACTGTTTATGAGATATAAAGGAGTTTTAATAAGTAGAGGAGGAGTTTACATTGTACAATTACACACAAACTACACTCAATGGAAAATAAAGGCTCATTGTATTACTTTAAGCACTTCACATATCTGTTCTAATTATGAAGTGTAGTGAAACTATTGACAAAACATTTAAAAAGGGGCAATATGTGGGAGTTGAGAACATTCAAAAATGTACATAGATCCTGACCCTGTTAGATGAGCACCCATGTCTCTGCAGGACAAACAAACAAACAAACAAACAAACAGTACCGGCTCCTGCTAACCTCTTCTCACACTCACCCTCACTAAGATCCATGTAGACCAGGAAGGCTGTGTGGAGCTGTTCGCTGTCCTCAACCTCCAGATTCTTCATTAGCTGATACTAAAACAAGATGAACATATATTATTCATAACATGATTTAGCACCAGGGCAGTGAACGCAGCAGAGATCTCCTCTGACACACTCACGGTTGGATGGTGGAGGATCCAGTTAGAAGGTGGAGGATTCTCCATCACGTCCGCTGTGTCTGAGTCCTCCGACATGTTCATTATCTAACGACTATCTAATGACTCAGAACGCTCTCTCAGTAAACACTGTGTAACGTCAGGACAGAGTGCTGCTGTTCCGGCGCGTGAGAGTTATGTTTCAAGTTTCGCCAGCGTGCTACAGTCTCAGTCGTCCGGGCGGAAAATGTTACTCATGCTTGTTTTCCGCGTGGCAGACAGGAAGCCTCACAGACACGCCTGAGGGCAGAAACAACCCAGTGAGCCTGAAACATCCATCATACATTTATTCATTTCTCTATGCATAATATAATATAATATAATATAATATAATATAATATAATATAATAGAATAGAATAGAATAGAATATAATAGAATAGAATAAAATAGAATATAACGTGATATAATATTACTATGTACTATAATAGAGTAATGAAATAAAATGTAATATATTATATTTTATTAAAATAGAATAGAATATATAATACAATATAATACAAAATTATTGCACACAATGGAACTTCAGAGCAGTGCTCTGAGCTCCCAGTCCAGGCAATGTCAGCTAATACATCCACTAAACTACAAGTTTAACTGAGAACAGCAACTTCAGTAGCAGTTGTTACTGGTTAATCTGGCGATTTGCTGCCCCCTGTTTGTTTGGAGTGTGAATGCAACAAATGGCCAGTTCTTAAATGTTGCACCTTTAAATAAATGTATAATGTATAATAGATAGAAAAGCAAGATAAAAAAGATAAGCATGAAAAATAATATTATATGTTGATATGATTTTGCTGTACAATAATAATGATAATAATTATAAATAGTATTAATAATGACTTTTCTCATATCTGTGCAGGCTTTCTTCAATCTGTCTGACTACCTCTCTCCTCTACCTCTTCCTGTATGTGATTGTGTGTGTGTGTGAGATTGTATGTGTGTGTGTGCAAGTGTGTGTGTGCGTGCTTGTGTGTTTGTGTGTGTGCGTGTGTGTGTTATCATGAGTGTGTGAGAGTTCCTCTCTCTTGTCTCAGTTGCAGCAGTCTGAGACCACAGAGACATCGAGGTCCGCCGGTGAAAATATGCCTCTTGGATTTGTGGGATTATTTTCTGTGATTTTAGCAGGACAGCTCTTCCTGCACAGCGGCACAGAGGAGCTGCCAGCTGATCAGCTCCTCCAACACCTCCAAGACCAGCCGGAGTCCTCCCTGCTGAAGCCCACAGTCCTGATCACCATCCTTGCACGCAATGCGCAACACAGCCTCCCATACTTCTTGGGATGCATTGAGAGGCTGGACTATCCGAAGGAGCGCATCTCCCTCTGGTAAAATGATATCTATTTACTGCAGTCAATTTTTTATTGAAATGTGCTACATTTCTTTTAGAAAAGTTAAGTTTTGGTCTGAAGAAGATAATTTGATAAGAATTACAGCTACAATCAGAGCTGGTTTGATGGAGAGTGAACACCAACAAATAAGCAAAAGCTACTGCAGTGTGTGTGTCATTCTTCAGATTCGGCTGTCCTGTTCATCAGTAAACAAGCCATTCTCAGACAAATGAGAAAACTACACAAAAAGAAAGAAAGAAAGAAAGAAAGAAAGAAAGAAAGAAAGAAAGAAAGAAAGAAAGAAAGAAAGGTGGAGTTCAGTAATGTTTCTGTGATCTCAGGGCAGCCTCTGACCACAGTGTGGACAACAGCACAGCCATGCTTCAGGAGTGGCTCAGAGGAGTTCAGCACCTGTACCACTCAGTGGAGTGGAGGCCTGCGGAGCAACCGAGGTGAATCACTGCTAATACAAGAAACACTCTGAGGCAGCAACTACATTTATTACCCACCATCTCGAGTTTGTCTGTTTAATCACAGATAGTGGTCTTGGAAAACCTCACATCCAGTCTTCTCTCTCCGTCTTTCAGCTTCTATGCAGACGAGCTGGGGCCCAAACACTGGCCCATCTCCCGCTTCACCCAGGTGATGAAGTTGAAGCAGGCAGCACTCACAGCTGCCAGAAGACTGTGGACGGACTACGTATTGGTGAGACAGAAAGACCATAAAGGACAACGTATTAAGTATGTCACCATTCTGTCATGCACTGATGTTTCTTCTCTCGCAGTTTGTGGACAGTGACAACTTGCTGACAAACAGCCAGGTGCTTTCTGACATGATCGCAGAGAATCTGACAATTGTAGCACCCATGTTGGAATCAAAAAGTCTTTATTCCAACTTCTGGTGTGGCATGACTCCACAGGTAAGATTCTTCTGGAGACCAAAACAGAATATTCCTGTACAGATCTTTCAGAAAAACTTGTTCTGGGTTTTCTAAGGGTTACTACAGACGAACCCCAGAGTATATTCCCATCCGTAAATGGAAGAGGAAGGGCTGCTCTGCAGTCCCCATGGTCCACTCCACCTACCTGCTGGACCTGAGGCGCACAGCCAGCCGATCATTAGCCTTTCACCCTCCCCACCCCGACTACCCCCACGATGTGGATGACGTCATGGCCTTCGCGTTCTCTGCACGGCAAGCAGGTCAGAGCTTTGATACATGTGTGTTGGTTCAAACGTTCGAAAGATCTATTGGCAGAAATTATACAGAAATCATTACTTTAGACTCAGACTTTTTCATCTACAGAGGGTGTGTGTCCTCTTCCACACAGTCCTCCATGTTCCCTTCCTGTGGTCAAAACGTGGTGGGGTGAACTCTCTTCGCTACAAATATATCGCAACGTTCTACGCACCAGTGCCTCCCCACATACAGCTTGTGCCCTTTTTTAAAAAAATGTTTTCCACCCTGCCCCTAAAACATCCTGAGTCAGCCACTGTAGTAACCGTTGGAGGTCAAATCTATCTGCCTCTGCATTTTGAATAATGAAAAGACATGTGCATTGAGCCCTGATCCGCCTGCTCTCCTGCAGGAGTTCAGATGTTCGTGTGCAACAAGGACCATTATGGATATTTACCAGTGCCCCTCAAACAAGACCAGACTCTGGAGGAAGAAGAGGACAGTTTCACGCACACACTGACAGAGGCGCTCAGTAAGCACTTCTTCCAATTATGCATATAATACACTTGACTCTGTAACTGACAGTTTAAGGGCTCTCTGTCTTCAGGCTCTGCTCACTGTTTCCTTGGCCTGTATGAGCATATTTGGTCTTTTCTCCTCTCACAGTCCTGGCACATGTCTCACTCCTCCGTTAAAGCCCACTGCCTCTCATTTACCTTTCTCCCGCTCTTATTTGACAATTCTACATCAGTTAGATGTTAAACTGATGTAAGAAATTCCCTTGATACCAAAGGACTGGGAAAGAAAATGCAAATGCAATTTGCTTCATGTGAAATGTGAAGGTATGACCTTACTTCCCCAGTTGCCTTCACTGTGGAGCCGTCACAGTATGCGCACACTGTGCCTAAAGAACCAGGAAAGATGGGATTTGATGAGGTACAGATACATTTATTAGCTGTAGTCATATTTCCCAGTTTTGGAGGGCTGTTTAACTGAACTGTCACTTCATTCCCCTCCACTTTTAGATCTATCTGATCAATCTGAAGCGCCGATCAGACCGGCGGGACAGGATGTTGAGTACTTTGGCTGTCCTCGGCATCAACGCAACACTGACAGAAGCCGTGGATGGCACGTATGACATACAGTCACAGTAGTTATACAGTGCTGATGCAATGATCAGATACTTTACTTACTGACTTACTTGGATACTTGACTAAAATCTTTTTTGTATAGCTTTTCGATTTGTACTTTGTTTGGCTTTGGCTTCACTCAGTCTGGGCCTTTATAAGGTGGAAGTAGCACCAATAGTCTTTCTCCCTGACTAACATTTCTAAATATGGTCAATTCTCATGTGATAATATACAAAACTAGTGTTAACATAGTGTAAACTCCATATAAAGTCTTTCTAACAAGTGAGGTCTTGCTCATAACTAATGCAGAAGTGCTTTGACACTTACACAAACAGGTTCTGCTAGTTCATGGCCTCATGTAGAATATGGTCATGTGGAAAAACGGATTTACTGAGTGCTTTATAATGAATACTAGAGGGCTGATATCCCACCAACATGCATGCTAATAAGCAAGTTGTTAATAGTTGCTATGCGAATCCAAATGTAAACTGTTACACACGTTTTTATGTCATTAATGGATTTTATGACATTAATGGATTACTTTAACCAGCTGGTGAACGAATGCAACTCACTGTCCACAAATTTGCTTGCTCGAGAGCTTTCGACGATATCAAATGTTTCTCATAAATCAGATTATCAGGCTTTTTATCGACACAAATTAAAAGTCCCAGAGGAGGTCAGACATATGCAATTCAATACTAACTGAGCAAACTCAATGCTGACAAGGAGAGTGTCCGATATGGTTGAAAGGTGAGGTTTACAGGTGGAGTGGAGCAAGTAAACATACTGTATAAAGCGGCCTGAAGAGAATTATTCATGGAGAGTACGTCAAAATTGTCATAAAGTGAAGTGCTGGAGTAAATGTACTTGGTTGCTTTTGATTACATTATGGCCATTTTATATGGGTGTAAGGAATAATTTGTAGCCTGAATAAGAAAACACACAAACAAAAATATTCATTAGAGAACCTTCACTGCTGCGGTTGGACAGTTTTCATGGTTGGATCTTTATTGTAGTAGAAATTGAATCTTCACCTGTTTGCTTGTGCTGTCCACAGAGCCTTGAACTCCTCTCAGCTGCAGGCCATGGGCGTGGACATGCTGCCTGGGTACAAAGACCCATATTCAGGACGTGTGCTGACTAGAGGGGAGATTGGCTGCTTCCTCAGCCACTACAACATCTGGAAACAGGTACAGCCTTATACTCTGTGACTGTTTTGAACCACAGAGTGAAGCTGATGTGGCAGTTCGAGGAGGTTATTACTGCTCAGTGTTTCCTGCTGTTATGTGTCGCCCCCTAAGGTGGTGCAGCAGGAACTGCAGCAGGTGCTCCTGCTGGAAGATGATGTCAGATTTGAGCCCAGTTTTGGCCGCAGGCTGGTGACTATCATGGAAAATGTACAGAGAGTGGGACTTGAGTGGGACCTCATGTGAGTGAATCAGTGCAGTTTTTGTCTCATTTTTGTCACTTGAGGAACTTTGTTATTAAATTCACATCGTACCTCTGCAGTGTCACTCACCTCTGTGCCCTCACACAGTTATGTTGGCCGTAAGCGGCTGCAGGTGAAGGAGCCGGAGCTCTGGGTGAAGGGAGTCAGGAACCTCGTTCACCCGCACTACTCCTACTGGACCCTGGGTTACGTCCTGTCACTCAACGGGGCCAAGAAGCTCCTCGAGGCAAAACCCCTGAACAAAATGCTGCCTGTTGATGAGTTCCTGCCTGTCATGTTCAACAAGCACCCCAAGTGAGCCTCAGTTACTGTATATATATATATATATATATATATATATATATATATATATATATATGTATATGTATATGTATATATATATATATATATATATGTATATATATATATGTATATATATATATATGTATATATATATATATATATATATATATATATATATATATACATATATATATATACACATGAGGTAGTCGCCTGAAATAGTTTTCCAACAGTCTTGAAGGAGTTCCTAGAGATGCTGAGCACTGTATACTTATATAGCTATACCAGTTACTCTGGTGATATGCTGCCCCTATATGTTGGAAGTATGAATTCAAGGTTACCAATTCTAACGCATTGCACCTTTAAACCATCTTTATTCAGTCCTAAGTCCTTTTGTCTTCCTCCCTGTCCCTTCAGAGACGAGTACATGCAGTATTTTGAGCAGAGGGACCTGGAAGTGTTTTCAGTGGAGCCTCTGCTGCTCTTCCCCACACACTACACCGGAGAGCCGGGCTACATCAGCGACACGGAGACGTCGACCATCTGGGACGACGAGGCTGTAGACACGGACTGGGACAGAGACGAAGCCGAGCGGAGAAGTGAGAAGGGAACTGAGGATGTGGGGTTTCCACCTGTGGCTCCTCGTTCTGCTCACGGTGGGGTTCCCCGCCTCTCTGCCAGTGGAAACAGAGATGAACTCTGAGGGGGACTATTGTCATGTCCTTACGGTGTACTGAACATCCTGGAGGGGCACAGATAAGCTGCTGGGCCCTGACCTGATTGTATTTCTTTCCTTCTCTGTGGAGTGAATAAAAACTGTCTTTGTTTGCTAAAACTCACACATGTGAAAAGGCTGAAATAATGAAGCTATAAAAACCACATTGTAGCACAAGGACACTCTTCAGGACCCACCACAGAATCCCAATCATATCAGTTTACGTTGGGCTTTAGTGGAGCATATTTCAAAACTAATCTTCAGTTAAATCAGCACGAGCCAGCTAACAAGTTTTGAGTGTTTGTTGGTGATCTAGCCTTCCGCATATGAAGATCACTTGTCAAGACCAAGACTTCCAAAAGTAGTATAAATAAAAACGTCAAATAAATTACCTCCAGTGATGTCACTCAGCGGCTTAGTTGCGTTGTGGTCTAGCATTGCACACTTACAACCCTGCTGAACTAATTATGCACAGTTTAAAAACAAAAGATCAATCAATACAGCTGAATCAGGGACCAATTACCCACAATTCCACTTAATCAGACTACATGCAGCTTCCCTCTATAAAGTTGTACTCCCAAAGACCTGTAAACACCTTAATGTGTAAAATTATTGGAGTTAGCCTTTAAACTGAGTTTAAGTTTCCTCATCTCAGACTTTTGAATCCGACAAAGAATCGGTGATGGCTGAGACTGAAGATGTAAACAGAGTGTAACAAGTTTAAAGTCTGGTGTCAGGCTTTAAGTTATAAAAGTAGTAAAATATGCTGTTCCCACTATAACTGGGCACAGTATCTATAGAGACACCATGGTGTAACAGATTTGTTTTCCTTTTCTTCGGTTTCTTTTTGATTAAAGCAATTTCTCGTTTCGATAAAATAAGTCGATAGACATTTTAAAACTTTTGTCATTTTTGCAGGATAATCTGTCAATTAGGCCTGATAATTTCTTCTACAAATTACATCTGTGTCCATTTGTCTGTTTGTTGGTTTGTCAGCAGGATTCAACAAAAACCACCAAACGGATTTTCACCAAACTTGGGTGGAGGATGGGTCTCAGCCAATAGAACCCATTAACTCTTTGTTTTTTTCTCACTTTCTTTTAATTGTGAGACATTTCTGTTAATATGTCAGGGAATGACATGAGCAAAAACATCAGGTGTATTACGGTGGCTGGTGTCCATGATTTCATACAGATCCAAATAAAAATCCAGATCTAGTGGATTTAAATATGTTTGATTTGATATTGGAATGGGTAAGTTCTGTGACCTAACTAGATACAATATGTTGTTATAAAAACTAATTCATTGAACCATAACTTCACAGAATTAACAAACTAAACACATTCACTATTTTTGGCAGTAATAGGTGAACGTATAAGTATGTTCCGTATAACATTTTGGGTTGGTCAGGTAAAAGACAGGAAACAGCATCAAATAGATTCAGGATTAAATGATAAAGTCTGTCACTCATATTAAAATCCCAGTTTAAGTTCAACTAAACTGCAAGTGCCTTTCTGTTACTTTGTCTTTCGATATTTATTTGGGTTTATGACGTGTAATAGCCATGCCACTTTGTACTTCAAATAATCTCATGTATTGATGAAGACTCTTTGTAAGTTGATATGTAAAGTCAATCCGACCAAGGATTTTAAAAAATTATAATCATATTGCCTTCCAACATCATGGGCTTTATTAAACAGTACACTGGCTTTTTTTAAAAAAAATTGAGGCTGCTATGTGCTGATGGGACAACTTCACAGAGCAGAGGAAACAACACACAAACACAGACCACAGCAGTCAACTTAAGGGTCTTTATTTTAAAAAAAAAGCACTGGTATTCTCATGTCAAGCAAACAATGGAACCATTTAATATTAGTACTGTTCCATACCACAAAATGAGTTATGAAAAGAATAATTAAACCACACAAATGATACAATTTTTGTTGGAAATAAATTAATCGGCATAACAAAGAGAAATAAAACATGCTTGTACTTAGGTGTTGAACAGGAAATATTGAAACTCCAATGCTCAAAAATTGAAGACACCTGAGAATATAAATATCAAAACAGCGTGTTGCAGCAATTATTTAGTTCCACAGTTCCTCTTTAACTAAAGCTTTGAGAAGAGGATTTTTAAAAAATTACATTAATGTAAAAATTAGGCATCAATTTAAAAAACATCTGTTTCTGTACAATGTGCATATCTGAATTAGTGTGGTGACGAGAGAAATTATCGCATTATTAATTTGTTTTTTTTCTCAGTGAGGCAGCGCAGCAAAACTGAAATCCAAAGTGGATAATGCTCGTTTGTCATCAAGCCACATTCAGTGATATGAACAAATAGATTTGGACTAGAGCTCTTACAATTGAAATCTGCAGTGAAGTGACAGTTTACAGGTATTAAGTTCTTGTACATTTTAATACCGCTTTTAAGCCTCTGTCCGAGCCCGCAGTGAGTCTTACCCTTGGTGACTAAAAACTCCTGCTGGGCTCTAATGACAGGGGGTCGGTGCAGGATTTATCCAGTATAGGTTCATCTGCTACTGTCCAAGAACAACAGAAGTTCATTGAGGCAGGGATAAAGGAAACTCTGCTGCTACACAGGAAGTAGTGATGTTGCATATAAAGACAAGATGAGGACAAAGCCTACACAAAAGCCCATCTAGCTGATATAAACACATTTCTGAAATCCAAGGCTCAGTGCTTGAGAGGAATTTCTGAAAGACAGGTTGGATGGAATTGTACAGACACCAAATAAAAAATAAAAAATAAATCTGTGAGGTATGTTCTTCTTGTGATATTATAGCTTTGAGACCCGGACAGAGTCTGTGTGAGAAGACACTCCCATCTGCGAGGAGAGACGGGAGGGAGTCTGTCCATTTGAAGACGTATAGAACAAGAACAATGTGTGTGTTGCTTTGTTAAGCAGTCCATGTGTTTGAGGCTACTGCCAGCAGCAACCAAAAACTGTCGACAGATCGAACCTTTTAAGACGAAATGTGTACAAAATTTCACTCCAGTGAGTACGGCTCCCATTTAAATGAGATCAACAGTAAAACGGTATATGGAGATGGTTTTGACAGATGAATTAGGAAGACGTCTGAAGTCCTTCCTCTTTGATTTTAGTGTGGAGGAGACAACAGATCTGGAAACACAATGGAGAAAATAAAAAAAATCCCACAACAAGAGATGGCCTGAATTACTAAGCAAACACACATACACACACACAAAAAAAATTGAAATAAAAATAACTACCCAGTTCTTTATCACACGTTCTAAAGCACTTGGACAAAAAGGCAGTTTTACAAACCATTGGCTATCAACACACTAGCAAAGTTCCACAGTGCTTGCTTGGAGAAGCATAGTAACAGTGCAAGCCATTACACTATTCAGCCAAATACACCTGTAAGAAAAAAGTGCCATATTGCATAATGAGTATCTGTAATGAGCCCATGAGAGGGCGTTACACACCTATACAATGATCAAACTGTAAACATGGTGCAAAGTAGTTATGACATAGTTTAAGGCTTTCAGATTTTCCTGAAGAAGTGTTGTTCTCTGAGATAAAGGAAGATGTCCGTGAGCTGGACATAAAACAGTGTGGAAACACAGAAGAAAGAAAAAAAAAAGATTCAACCTCTCTAGAAACAGACATGGACACTGAATGTACTCGGATAGATTTTAAACATCTGAATTACTTGAGGAATGCTTGATTCAGTTAGTGATTATTCCTGAAACACATAAGGATTATCAAACTTTTTGGCTTAAAGGAATATGTAGGTTCCGGTTTTCTTTAAAGGACTGAACTGGTTCTAGAAGGTCCAGTGTGTAGGATTTAGTGGCATCTGGCATTGCGGTTGTAGATACAACCAACTGAACACCCCTCGACTCAGCCTCTGTACTAGTAGCTGCTTAAAACACAATGGATCCTTTTAAGAGCCAGAGTTTGGTTTATCTGTTCTGGGCTACTGCAGAAACATAGTTCCAACATGGCAGTTGAATCCCAAGGACCGGCGCCAGTTTTTAGAAGCCAATTTGATGTGGTGGCCTTGTGTGCACGCTCTATGGGCCACACAACACAGATGCTAAGTGGAAGATCTGGATAATTTAGACTCAGGAAGTTGAATGTTGTTTGGTTTCATGTACCAATGAGTGATTTTTTTAGTAATTAATTGGGCTCTGCCTCCATTGCTGTATCCAGATTTTCCCTTATGGGATCAATGGGTTGTCTCCATGATAAAGGATCGGCCCACTCTGTAGATATGAAAGACTCATTCTAAGGTAAAACACGATCCTTTGTTTCAGGTGATTAAACCCTCATGAAAACACAAAACCAACCCAACCAACCCCTTCATCCTCCACACTGGACCTTTAACAAAGCCCCATTTTAACAGCATAGTAACATTTCTTCATCAGTGGACATTTGGAGTTGTCAAACAGAGGTGTAACTAATAACGTCATTGATGGCCGCATCCTGTTTACAAGTGCCTGCCCCCGACATTGTGCATGCTGATTCAATGACTCACCTGCATAGAACAGAGCCATAGCTAGTGTTATCAGTTTTACGTGTGCTGCTGCTGTTTTG
The DNA here is from genome assembly GCA_963678695.2 of Diplodus puntazzo. Classification (NCBI taxonomy): domain Eukaryota; kingdom Metazoa; phylum Chordata; class Actinopteri; order Spariformes; family Sparidae; genus Diplodus; species Diplodus puntazzo. Next base: position 20,749,730 of record OZ023166.1, read on the forward strand.
ACAAGTGAAAATATCCCCCTCAGTAAAGGTCTACTGGTTATTAGTTTTCCTGAATGGGAGCGGACTGAATCCATTCTCATTAACTTTATGCCAACTTTGATTCCAATACAAATAGTTCTAACAGGATTTTTTTTCCCTCAATGCTACATGTGAGAATGTATCTGCTGCCAAAACTCAACCCACGTAAAGAACCCTGGTCACACCTGATCTTGAAATGCATTCTGCCTTCTGGCTCCACACCTCTGATGAGTGTGGTGAATGCTTTTACTTTGAAGGCAGCAGGCTGAAAGTCAAGCACAACTCATGTCATCTTTTCCCCCCTTCCCCCCCAAAGAGTTATGACACCATCACATACAAACTTTTCCCAGTTCTGTCGCAAAGAAAAATGTAAATAAAAACACATACACACTGACACTCACAGGCAATGCCATCCTATCAAGCATATACTGTCACCCCTAATATAAGGACTACAATTCATCACGTGTATTAATTCTGCTGCTAGTAGCATTACCAGTTTTCTACATTAAAAATGCTTGAAGCTTATTTACATTTGCATCAGTATTAGACATAATACTACTGTATATTATGTGTCAGCATAAGGATGATAACTGATCTAGACTTAAAGATGGCATGCAAACAGCTCCTTTACAGTGAAGTTTGATCCACTTTCTGCAAAATTAATATCTGATCTATAATTAAATTGGATATATAAAAGAATATTGACAAATTGCCTCATTACTAATGCAATAAAAATTAAGGAATGCGTCACAATCAGCAAAGCTAAAAGGAGAAAAAAAAAAGCTAAAAGACTTCTAGCCACTGCCTTGCTACCTAACATCACAATATTGTGCTACTCATGGTGAAGAAATGGTACTGAAGAGCACAAAAATAATTTACAAATTAACCACAAGAAAACAGAGGAGTTTTGGCTGATGATGAATGTGCAGATTATGACAGAAAATGTGAAAAAATCCCTGCAAGTTGTGAAAGTGTTTCAGTTTGAGTTAATGAGGTTATTTTTAGGGTTGGGTTTATTTTTAAATTGATTCCAATCTGCTTAATGATTCCCATTCAAATCGAGTCCTGAGTGAGAAAAGAAACCAAAGTGTGTTGAAAGAAAAAACACATTTATTTTCATAAACATTTAATAAATGATGTTCTTTGTCACGTGTTTTTGGTAAAAAAAACAAACGACAAATATAAATATTCTCTGATGTGCTAAAGTTTAACTTTCCGAGTCATTAAAGCCTAATTATATCTTTCTATTAGGCAATATTGGCTGCTTTATGGCATCATTGATTTCCTAGACTTTTGCATCAATGTGATGAAGTACCTTGATTTGTCCTGTATTTAATTCAGTGGATTAACCAAAAAAAAAGACATTCAGATCTGGTTATTTGAGCTATAAAAACGTTTCAACATTTAAATTCATTAGGTCATGATACAGGACATGAAATATGCTGCAGTCTTATACCATTCTGTAATAAATGTGTTGTCACATCAGATGGACTTTTTCCAGTTGCATGTATTCATTTTCATGCAGTGATTACAATTCACTGCATCTTTACTGTCTTTACCAAAGTAGAGAGCTAGCTCCAGTCTGTCATGCTGTAAACATTATGCATATGTTTTGATACACATGTGACCGGCAATGAAAAGGAAATTGTGGTAGGTCCAAACTTTGCTTTCAGGAAACGATAAGTGGAATCGAAAAGCACATTTCTTATCGTTCTTACAGATTTGGAACATTCTTTAGACCCAACCCTAGTTATGTCGAGCAGGTGGATAGTGGTCACATGACTCATCCGTGTGGATGGAGAGATGAGGCTACTTCCCCCTCACATCCAGCTGTGTGTGTTGGCTTGTGTACGTGTGGGGTTATGTGCACATTTTTGAGTACAACACAGCAATGCAAAATCCTAGTCAGTGGATCTGATTGTTGCTGGTTAACTTGAAACCACTGTGACCCTTCTGTGCTCCTGCAATTAAGCCCCCCAACCCCAAACCATCCTAATGGTGCATGGCTTGGCTGGGAGAGGAGGATGCTCCCTTGTTGCGTCCCAACATGGAAGGCTGGAAGTCGGGATGGCGGCGAGCGTGCTTGATCAGGTGGTCACTGCGCATGAAGCGCTTATCGCACAGTGGGCACAGGAAGCGTTTCTCCCCTGTGTGGGTGCGGGTGTGGCGGGCGAGCTCATCAGAGCGAGCAAACTTCTTCTCACAGTCGGGCCAGGTGCACGGGAAGGGCCTCTCACCTGCAGCACAGAGGCAGAAAGAGAAGGAGGAACCATTAACCACCGTATAAAATACTATTCAAACATCAACTGTAACTTCCTCGCTAACTATTACAACAAACTTGAGCTGCACCAATCCAGTACATCAGTTAAAGAGTAGCCACTATGTATAAGTGTCTTCTTTACTGATATCTTCTACATCAGGCATTTAAAACTGTGAGCTGCAGCTCCATGGTGGGCCGTGAAGGTACTGCAGGTGGGCGGCGAGAGGACATTTAGAATAAATTAAAAAAGGTTTTTGGAAATGAAAATAAATAATGTGAATAAAATATTAAAGATTAAATTATTACTTTTAAAAAGTAATCAGAACTGATTAAGCAAGGGAGGGAAATTAAATGTTATACATTTTAGTCGTTTATCTGACCCATTTTTGTCTGGTGTTGAAGTCTGTTGCCTATTAATTTGTCTTCTGCCGATGTAACCTATAACGCTGGATGGCAATATGGGCAACACACTTCTAACAGGAGGGCAGCATTATGTGACTGTGGAACAGACTTTGACACAGCAGTGGAATATATCTTATGCTGAATCATAGCTGCATGTGCACAAAGATTTTCAAGTTTACAAACCGTTTACGTAGGTGGATTATTAATTTGCACAGAATTGTTGTCCTGTTTATGAAATTTTGAAAAATGCAGTTATATACCTCAACTTAGTCTTGTGTGTTGATCAGAGTTGTTGGCTTTTCTAGATTACTTGTTTGGTCTTTCAAATGTCAACAGAAGATGGTGAAAAATGCCATTTCCCTTCCGATTGCTGTCCAAAACTCACAAATAGTAATTTTACAATCACACAAATCAAAGTAAGGCTGCAAGTGAAAAAATCAGGACACTAAAAATAGAATTTTTTATATTTATACTTGAAAAATTACTTGATTATAAAATAGTTGATTAATTTTATATTGTCTGACAAACACTTTCATCTCTAACATGTGCAATGTAAAGCTGCAACGATTCATTAATTACTTGAAACTATGAAATTATTTCCCCAATGTTTTAAATCTCTCTGATTCCAGCTTCTTGAATGAATATTTTCTGGCTGCTATACATTTTATTTAACAGACACCAAATCGACTAAATCGAGGAAATGACCGCGAATATCAGTCAATTAAATTAATGGTTGCTTGCATCCCTGCTGCAATATGTGTGCAGCAGGGATGGTAGCCCCTTTTCAAATAAATCTTTCATATCTTAAATAACAGCCGACTTTTTCTACATTAACGCTATTATTTTTATTTCATTTAAATAATATGTCTCGGGCACTGTTAAACATGTAGTGATCTGTTTGTTCATGTATCCCAAAGCTCAAATATATTCTGCTTTCAAACCAACAATATAGGGCAGACTGATTGATCAAAAAAGAATGTTGATAAATAAAACAAAAAGAAATGTGTGGCCATATCCCAAACATTTTTAATGACACAAATCTGACTGACTTTTATGAAATAGGCTGCATGCTCATCACTACACAGTTTAATACGCCACAAAACATATCTAGGATTTAGATTCTCCAGATTAGTGTCTTCCTAAGCTACTACTAGCCTTAATCTCTCACAGGCAACATGAGTAAAACCAGGATAAGCGAGTAGGATGCTCGGTGCCATTTTCAAGATCACAAAGCCGGGCCACGTTGTTGTTGCACTACTCTTTGTGGGCGTTCCCACCACAGTTTCTTTGAGCAATTTCCTGTCCTTAATCCGTTTGCGCTTGCTCACTGACCCTGAGCGCACCAATTCTCCTCATTTCGCGAAAAAAAACAAAACACATGCACATTTTTGTCTCTGTGGCAGAACTCAGCTATCACCCCGACACGTGGACCTATTACAAACTACATCGTGTGAATAGATGGTTGGAACTCATAAAAACGGAGGTGCTACAGAACAGTTCCCCCGCATGCACGCAAAAAGAAAAGGCAAATGTGTAGATTATGCATCCAATCGCGCGCCACCATTTTGGCTCCTCCTCAACGTGAATCAATAAACGAACACTATGAGGACAGTGAAGTCGTCGACAGAAGCCAGTGGACGAGGTGGAGATGCCCAAAGTGAAACTAAACAGCCACAACATCCAGCACTTGCTGCTGCCATCAACAGGACCTACAGTGAACTCTCTGCCCTCGACGTTAAGGTTTCGTCTTACGTTCATTTCATATGCAAATCCAGTCGGGAGGAAGACCTTCGTCACCGGTTTTAACGTCCAGCCCAGTTCTTTTGTTAGTTTACTTCTTTGTCAGACTCTCTGAAGGGGAGTTTTTCCGTCTTTCCCTCTTTGTTTGGCCTCGTTATTGTAGCAAGTCGGGGGTAAATGGGAAAACACTACCACGCTACTATCAACTGATATCATGAACAAAAAGAGCACAACACTTCCCCTATTTATCTGAACTAGTGGCAATAACAACATGACCGTGGATGTCTGCGACAACGCACAAGTAACAAAGTTTATATTCAGGGGTTATAAAACATGTGAACTGCTGACTGTTGCTGTCTCCGTACCTGTGTGTGTCCGGATGTGTGCCTTCAGGTGGGACGATTTCCCGTAAACTCTGTCGCACCCGTCAAAAGTGCACTGATGTCGCTTCACCGGGGAGCGCGGGGCCCCCACGCCTCCTCCTCCTCCCCCCCTCAACTGCTGCTGTCCGGGGACCGGGGTGGCGGAGGGGGTCATGGTAGGGGTGGTCGGGTCGGACAACGTGGTGTAGCCGCTCTCTCCACCGCACGAGGAGTTGCTGCTCTCCGAGTAGGCCGACATGGGGCGGAACTTACCGTGCAGGTCCGTCAGGATACCGGCCACCGCCATCATGTTCGCCCCCTCCAGCCTGAGCGTCTCCCGCACTTCCCTGTCCTCGCTTGACCCGTCGGGCTCCCCAGGGAGCAGGCCCACCGTGGCCGGCTGGCTGGCGGGGGCGACCGGGGTGGGTCTGTGCAGGACAGGACCGCTGGATATCGATACCAGACACTCGGCAGCGAAATAATCAGACGAGGCAGTAAACGACATCGTTACCGGACTTGTGTTGTTGGTTATAGAACAAAAAAAATAACGAAAAGAATCGTCCAGGAGGGGCTAACGGTAGTTTGATTCTGACCTCGTTTTCATCAAACTCGACGAACCAACCGTTTCCAGCCGAGCCCTCACCGCCATACAGTGTATTAACACTTTGAAAACGACTAAATAAACCAAAAAAAAGGCACAATTAAGAATAATAATGTGCTAAAACCGTGCCAATGCCTCCGGGCCAACATGCGTGCCTCTCACCGTCTGACGGTTCATTGTGTCTGAGCCTCCGAGAAGCCGGTCAAACCTACGCCCCCTGGTCCGGACTAAGGGTGCGTTCACTGCCGGTGGGTTAAAAATCTGTGGGTGGTGTTTATGAGTCTAAATTTCTATAAAGTCGACACTTGTATATTTATTTGTCACTACATTACTCCAACATCGACGTCATGAAGGACACATTCACATCACGGCCACAAAGTACATTATACTATATTACAAAGGAAGAAATATAGCATTAATTTCTGTTCTCTGTGTGAATTTTATGAATTATCGCTAACTCACAAGACAACTTTCATTACAGTGTTATAATGTTGCATGCTAAAACACCTACTGACATACTTACTGTACCGAACTACACTTCTACGACTATTTTATCGCGTAAAAATTGGGGTTAACGCCGGTTAACGGTAGTTTTCAAACGAAGGACTAAAATACAATTCTTTATGTGTATTTGAATGCGGCGTCAGCCAGCAGCACGCAGTCACTGACGTCGCAGCACGGGCGTGGACCGCGGCGGCGGGTGCATCGTGGAGCTTGGGTAATGATGGGGGAAGGAGATGAGGATGGAGGGCGTGTTGGGTAAATTAGTTTGAGCTCAGTCGGAGGCTGAAGAACGTGGCTGAGTGGTGGAGGGCGTTTTATTTCACGCTGGCGACAAGTAGACTCGTACGAGGAGACACCACAGCCCCACAAATCTCTACTTTTACAACTGTTTTTATCCGTAACACAGACACTAGAGGTCTCTCTTCTCTCAGGCTTACCTCTCTTCACTGTAGTTGCCTTCAGAGAGGTTAATGAATCAGCTTTTAGCAGATTAGAGTCCACGCTGGTTGTGTGGCTTATTGATTTATGGTCATATTGACACAGTCTGTATGTGTGTAGGATAATAGCACCAATGATTCATATAACCATAGTAATTATTCTTACAGGCTTTGTTTTACAGTCCTAAACTATTGTATACTATGTGATTTTGTCCACCCCTTTATAATACATTCATGCTATCCCTGTGGAGAACATATAAGATCTCAAGTTTGATATTATGCCAGCTCAAACTGTTTAAAGGTGCACTGTTGTGTACTGTAGTTCTTTAAGGTTAGATTAACAAACACTTTGTTTTCATTTGTTTATATTTGGCGGACCCTGCCACCTTCCTAGCTTCAAACAGTGTTCTAGAGACCCTATTTTCCTCTGAGAACAGCTTGTTTATTCACTTATGGGAAAAAAATGAATATATCTGAGTTAATACATGTATTATTACTTTACTGATATTGTAAATATAGTTTGAATTTCTTCTCCAAAACTAATAGAGCCCCTTTAACTTTCCTGCAATAAACTGAATTTTCTCTCCATATGTGGCTCATGTCACATTGTTGTCCAAGTTAATTGGGGTACAAGAAAAAATACTTTTTTCCCCCCTGAGGGTTGGTTCTGTGTCAAGTGATTGGCTCTGCAAATGTTTGTAGCTCCAGCTTGGACGGTATTTCCTGATTGGTTGCCGAGAGCACTATGGGTCACTGTGGAAAGCTCACGTACAAGCGTGGTCATTCAGTGGCTGTGAACACTGCTTGGTTTTCATCTCGCTTACATGTGGAGGCTCGGAGGCGGCCAGACCTGCAGTGACTCGGGGTTGCTATGGCTATGTCCTTGTTACTGCTCAATTGTCTGCATGTTGCACTCACTTGTCTCCTGCTACATGGTGAGTTTTATGGCTTTTGCTGTCAGCTATATTGATTCTTGGGTTGTTTAATTTTCCCGTAAAAGCAGAGATGACTTGAGAAAAGAACTGCGTGACATGACTTTAAAATGTGGAGTTTTAGCTTTCTTTCTTTGAGCAGAGTTTCTCTTTTTTTGTCATTATGTCTGATATTTGAACCTGACTTTCGTTGCAGTAGGCGATTGCTTTCAGACGGAACCAAATCTCTGTGATTCAAGTTGTGCTGGTGAGAATCCAGTTTGTTTCTTATATCAAATATGATGATAACACTTTAACAATGAGAATGTTTTTCATGCAACACACTGAAATATTGGTTTTCCCTGGATCTTAAGATTATTATTTCATGTCTGTATAGGTTTTTCTACCTCTGACCTGTCCTATCAGAGAGGGGTGAGGTATACTTACAGGTATAGCACGATAGTTACCACCGCCCTCCATGGCTCCAATGCTGGCAGGAACGGACTGGCTCTGGACTGTGTGGTTGATATCGACGTGGTTTCCAAGTGTCACTTGATGATGCAGGTCAGCTTTAATTAAAAAGTGTTTGTTAGAAAAACTTCAAAGTAAAGTGAAGTATTGCATAGAGGTGATTATTTATGCTCGTCCAACAGATTAGGAATCCGCAGATAAAGCGGCTCTCCCCTCAGAAGGAGCACTCTGTGCAGCGTTTAAAGAGCTTGAGGTAATTAAGCAGATTTATACAATTTGAGGTGTTTTTTTGTTTTTTTAGATAGTGACTGAATGAATGCATGCTTTACCCTTCATCTGCTTATTTATTCTGCGTTAATGCATGCTGGTTTATCTGTTCTCGCTCTGAGTCATTTTGGAATGCTACAACTGTTTTTCCTATGAATGTGATACTCTGTTCAGATGCTCCACTTGTCTGTTCCCGGGTCTCGGGGGGGCTCATCTGGTGTTTTTGTTTCCCAGGGATTCACTGGAGAGAACGCGCCTCAAGTTCTCCCTCCAGGGGGGAAAGGTCACGGCCCTCTGTCTCCAGGAGGGGGAGCAGGTGTGGGCCCTCAACATTAAAAGGGCTCTACTGAGCATGCTCCAGACCTCCCGCATGGCCTCCAAACAGGAACTAGAAAAGGAGGTGAGGGTTGATGAGGGCTGTGTTTTATCTTATAACTGCCAAGTTTGCAAACTCACAGCAACTCCCTCGTCTTTATTGAGATTTCAAAATAAAACAAGTGCAACCACTTCTTCTCAACTGACAATACAACCTCTGCTCCTGCTACAAACAATAACCGTCATTAAGATCTTGTCATAATATGGTGCATTCACGGGGTGATTATCTGACTTTTCTTTAATGCCTCTTACTGCCTCCAGACCGACTTGTACGGGACGTGCACCAGCAGGTATGAGAGGCGAGGACCGTTACTGCTAAAGAGCAGGGATCTACAACAGTGCCACCAATCCCGGCTGGCAAACTTCTGGCCCCATTCAGTATCTTTAACTGCAGCTACAGTGAGTTTGCCTCTCTTTTCTCTTCGGCAAAAATGCATGGGAATGAGGCTACCACTGAAGACACTAAGGCCGTGCACCTTCTCTGGGGATTTTGGGTGCAACTTGAGGGGAGTTTATATTTTACACTTAAAGGTGCTCCATGTAGTGTGTTTACTGTGATCTATTTAGTTTATTGTAAGTATTAACATTTAGTATTTTGAAAGAGAGTTGGAATTTCTTCTCCCAGACTACATAGTGCCCCTTTAAAATCATGTGCATGGTGGTGATGTTATAGTCTGATTCCAATATTTTTAGACTGTGTGCATTTAAATATACATTTTAACATCCTACTGTTAGGACAAATAATACATAAATGATTAAATATTTTGTCAATTTAGTTTAATTACTAGCAGTGTGGAGCCCTAAAACAAAATTCACATCTTTGTGAATGGTAAAAAAATGTCAAAGGAAGTAAACACAAAAGAGGAATGTCGGGTTTCATTTGTTTTTACTTCAGCCGATGACATTAATGCTTAATACTTAATTACTTAAAATAAAGTATAAATTCCTCACTGTGACCTTGCTGATGCATTCGTCTTGTAGATTGTTTTTTCCTCCTCTCTGATGTCTGAGTTCAAGAAAAGTGGAACTGAAAAAATTGTCTATGACGCTTGTTCTTGCCAGAGATTTCCGTACCACCGAATAAGAGGATGTAATTTTTAGCCCACTGTCAATATTACATCAGTGCTTTGGCTCAACAGCTGCATTTGATTTATGCTTCTATGACGGGAGGTTTGTGTCGTGTCTTTTTTGCTAGTCGTTGCATTCAGAGCTGCACTGTCTTCAGAGGCATGGATCTACAGTGGTGCAAGAGGTCAACTGCACCGAAACCATTTCCATGGGAACATGGTCCAGGACTGCAGGGCTGGTGAAGACCCAAACAATGTCTACCCTGCTCCTGCTCAGAGCCCAGCCTGGGACTCCTTCAGGCACAGGTCAGGGATAGTATTAAAGGTCCCACATTGTGAAAAGTAAGATCAACATGCCTGACACGGAAACATGGCGGCTGGTGCCTGCTCAGGCCTGTAAGAGCTGATCAATTAGAGCAGTCTGATCTTACAGGAGGGAGGGGGGCCTTAAAGAGATTGGCACTAAAACTTAACATTTTTAACACTGAAGTATGTAAAATAAAATTCTACCAGATGCCTAAAATAAAGGTATGGACCTTTATGGGACCTTTAACACTTTTACAGCTACTATCAGCAACTGTTTTACAGACATGGACCCTGATGCCTGTTCTCCCCAATGCTCATGCAGATTCTTTAGGTGTCGGTGTGCTAACTGACCTGCAGTTTGAAGACGAGGGGGCTGAGAAGCCGGGGAAAGGTAGAGCATCAACACCTCAGCAAGCCAGTCAAACTGTCCGGGTGTTATGTAGCCTTACCTCAGACCCACAACTGGTGAGTTTAAACTGTATTTATGCGTAACGAAATGCTTATTGTATGTTTCAGTTTACCTGCCTTACACTCCAGGCACTACAGTACCTTTTGGTTATGAATATGAAGCCGTACCTTGCCAGACCACTGTTGGCACATTTGTGTTTGTAAATCGTGGCTCGACTTCCCCTGAGACTTGGCTCTGTGTGAGCCAGTCATTTTAATGTCTCCCATACAAAGGAGTTCAGTCAAGCCTAATCTGGCAACCTTCTTCATAGTCTGTTTACATAGGATGTGTTTAAAAGAGGCCGTCAGACCCAGGGCCTGACATACTCTGTGATAAAATTAGTGTGTGGGGATCAGGTGATTGATGGGAAGAAGCGTATTCACAGTTCTGCAGGAGGTGATTCGTTCTGGTTGTGCAGCAACAGTTTAAAAAAAACAAAAAAAGCTTATATGTGTGTTTGGGTCTGCTCCTAGGTATCACAAGAGTTCCTTCAACTGGCTTTCCAGCTGAGAGATCTGACCCTCTCTCAGCTCAAGGCGCTTTGGCAAGAAGCATCTTTCAAGTGCCGCAATGACTGGTCAGTGTTTCCTCAGTGTCTTATAATGCAGTGTCTTTTGGCTCAGCGTCCACTTCTTCATCAGTGTCTCCACATGACTGTTGCACATTTCCACAGTCATGAATTATAGCTAATGGAAGATCTTGTGCTTGAGCTACCAGTAAATTGGATTAAAGCTGAAAGAACTCTTCTTTATGCTTTATAATGAGAAAAATACACACAGCCTCCGGCCAAGTCAACAAGTTAACAAAGGACAGTCTGTGTTGGACAGTGTCCAACTTAATCAGACACTTCTCTGAGGCACAGATGAGCTGACATGCCAGAGCAGAGCAGGGTCTTATTATGACTGACTACTTTGACTAGAAGATGGCAAATAACCTTTAACAAAGCATTTTGACTTCCACAGGTGTAATTAATAATATAATTAACAATGGGCGCATCACACAGGGGAAACTAAAAGTAAAAGAGTTGCTGTACAGAGTGGCATTTAGCCAGAAATCCATTCAAAAACCCATTGACTTTAAGACGAGGGAACTGGAAATGCAAAGATGCTTACAACTGATTTCCGGGTTTTAGGACTCAATGGAGACAATGTTGAAGACATAGTGCAACATTCTGAGAAGATTGATCTCCACTGTTACGTCTGTACGGTACCATGGCAATGGTTAGTAGTTAGCAGGTCTGTTAGCATAGCATAAAAGCTAGAATAACCGTTTCCAGTTTTTATGCTATGCTAACAGTTTAGCTCTGTCCAAAGGCAACAAAATCTGCCTAGCGTAACCCCAAAAGTTCGCTAATTTACATTATATGTTTATGTACATTATATGTATTGATCAAGCAAGCAGCAGAGACTACAGGAAGCTGCTGCTCCCAGCAAAGAATAGTCATGTGCATGGATTAAACAAATGAGATATAATGTGTTGACTACAGAGCTTTAGCTTTAGCTTTCAGTGCTTTCATGCAGATTTGGTTCCCTTTGAACAGATACAGGCTAGCTTTTCCTCCCTGTTTTTATGCTAAGCTGAGCTAACCAGCTAATGGTTGCAGCTATATATTTACCGTACAAACATGAGAGTGGTATCAAGCTTCTCAACTAACTCGCTAATAAGTGTATATTTTTCCATAACATCAAATGATATGGCATAAACCACCAGAGACTGATACTGATGTTGAATAACTGTTTGAACAGGCAGCCTTTGTTAGATGCATTACCAGCGTGCGGATCTGAAAACTGCGTGTTACTGCTGACCGACCTTATGAAGAGCAGAGAGCTGGAGGTGGAGCAGGCTCACGCATTTCTCTCCACCATCGCCCTCATCCCCCACCCGTCGCCACAAATCATCGACTCCATCAATGTAGGAACTTCTTGATCACGTTAATGATGAGCAAAGTCTCTCATCAAAGCTACTTTCTAAATTCACTCAGATATATTAGTCAACAGATGTGAATGGTACGTATAGCTCATCCTGTATCTCTGCTGTCTTGGTTAGGACTTACTAGAGGTCCCAGAGGTGCGGTCCAAAGCGCTGTTAGCTGGATCAGGTTTGGTCTATCAGTTGTGCCGGAGGTCTCAAGCCTCCTGCAGTGAACTTTCTCAGGTTCAGACCTTCATACAAACGCTTCAAAAAACCCTGATGGAGGTCAGCGAGGGAGAGCAATCCACTCAGAGACGTACAGTAGGTGCACTTCGCATCATGACACTGAACCGTGCGATTCGATGTCCTCAGAATGCACGTTTTGAAGCAATCTTACACAAACAATGCATACTCATCTGCACATAATGTGTCTCCCAACAGCTTTTTTATGCACTGAAATCAGTGGGAAACATGGGTCTGTCTGCCCCAGCCTTCATTCCTGTCCTAAACCGCTTCATGCTCGGCCACTCAACGGCACTGAAGCTGAGACTCGCTGCCATCCAAGCCTTCAGACGCTTTCCTTGCTCAGCTGATGTGAGTCAAAAATAACACAAGTCAATGGTCTTCATGTCACAGAAGCAGAACTCTGTGTGTGACATAGTAATTGATTCAGGATGAGTTGAGGTGGAGGTGAAGAGGTGGGTGTCAGTCTAGCATCAGTGACTGACAGCAGTTTCCTTCCTTTAGAGATCTGTGCTGTTGCAGCTGTACCGGTCCTCCCAGGAGGATCCCGAGGTCAGAATCACAGCATACCAGCAGCTCATGCGCTGCCCTGATCGGGACGTGTTTGAAGTGGTGAAGACGACGCTGAGGGACGAGACGTCCAGCCAAGGTCTGACTAGACTGCTGTGGTTTGTAGTGGGGACGCCCGTAACAGTTTCCCCTTGTGAGAATGTTTAGCATTTGACATTTTCGGTGATCTGCGTAAGTCCCCTGCTGGTCATGATCGTGTTTCTGCTCTCATTGTCAAACGGGCGAAACAAGACTAAACATTGGCCCAGTTGTTTGTTTATGGAAAGTTCTTGATCTATGTTGTTGTCTGTGTACACCAATTGAAGTCTACCGTGTTTCTCCAAAGTGCTTGAAATTGATATATGAAAGCATGTCATTTTACAAATAAGATGCAATTCCAGGCGGGAAATCACAACAAAAGGATACTCCAGCTGGCAGACAAATAATTGTAAACACTTCATGAGGTTACCTAATCTCAGGTTATTTATGTCGCACCTTTGTGGCGGTGTTTGTTATAATAATTCTTTTCGTACTTGTTCATCCTCTCGTTCTGTTTGCCAGCATAACCATATACACTCTTCTGCTTCTTCAGTGGGCTCATATGTGTGGAGTCACCTGACCAACGTCCTGAGGAGTGAGGACCCCATGAAGCAGCCACTAATCGAGTCACTCCCTGATGATATTATCAGCAGGGACTTTGAGGCTGAGTTTCTGAAATACTCCTCCTATTCAGACTACACTGTTTCATCCGGTAGCGATGGCTTCCCTTCAGCGTCAATTTAAATTAAATAGCATTCATGCCCGTATTTTCCATGATTGAAAAAATACTTCTCTGTTTTTTTGTTTCAGGCGTGGGAGTCACAAACGTGGAGACGTCTTTGGTTTTCTCTCCCAAATCGTTTCTACCCAGATCCGCCACTGCCAACCTGACAGCATATTTTTATGGTAGAGCCTACAACCTCCTGGAAGTGAGTTTGATAGCGATTCAATTTTTATTCCTAATGTCATCTTAGAGGCTCACAATACTGTGTCACAGTCATTTTTTTTTGTTCTACAACTCAGGTCGACCTTCACGTTGAAAACGCTGAGCCGCTTTTGAAGAACATTTTTGGTCACTCTGATGGAGAGTCTGCCGCTGAAAGTCAAAAAGATGCGCAGTCCGAAGAGGAGAGGAGGACGAGAAGAAGGACAGATGATGGCCACAGAGGAGACAGAGAAAAATGTTTGTCCAGCACCAACAGTTACCTGGACAAGGCGAGGGCCATGGTGAGGTCACTGTGACTGTTGTGAGACAGTCGTCTCTACTGGGCTGGTGTCTTAGGTGAAGAGGCAGGGCAGGTTGGATAAGACCCGACAATCACCGATACAACAGGTGGACTAGTAGCATTTTTTGGGGGGTCAATAGTGTACAAATCTGATTGAATAATGTACTGTTCATACATTCTGTAAAATGATGATATAGTTAAAGCAACATTATGTAACTTTTTTACCTTAAAATCATTAAGATGGTTCCGTGTCTCTGTCTCAGCCACTCCGCCCCCATCACTTGTTTCTGCACTATGTGACTTCACTGAGAGTGCAGGATCACAGCGTTACACACATGTTTACTTCAACATACACGTTTTCAACCCGTGACATTGTTTGGATGTAATGAGTTTTGTCCGGAGTTAGCCCCTACATTATGTCTGACAAGTGTTGCAGACTTGGGATTTGTATTTAAGACAGTGGTGTTGCACTCACTACATAATTTTCCTTTAATGGAAACACCGTGACAAGGCCTGCAACTACTGACATTTTCATCATTAATTATCTTATTGTTTAGTCTATAAAATGACCTATACAATATCAGAAAATAGCAAAATGTAAATAGTAATGGAGGATCATAAGTAAGTCAAACATCTTGAATTGTTTGGCATGTGTAAGTAGTCACTTCATAGGGTATTCATAAACTACAAATGCTTCGGCATACTCAGATACATGAATATAAATAAACGAGAAGAAAGGCATTTTTAAAACGTAGGATTTCTGTTCATGTAAAAATAATTAACGTTTTGCACTGAGGGAAGGTAATTTCATGTAGTGATCACCTGTTTTTGATTTGTCTTGTCCAGTTGTTTGGGAGCAGGAGAGCAGAGGAGAGCAGGCCCGAGTGTTGGGTTGGTGTGAAGGTGTTTGGCAATGAGCTCAGCGTGTTCACATGTGAAGATCTCTACGACCAAACCAACCAGCTGTCGCTGAGCGTGGCAGGACTGGCTGTCAAACTGCTCAAGGTACTTTTTATTCTTTTTATTTATTTAATAGTAATTTTACCAGAAAAACTCCCATTGAGATTCAAATCTTTTTTTTTACAATGGACTCCAGGCCAAGGCAGCTACATAAAAAGTTTCACATAAAGGGACAAACAGCAAAGCAACAGACATCAGACATGCAGCATGTACATCAATATTTCTGCCAGTGTGTACTCTCCTGTGTTCAGTCTGCCTTCCTTCCTCTTCGTCCTCCAGGGTCACGAAGTTCAGCTGAACCACAGGGCCGTGCTGATGACAGAGGAGCTGCTTTTACCATCTCTGTCTGGTTTGCCCGTCAAAATGGGCATCAACATGACCTCCCTCCTTTCTCTGCGTCTGAAGGGCAACATCAACTACAGGGATACTTCTCACTTCTCCCTGACTGGATACATCAAACCCAAGTACTTCTGCATTACCAGGGGCTACAAGTTGGACATTTTTCTTGGCAACTGTGCTCAGTAACTGGTGTCTCTCTCCTCAGTGCACATGTGGGGCTGTCTGCCAGGATGGGGGTTGACGGTGCTTTGGGTCAGGCTGCAGTGGACTGGGTCTCAGAGCTGCGGAGCTCCACCAGCCTGGATGGAAGTGTTGAGATGCAGGAGGGACGAGATCTCAGGGTCACACTTAACACGCCAGAGGACGTCATGAACATCATCTCTGTCAGGTAAGTGTCCACCTTTCAATTAGTTACACCATTTCAGAATGTCCTTTAATAGATCATATGTGTCGTTGAATATTTACCAGCCCCAACAGCATCACCTGGTTATGGTTTCAGTTTGTGAGTCTGTGTGTGTGTGTGTGTGTGTGTGTGTGTGTGTGTGTGTATCCCCATGGCACATTGTAGTCCTGGTTGTACACCTTTTGTACTGGGAACTAACACAGAAGCCACTTTTAGTATTTTGCCAGGTGTTTTCATAAGCAAGGGGGCCAGAACATGGTAGATAGGAAGCAGGAGAGGGGTCAGTGGCCCCCAGCTCTCTGGCACTGGCCTACATTCGTTAATGTTGCAGATCACTGTAACAGTTACAATCGTTCTCATCCACTCTAGCATAGCCATTATTGTTTTCATCTTGTCCGTCTGTGGAGTGATTGATTTTTGTCAGCACGATGGCATCACAACCCTGTTTGATACAGACACAACACTTTACCAGTAGATGAGTTTAAAATTACGGTTTGAAGACGGCTGTGGTCAGATGAAGGAGGTTGCAAGCGTGGACCTAACAGGGAGAATCTGATTACAGCATTCATTCCCATGAAAGCTGCTCAGTGGCACATGAAGCCAAAAAAGCTCAGCTTCCCAGGTATGTAATCTCACAAGCTGAGGGTCCCATGGAGCGTGTGTATGAGGGACCACTGGTAACGGAGCTGGCTAACTCCTGCTTTAGCCATGACTTGAATAGGGATAACGTGATTTAGTTGTTTAATATTTCCAAATGTTAATGGACTGAATGGTTCAAAACATGATAGTTGAAACGAGTCATTTTGCGGAGGGGGGGTCGTGATGCTCAATTTTTGTTATTGTTTAACAGCCACTTCTTTCAAAATGTAAGGTTATGGAAAAAAAGTCTTCTTGGGCCGCAGTGCATCACGTGAAATTTTGATTACACTGTTGACCATGATGCAAAATTAGTTTCAAAGCCTGGCGCTGTTCTTGGGGGCTTGTGTGTAGCTGAGATCAAATGAAGGCCAAATTTGAAAAGTACTGAGTACTCATGTAATTATGCAAGATGATCTCTTGGTAGATAACAGTCAGAATATGTTTAACCTGTTAGTGAATGCCCCCATTTTAAGGTTCTTTTTCCAAAACGACATACCGAAATTAAAAGCATGACAGCTCACACATAGTACAAGTTCGACATTTGTAGCTAGTTTTGGGTAAAATGACATGGATATTCTTATTCTATGGACTCTTGACGAACTATGAAAAAAAAACTGTGGCATGACGTTGTAGCTGTGGAAAAAGGGAACACTCCGAAGGTATGTAGGCATTCTTGCTTCTTGCGGTAGAGGGCTCTTTCTAATGTTGTGTCATGGTGAGTTTAGAAGGCTATTACATGGTCTGGAAATAACTTTTTTCCTTTGTGTTTGGGTTTAAAATAATCACAACAGTCTCATCTTTCCAACAGTAAGTATAGACTGTTAAGATCTGATGCTTAAAACTATTTGCAAAGTTTTTACGAAGGGTGTTCCTATGTTGGAACAGTGTTCCTTAAGGGGTTAAACCCCTGGGACTTATTTAAGTCAATCGCTTCTACCTAAAATTATAGATATTATATACAGTGTTTATTATCATGTGAAGTGTTCAAGTTATTTGACTCTTGAAAAGTTACTTATTGTGTTGTTTTTGCCCATTGATTACAGTGTACACCTTTAATTATCTTGCAGAATTCTTTTGTACTTTCAGTTATTATTTAGTAGTTTGCTCGAATATGTTGCCATGAAAAGTATAACGACAGAAAAAGTTCAACTGAATATAAAATAACCATAACAAAACATACATACGTTTGTTCGTGTTTATAACATTGTCTTGAGTGATGGTTTGTGTGTCAATTTCCTGTTCACCAGCTCGAGAATGTTTCAGCTCAGTGGAGAACACAGAGAGGAGATAAAGGGGCCAAAGAGTCGAGTCCAGAAGACCACCTGCACACCAAAGACGTGTAAGTTCTCATACGCCGTCTTAGGCCTGTATACAATTATTGTTGGACACTTTGTAGCCATTTTAGATCACAAAAAACGTACTCTTAGTTTTTTCTAGAAATACCACAGCATGTTGCCTTTTTAAAGCCAGTTCCCCGATTTTTATTGCTGTTTTACTTTTTTAGTCTTAATTTTTTGCTGTTAATTATTTAATTATACTGGGATATACTGTATATTATATAATTAATTGTGCGCTGTCATTATAAAAGATGATTTAGCCACTTCAGGAATTACTTAAAATTAGCTTGGTTATGGTTGGCATATTTACTATAAGCTGATACTGGCTGTCAGTAATTCCAGTCCACTGCTGGCTACTATTTGTCCATACTTCTATCATGTGACTGTTTTCATTGTGCTCATCAAGGCTGTTTAATCAAATGTGTGTTTGAGTGTGAGCGCCATAGCAGATGTGACTAAGAAAGTAAATTATATTCTGTTTTATTTATCTGACGTATCAAATGTAAATATGCATCTCAACATTTATCAAATAAGTTTAAAGGGGTAATATGTACGAATTTAGTAAAACTAAAATGATCAAAATAATGTAAATAAAAAGCAGTTATTGTGTTGCAGAGATATCAAATGAAGTTAGCATGCTAACCAGCTAGCCCCGGTCCTTCCTGGTCAAGAGCTCCTGAGCAAGCGATGTAAACACTAATGCTCCCCTGTTCCCTGAGCCCCAAGTCTGAGCTGCACAGCCAACTGAGCAAACTAGCTAAGGGCAGCTACATTTAGCAGCAGTGAGCGGTTGGTCTAGTGATATGCTAGCCCCCTTACTGTTTTAAGTATGAATTTTACAGGTGACCAATTCATAAAACCAGCTTTGATTTTATGAGAGATTGTCTGACTTTCTCTGATGACCACGTTATTACAGTTAGGTTGTTTACCAAACACTGAGCTCTGCTTCCTCACAGGGTCCAAGATGGTCGGCTGGCAGCTCTGCTCCAATGCCTCTTACCCGTCACTTGCTGCGGGTATTTCTCTCCCTCCTCCAGGACCAGCCCACCTCTCCCTGAGGCTGCTGAAGCTGGACAGAGGCCTCCATTACTACCTGCTGGAGGCCGCCTACTCACTGCTTGCTCAGGTGACATAATATGTTGTAAAGGACATTAGAAGCCAGAGAAGGATTGCAGAGTTTTTATTTTATATGCATGTGCGATCTTTTCACCCAGTCTCACAGTTGCTGAATTGCCCCATGTTATATTTCAGAGAGGCACCTGGGTCCCCAGAGAGGCCTCCATCCACCTCCTCCTGGCCACGCCTCAGTCCTCCATCCCCAGGGACATGTCTCTGGACCTGAGCTTCAACCCTCACAGACTGCTGCTGAGGATCGCCCATCCTCTGAAAACCATCCGCATACAAGGTCGGTCACAGAGGAGCACCAAAAAACCCAAACACATATAAGGGTCTAATACTGAAAATGTGTTGTTGTTTTTCTCAGGTCAACTTGAACGAGAGCGGAACATAAAGTCAGGGAAGCTAGAGCTGCTGATTGATGGTTCTCATTATTACATCATGGTCAGTAATGAGGTGATATGTCGTGATTTAAAGAGTTAATAATACAAACTCCATAACTGAATAAGTTGTTGTGTAAATGTAAATATAAATGTAAACTTCGTCACTGAATAAACAAGCTGTTCTCAGAGGAAAATAAGCTCTCCAGAACACGGTTTGAAGCTAGAGAGGTGGCGGGGTCCACCAAATATAAACAAAGTAAAACAGTATGAAACTGTGTTGTCCTTTAAGGTCAGTTTGTTTAGTCAGTTTATTCAGTCATGAAAACAAAGAGAGTTTGTGTATTTCATTTCATGGCGTATTTCATGTCAGTGAAGATCTCTCTCTGCTAATTAACCCAAAACTACGTAGTGCACCTTTAAACTGAAAATGATTTTCTAGTCATAAAATATGTTAATTAGTGTGTCATCTTTAGGGTTTGGTCGACACTCAGACCCTCCTGTCAGAGCAGCGGACACGCTATCACCTTGAAGCCAAAATGGCTGCTCATGGACATCCCATGATCCTCTCTGCTAATGTTACCCGTGGACTTGGCAGAAAGACCAGCTTCTCTGCCACTGTGAAGAACGTGTTCAGAGAAACTGCATCACTGTCAGGTTTCCAACCAACATGACAAAATCATATTCATTTATCACCCCTAGAAACACAACTTTTATGTATATAAAATGTCAATTCTTCCACAACAGTGGTCCTGGAGCGCAGGCGGGATGGCAGCAGCAGGCAGTACTCTGCGGAGGCGGAGCTGCTGTTACCCGGTGTGGTCGGCACCAGGATGCTGGGACTGATGGGGCAGAAGGGCCCACTGTGGAGCTCCGCCCTCAGGCTCAAATATGGTCTGGGAGGTGAGGGATTGAAAAACACACTGCGTTAAGTTGTGATAGCCTGACACGGAAGTTGTCCATGGAAATTGTTTGGAAAAGGGCAGGCACTTTAATTAAATACTTGGCAGGTGATTGGATGAATCACCTGTCTATAATCATCTATCAGGGGCTGAGTCCAACTATTGCACTCCATTTCAGTATGTTGCTTAAACTTGCCATCAGGAGCCCCCTGATACTTAATTTTAAAAGAAATAGAGCAGTTTCCTAGAAGATGAGACATCTAATGGGAGAAAATCAGTTTCTCCTGACCTTTGACCTCCTCACAGGTGATGCCCGACACCTGCGTCAGGAGTGCTACACATCTCAGAGACTAAGGAGTGAGAGGGACTCAAACCTCACATACATCATGAGAGCAGATCATGAGTTCTACTGCTCCAACACCGCTCCTATCAACCACAAGGTAACTGCTGGGAGATGTGAACCTGCTGGATGACACACGCTTTTAAAGTGAATCTTAGTCCAGTACTTCCAGGTGGATTTTCTCTCTGTGTTTTAACAGCTTGGTTGTTTCTGCAGATCCACCTGAGGCACGAGGAGAGCGCCAGCCACGTCAAATCTGCCCTGGACATGAGTTACGGCAAACACTGGGATGAGATCAACAACAAACGCACACTCCTCCTGAGCCAGTCCTTCAAGAACCAGAGCACACAAAACCACACCAGCTACACACTGGAGGTAGGCAGAGCTGCATCTGTAATGGTTCTGTGTTGTCATCTGCTGTGAGATGATCCTTGTTTTGACATTTTTCAAGCTTTGACACGCAGTTTTGGGAAAATCATTTTAATTAGAATAGAGTAAGATCTTTATTGACTGATTTAAATTTTTTCATGACTGAATAAATTGAGTAAACAAACTGATCACAACACAACTTCATACTGTTTCCCTTTGTTTATATGTGGCGGACCCTGCCACCTTTCTACACGGTGCCCCTTTTAATAGCATTTTTCCTTTTTTATTCCAGTTCATTTTCCAGGTGCCGGAGAAGAATTTAAACTACAGGACTCAGCTTCTTCACTCTCACCTGAGACAAGTCGGGTCTGAGTGCAGCACTCACCTCAAAGTCAACTACAACAACCTGATGCCACTGGTGGCAGGATTACATTGGAAAAGCCCTCCCGGAGACACCCCGCAGAAAAAATGGGAAGGTAAGACGAGATGCGAGGCCTGTGAAGTGGTTTTTTTTTCCTGCAGCAAGGAATCGATCAGCGTCATGTCTGTCTTTTTTATCTTCCAGGCACATTCAACATGGACACTCCGTGGCTGTACATCTACACTGCGCACAAACTGAGCCAGCAGCCGCGCCACACGCTCCATCTCACGTCAGAGCTCACAGCCAGTAAGTGGCTGACCATCCGCAGCCTCCTGCTGGAAGGTTTCTACAGGGACAGAGGCAGAGAGAGGGAGGCCCGTCTGAAGCTCTACACTCCAGCTGTCACCTACATCCAAGTAAGTGGAGGGCAGGAGAGGAGAGGCCGCTCCACCTGAACATCTGTAGAACAAAATCCGAAGTGCTTTAAAACAACAAGGCAATCCAGGCACATCAAATATAATAAAGCATAACAAACAAGGCAGGGAATATTGAAAAGTCTTTATGAAAGTGGCTTAATCCTTTCTACAACTCACCTGCAGTATGTAACAGCCAATGAGAGGCAATCACGAGACCTGTCAGGTGGGACAAATAGGAAAAACCTAAATTGCATGAGATGAGATTACATAAAAATATATACATGAACATAATATGTAGATAAAATTACAAGAAAACAATGAAGCAGAAGTGACCAAAAGTCCTACTTGAGTAAAGGATAAGATGTTGTGTTAAAATGTTACTTTGGTAAAAGTGAAAGTTGACAATATCAGTAGAACTTCAATAAAAATCTTAAAGTGATTGTTATTTAATGTGTGTAAATACCAGAAGTACAAGTAAAAGTAATGATATATATATATTCACATGTCCGTACTGTACATACTTTTTTACTTTTGAGTATAAAAGTATTATATGTAAAGTAGTAGAACATGGAAATACTCAAGTAAAGTACAGTATTTGAGAAAATGTACTTACTACTTACTAACCCTTGCACTACAACATTTTAACACATCCATGTCCTCTGCTCCTCCAACTCCTCCGTGCTTCCTCAGGCAGGAGGGTGGAGCGTTGTGGGGAAGCGAAGTGTAAAGGCCTCCGCCTCCTTTAGCTCATTATGGACTCCACCCGTGAGAGGAGACGTCTCTCTGGAAGCCTCTAAATCCAGCTACAACCTGCAGATGGCCTCCGCCTATGGCAAGCACAATGTCAGCCTCGCTGCTGCCCTGAACACCGTGGAGAAGGTGGGTGGCAATACTGGGCTTCGTCCGTGGTATGGATGTGTTAAAGTTAAATGTTTTTAACACATTTGAATAATCTCTGCCCCCTTTAAGAATCTGAAAAAGAGGCAAGCGATGCTGAAGGTGAGCTTCTCGACACCGAAGAGCCCGTCCACAGAACTGGAGTTAGAGGGAGTCATAGAGGAGCTGAGGAGGGACAAGAAGATGTATCAGAAAACAGCGATGCTTCAGCTCAGGTCTGTGCCTCGATCTGATTGATTTGTAATCTGATTGGTTGTAAAATTGTGTTTTTATTTTTTATTCTGTCATGATGAAAAAATACAATGAACATTGCTGGCTCATTGCACAGACAGCCCTTACAGACCTTCCCTCAGACTCTCTTCCTGCGGGAGACCTTCACCGTCGACCTCCTCAAAAGCCTCTACATCCTGGAGTCGAAGGCTGGTTTCCAAGGCAACAGAGAGGTCATCCACACCCTCACCCTCGGCTACCAGCCACCGAGCCCCTTTGTAAGTTAAGCACATTCAAATTACTGTTTTCAGGGATTTTTTTTTACTTTATGAAACTCTTCTCATATTCAGGTTTGTTCTGCGCTGATCCATCCTTTCAGCTCCGACACTGTTCCGTCAGAGTCAGAGATCTGTGTGACTGTAACCAGCAACCAGGTAAGCAACCATATGATGCCCATTTTCAAGCTCATGCTCTCATGTTACTTGTCAACGAGAAAATATTTGTATTCTTTAATGTTCGAAAAAAAATCATTTTCTCATACCGTCCATTGCTGCATCATTTCTATTCACCATCTTGAACGCTCCGTTCTCATGTCTCTTTAAAGTCCCCCCTCCCCAAAAAGGCCAGTCTGCTCTGATTGGTCAGCTCTCAAAGGCCTGAGCAGGCCCCGCCTATTGTGTGTTTCTGCATCAACTCTGCACTTTTTTTTGCTCGGAACCAAAGCTCTGTTAGCACTCTGTTATCACTATAGGGAGATACACTATTAACAGAGGCCCCTTTGACCACTACCCAAGAGGAGTGTGTCATCCGTTAAAGAGTAATGCCACCAATTTTAAACACTGAAGTGTGTTTACAGTTCTTTGGGTGCACACCTGCATATGTGAAAAAAAGGAGTTTACAGCCTTTTGTGGCAGAAGCTGCATGTAATCTGATACATACAGTTTGCAAACTTCAAAATTTGGCACCCACATTACCCACAATGCTGTGGCCAACACATTGATTATACGGCTTGTGTGCAATTCCCTGGAGTGTTTTTATATTTGAAAATATTTTTATAGCAGCTAGACCTGCTTTATAATAAAAAAAAAACATTACAATTAGGGATGTTCCGATCAGGTTTTTTTTTACCCCGATCCCGATCCGAGTTCTTTAATATTTAGTATCTGCCGATACCGAATCCCGATCCGATACTTAGCCTTAACTAATATTTTCCTGGATAATACAGCTGCATTAAGAAAAAAAGTACCTGCATCCAAGCTGTTCCTTAATAGTATTTTTATTTTGTTGAAATAAAGTATATACTTTCATAAGGCTCTTTCTTATTCTGCATATGGTATTACAACATTGGCCTCCACCTTCCTTGTATTAGCAGGTGAGTGTGTGACGCTGCACTGTGACAGCAGCCAGAGGCGGGGCAAGGGTCCTTTGGGGCTCCAAGCAAGAAATTTGTGGGGCCCCCACCCCATCCCTGCACACTGAAAAAATTCGTTTTTTGCACACAATTTCTGGGACATTTGATATGTATACTGAAAATAATACTTTAGAAGAGATTAGGGGTTCTCAAAGTGAATTTCAGGCAGGAACAGAAATTCTTAAAACCCTACGCCTATCAATAATTGTTGCTGTAAATTAACTGAAACCAACACAATATAAAATATGAACTTTTTTTATTACAAAAAATACAAATCTGAATGTTGTTAACAATAAAATAAATAGAAAAATAAAATTGCAACAATGTAGACACCAGTTGACGTGCAAGCGAATGATGAATAAGTTGGACTTGATCTCTGATCATCGGTTGGATGTTCCTGCGCAGGAGGTTGGGAAACCACTGTGCTGCTGGAGGTGGATGTTGATGGAACTAAACTCAAAAAACAACAACAGGGCATATGAGAATCTCTAAGGGCAGGCATATGATTATGTATGTGCACAGCATTTTCTACTACTACAACGTAATACTACTGCCATGAAGAATATTAAGGCATAACATTATCAATTAATGTGGAATAATGAACTTACAGTTGTCATCATCGGGGATGGGAGGGGGAACATCATCCTTCCCTGGATGTGTTGGTTTTAAAAAAGACAGTAATGATCCTGAGGAGAGATGAGAGGGAAACATATTGTTAAGTTCAACATGTATTATGCACTTGATGTACTCTTGTGGTGGGTGCACATATCATATGTACTGCCCAACACATATTTCTCCCTTTCTGGCACTATTAAGTTCATCTCATCATTATGCAAAGCTTATCATAGAAGGTGTACTTTAGTATCACATACTATTAGGCTGTTGTTGTTGTTGTTGTTGTTGTGGTTAGACTATCTGCCTCACTAAACTTTCTGTTGTTTTCTGCTGGTTGAGACTGGAGAGTGACGCACATCTCCTCCTGCTAGCTAGCTTCATGTAGCTGTGTCCTGTTACGCATTCGTCATAGCTTAGTTTTTAGCTTATTAGCCGCTATGGAATCCGTGACAACACAACACAGTCAGTCAGAAAAACACAACAATGCACTTACCACTGTCTTTCTTTCTTTTTTCCTCCCTTTCCTTCCTCTGTTTTTTCTTTTCTGCCCCGCTGGGATAACTCCTCTTCATCTTTTCGCAAGTGCGGAGCTCGGTGGCCGCTAAACAAACAAACAAACCTCGCGGTTCGCGCTGATTGACACAGACAGCGCTGAAGGCAGAAGTGGCGTGGGGGCTCCCAAGGGGGTTTGCTACGTCGCTTTTTCATAGTAAATGCCCGTTGTTGTCGTTGCCGTGCAGTACATTTATTAGCACTTGGGGCACCCGGTCACTCGGGAGGATGCCCAAGTGGGGGGCCCCTGGAAGCCGGGGCCCCAGGCAATTGCCTGGTTTGCCTGTCGGCAAGCCCCGCCCCTGACAGCAGCTCGTGTACAGCAGCTGAAGTGTGAGAGACGCAGCCCACGCTTGGTTCCTCCATATCATCCACTGCTTTTTACATATTCCTTACGTTGACACGTAAAATGACCTGGACGTGTTGCTTGTCTATTTCACAGCGTTCAGAATCTCCTCTATCGCCCGTTTTACATGCTCTGCTTTATGACCCACGAAACTGGTGCGCAAACCGGCGCGTTGTAACTCGAAAGTGGAGTCAATAATGTAATGCAGAGATGGTCGGGCATACCGGGGATTCAAAAACTCCAGGTGACGAAGAAAACCCTGATCCTCTCCCACGGAGATAGCGGAGAATTCAGTTATCTTCTCTGTAATATTTGTGGCCATGTCGCTGTCTCGAGGATATTTCTCTTTCCTTTAGAAAGTATCCGCGAGTGTTTGCTGCTTCGGTGTTGTTGCCTGTACTCTCGAGTGAACACGTTGTATCCTCTGAGTTTTTGTTTTGTATATGCCGTATCAAATGAGTAGTAAATGCAGCTCCGCGAAACAGCCATATTGCAGATGTTACATGACGCCGTTGGACTACTTTCGCTTTCTAATTGAAGTTATTTCCACACTGCAGACATTTTATCCACAGGTTTGCCAGAGTAACGTTACACACGCGTCTGCGTTCTTCCACTAATTGTGCTCTGACGTAAAAAAAAAAAAAAAAAAAAAATCGGGCCTGGGTCTACGTTCAAAATTGCCGATTCCGATCAGCGGAAAAATGCCCAGATCGGCCCCGATCCCGATCCTATAGATCGGCTCGGGACATCCCTAATTACAATGAAATCTCACTTTTGATAATATGGGATGCTTAAAGGAGACAGTGATCCTGATTGAATGCAAAAGTTGTTGAAAACTTAACCTAATTCCACATCTCATTGAGTTCATTTGCACAGACACACATTTTTTCAAATCTTAATTTCTAGCCCATGGCCCTGTGTTCCTTAAAGGTCCCATATTATGAAAAACTGACTTTTTCTGGGATTTGGGGTGTTATTGTGGGTCTATGGTGCTGCCACACGCCGAGAAACTTTGAAAAAAGTCTATCCATGCTTTTTTGAGTGAGATACAGGTTTCTAAAGGGGTCTTGCCTGCAGTTTCCAGATACACGAGTCAAATTTGCTGCGGCTGTCGACGTCGACGGCCGCACATTTGCATATGGCTACCCCACTGCCCCTCCCTTCACCGCACGGTGTCTCCACCCACCAGGTACAGCTCCGGTCTCGGAGATCCGCCATTATTCTACTGAAATCACCATGGCCAAACTCAAGGAAAAGTGCTCTGTTGTTGGCTGCAAGGACCAGCACAACACACTCCATCGTCTCACACTGTGAGACTCACAGCTGCAGAGGACAAAAGAGCGGCATGGATTGAATTTATTTTTATGATTTATTTTTGAAGTTGGCAAAAAACTGTTGGTGTGTGCGAGCCACTTTGACACTGACTGTTTCACCAACTTGGACCAGTACAACGCAGGAGTCGTCAGCAGACTTTTACTCAAAGGAATACATGCAGACCAAGGACGTGTAAGTACACAAATAATGTGCTGTGTGTTTCTGTAGATTAGGCTGAACCCCTGCCTGATGTACTGTGTGTTTTGCCATTGAGAACAAGCTAAGGTTAGCGGCTAACCGCTAACGTTAGCTTCCCTGACCACACAAGTTAACGCTAGTGCTAAAGCAGAATCATTGTGTGTAGTACGTTTCTGATCTTGCACACTATGTAATGCGTGTCCCATGGAAATGTCTGCATGTACAAGTATTTAGCTGTGTTTATTTAGCAATTTTACACGAACTAACCAAGCAGTGTCACATAGTACCAGCTAACGCTAACCGTGAGCTTTCAAGCTAATGCTAACCGCGAGCCCCTAGTTCGCATCAACACGGTCTCCACATGCAAACCCAGACACACGGTCGGTCAAGCAGTACATACACACACCCTCCGCCGGGTCTAAGCTTTCAGGATTTTGTGAAATAATGCATTTGAAAATGTTTTCTAAGCTGGAATATGTTGGCATAGGCCGGGGCAATACGAGTGTACTGTTGACTGCTACATAGAGCTTAGATTCTCTGCCCGGGCCGGGTCGGGCTGGGCCCTTGACCAAGCATTTGTGCTTTTTTGTTTTAAATAACTCAGCATAATGAGTATATTTCCAGCTAGGAAACACGCATCTCTCTCCTCCCTCCATTTTTGTGTTGCTGCGTGGTGTACACGTGAGTTATCCTCATGGCTAAAACGTGACTTGAGACATACGTGACAAGAAGAAAGCAAAAATATATATTTTTACGAATGAAAATGACAATAATTGTAACGCACAGTGACTTGAATAAATAACTTTAATGTGAATACTGGTCGGAAATATTAACGCTAGATTACTCGTTATTGAAATAAAGTGGTCGGATTAGAGTAATGTAAGGCGTTGCAGTCTTTAGTGCTTGAATTATACTGTACCAGTGCTGTCATGTGTTACTCCTATCCATATCTGGGAATGCTGTGCAGGTAAATTAAACTGTGATTACTTGTTGAGAACATTTGCCCATATCTTGCAATTGTTTTCATGTTTGTCTTTTTACTGTTCAAGACTCTGACTGGCTGCACTGCTACACAATAAGAATGCTGATAGAGGGCAAGCCACCACATCATCAGGGGATCCTCTTTTCAAACTGAGCTTTCCAAAGTCCTGGAAGGGAGAGTGCAGAGCCAAACCCGTGAAGACAGACACGACATTCTGTAAGTTTTACAATCTTTTATTTGAACCTCTCAAATTAAAATAAACATGGACACACAGACATCACACAAAAGGTTGAAAACAAACACTTAAAATCTGAATTCTTTTAAGATGGTTTTCAAAATAAATAATGAGAATGTATAAATGAGAAGTAATTAGGAGAAATAAGAGACACTTTACAACACTGCAGCACAAGGTGTTTTGGTTCTACTGCAGTTTTCCTGTAAACATGCATTTGTTTATTGCACTGCAGACTGCGGTGATGCACTGTTGGACCTGATCTTCCAGAAGGTTTTCCAGGACCCTGCCCCATATGTGAACGAGGTGCTGAAACTCATAATCCCTGAAGACCTCTCGGACCACACAGATGGGCAGCACAACTCTCACTCTCCGCCCCAGAGAGCACCAGCACCACCTTACAAAGCTTATGTAGGCTATATTGGCTAAACACAATTCAATATAAAGTCAGCACTGAATGTTTACACCCATGGCAACGAGATGCTTTCTTTGTTATCATTTTCATATTGATATTGAAGTTGATATATAAAGTCAAACTGTTTCACTTCAGATATGTATTTTCTTATTTCATTCATGTCAACACATGTTTACAAATGTTTCTTACAATTAAAACATCTTTTCTAACTGTTCTGTGTTTTCATTGTTTGATATGTAATTTTCATGGTAATAAGTAAAAGATAATAAACTATAAACAATGTAAGATAGAAGAAGCAGTTATGTACTTTTAATCATAACACTTTTACGATAAATGAATAGTATTTATGTGACTAAAAGCTTACTGCACTATTCCCCTCAGACGTAAATGTTCAGTGCATTCTGCAGTGCAGATACATTCAGGCAGACAGGTTCCAGGCCAGGGTGGTCCACCATGCATGATGGTGGCTCAGGAAACTGCTGTAGTCTTCGTATAACCTAGAAATAATGAAAGGTAAGTGAGTGACAATAGATTAGAGAAAAGAGAGAGAGCAGAATGACAACGTTGTTTGCCCAGTGTTCACACTTCATTGTGGTATTTCCATACAGCAGATATTCTCAGGTTCTGTAGGCATTTGTTTACAATAGCCACAGGAACACCTGTTTTTATGCCTTTTTTTTTTATTATTCATGGGAAACTATGATCACTAATCATGTCACATTGTTTCTTTGATAATATATATAAAGTTTAGAAACCGTTTTAAATGGTTAAAAAACAATTCTGCTGGTAGAAAGGTGATTGGAAGCAACTGTGGCTTACTGAAAACTACAGTTGAAAATTGCTGGCAGTAGCTAATTACAGGTCGTCACTGCAAATAAGAGCAGGTTCTCAATCAACTTACCTGGCTACATAAAGGTAAATAATAATATGATAACATAATAATAACATAAAAGTAATGTCGAGGTAACAAACTTAACTACTAACCACTGAGAAACACCAATGTTCATTCTTGGCTGCTTACTTTCTTTTGGAGCCTCTTGTTCTGGGTCGGACCGCAGTCTGTTGTCCGGCAGCCATTATTCACAGAAACTCCGCCGTTGCCATGGTCACATGATGCCATCCTCACGTCTTCCGCAGGCAGGAGGAGGTGGGCGGTACCGTGGGCGGCGCGCAGTAGCTCATTAGCATTTAAAGGGAAAGGCACTGAAACAGGCCACCTGGAGCAGGGCTGTGAAACTGGTGTTTCAAGAACCCTGCTGTGCTCAATCCTTCAGCTTTTTTCGACCAAAGCATGTTACTAACATTCCATTTAGACATCAAGGAACCATGTCAAGAAGCAGAAATTACCATAATATGGGACCTTTAAGATAGTGAACATGTATCAGAATTACTGACAATTATATATGAAACTGATACATAAAACATGGAGAGCTTCATGAGAAATAAATGCAATTTGATGTTAGAGCTATTAAAAATGGTGTGTTGAATTTGAATATTGAATCAGTGTATGCATGATTGAATTTAAGTGAAATACTTGTCGATGTGATTACGAAATGTGGAAAATGTATTTTAATTTTTACTGATGGGGAAAATGTTGGGAACATTTGTGTATATAAAGCATTTTATATGGCCCATTCCTTTTCAGACCCAGAAAGACGTACAGGGGAGGTTACGTGTTGGGAGCAAAGAGAGAATGACTTTCTTCGGACAAGTTCAGTTGAACCCTGTGCACTCAAGTCACCAGGCGATAAAAGTTAGAGCCAACTTCACCCATCAGCTTGAGGTAAGCCGATTGCATTGTATTATTATTTATTATTATCATTATTATTCACAGTTGCTAACTGTTTGAATCTGTCCGTACATTGGTGGTATGGTGATTGCAGTCAGCAGTCTAATAAGCGATGCAAGCTCGACCTCCGACACTGTACAGTATAGTTTACAGTAGAAAAAGGCCAAACTTGTGACCAGCTCACTGTTATTACTGTTACAGCTGCAGCTCCCCTCCTCCGCTGCAGTGGAGGGAAATGTATGCTGGAACCCCAAAAACAACAGTGACTTTGATTATCAGGCCAGAGGTAAACTGAGAGTAGAGCGACAGCAGTGCCAAGTGAGTAAAACCAACCCCATATTTTGATTATTGCTTGTTAAAAGGGGCAATATATAAGATTTGGCCAACTGTCTAATCCATATTCCAAACATAAAGTGGACAGCATATCACCAAAAAAAATCGCTAACTGCTGCTAACTGCAGCTAACTGCAGCTGCTGTTTCATTAATTTTAATGTGTGTTTTTTTTTTCTACTCTAGCTTTCTGTACAGCTCAATGGAACATCAGGCAGAATTGTTCTTTATTCCTCTCTCAGTCATCCCTTCAAATCAAAGATTCCTAAAACATTAGAGGTGGGCCACTTCTGTGTTTAGTCAAATCATTTAATTTAGTAGTCTCTAAAACATTTGACATCAAATTCAGGTTATGGAAGCTAAGCTATTGTGTTGTTTGGCTGTTTTTATCATGCTCAGGTCAGAGCCACGGCAGACATTTCTACAGAGGCTGGTAGAGGAAGTAGCTCAGTGAATGTGAGGGCTGATGGGAAGGACAGGGTAAAGCTGGACGCCCAGGTTTCACACTCCCTTCAGAGAGGAGAAAGAACCGTGGGGCTGAGGGTTAATGTATCCCAGAGCCTGCTGCATTCTCCCGCTGACCTGCATGTAAACATGGCCGCCAACATGTCCTCAGACAGGTGTGTGGATCCACCTAGTTGAGGGTTTTATCACTTTGTCTCCTTAAGATTTTCTCTGACAGTCATGTGTCTAGTAAACCATCTCTTTGTGAACTTTTGAACTCATCGTGTCTCCTCCAGTGTGTCTCTACATGGCTCCTATAAACAGGGGCATGAGGCTCTGCTGGCTCAGGTCAAAGGCTCTCTAAAAACCACACAAGGTCTCCAGCTGGCTGTGTCCGGGGACCTGAGGCACTCCATGGCCAACCTCGCTGTTTTGCCTCCAGTGCTGGGATTGGACGGGGCGCTGGGACAGTCTGACACACTCATTGAAGGTAAAGGTTCAGTTAAAAAATACTAATTAAACTAATTTGATATTACATGACGGCACATTCTGACGTTCAGCCGTCCTCACTGGGAATCATTTTCATTTAATGTAATTGCAGGACAGGTGAGAGTTAGAGTGATGGAGACCTTGTACAATGTGGAGCTAAGACATCAGGAGGATCCCGGAGATGCTTCGGGTAGAGAAGATGAAGAGAGCATGTTGGGAAAGAAATTCCACGTGACCCGTGATTGGTTGTGTGTTCGGATGGGGGCGGAGCATTTGTGCGCAAACGTGAGCCGCAAACTGGTGGATCGAGGGACGGGTGAGATTCACACCCGACTATCTCACTCTTTCCACCTGCTCAACGCCACAGGTAATCATTACTTCATGAACAACATGTTATATTTCATACATTGTAATCTCTTCTGATCTCTCATTTTCTTTGTCTTCTGGATTTAGGTGTACCTGGCAACAGTGGTGCCCAGGTGAGGTGGGGCCAGGATGGCAAGCGACTGTCAGTCCTGGCAGAGCTGCAGGCTGGAGCTGAACATCTAAAAGCTGAGTTTAACAGAGGAAAGACAGAGCATGTTATCCCTCGGTGGGAGTACTTCTCCAGGCTGCAGCATCAAGTCAAAGCCCTGCTGAAAAGAGGCGTATCAAACGCCATACAAGCCAAAGCACATTACCAGGTATTTGTCCATCCGCAGCAAGTTTTGTTTTTTTAAGGAGCCTTAAATGCATCACTGTGTTATCATTCTCATTTGTATGTTTTACTTACCCACTGTAAGTTAGAAACAGAAGGACTGGACACTGGCTTTGTCCTTCACATGGACGACGAGAGAACGGTTGAGGCCCTTCTAAACGTTGGATCAAAAAACAACACAGCTGTGATGGCAGTGTCTCTGTGGCAACAGATGCACCTGCTCCAGGGAGTCATACCCAGCTCTTTGCAGGTACATTTGACACAATTTAAGCAGATATCTGCCCCTGAATGAAAAATGAGAACATTGACTGTGTCTTTCTTCAACTAAACCTACCATCTCTGTGTCATTGTGGTGCATCGCTTGTCAGTCTTTTGCACATTGAGCTGTACAACCTACATCG
Organism: Diplodus puntazzo; assembly: GCA_963678695.2. NCBI lineage: Eukaryota > Metazoa > Chordata > Actinopteri > Spariformes > Sparidae > Diplodus > Diplodus puntazzo. The sequence goes on from OZ023166.1 coordinate 20,782,752, forward strand.
CAGGCGAGGACAATCTGTAAAGCTGTGTGTCAACATATAGCTATGATAACAATGGCACTTACCTTTGCATATTGTTACGTCCCCAAATTAAAACAATAATATTTGTAGCCTGCATGTAGAAAGAATGTCTGGTTGCTCTGTTTAACACAATGCAGGCAAAAATTGTGTTGGAAAATGGGAGAAAGAAGAAAAAGAAAATATCAAGAAACCAGATAGGAAATATTAAAAAGCCTTTAAAATAATGTATAAAAGGGCAATCGTTAAAAAAGCCAGCATGCTCTGACCATTCAGTCTTAATCTGTGCTTTTTTTGGAGCTCTTGAAATGCCTTTGGAGCAAGTAAAAGGAATAGCTTGGCATTTAAGAAAAGAGCCAGGCTAGTTTTCCTTGCTTCCAAGCCCTTTATGCTAAGCTAATCTTTCTTACTACTAACTTAATGCACTGACACAAAATGTGGTATCGGGCCCGATATCTAATGGCAAGACAGATATTGAGCATATTTCCCCAAATCTCAAAATATACCTTTAAAGACCCACTGTTCCAGCATGTCCAACAGCGCAGCTTGGGCAGCAGTATCAAATGAAGTGCTAAGAATGAAATAGAAGTAATGCTTGAACATTAAACACGTGTCGTTTCATAAAAAAAGCTCGGATTAGCATGCTAGTGTACTGCAGAATTTTATGTGGCTGGTCTACAGTTCAGTAATTCTTCAGAATTTCTTCCGTCTCCTCCTTTAGTTTTCTCTTTGAAAAACAAACTTTGCCAACAGGGGGTTCTGTTTTCACAGATGAACTGCACAGGGGACGCCGCCGCAGACCGACTCTCAGCCCAGTGCTATGGAAATGTGGCAGGTCGCCCTGTGGAGGTACGACTCTTTCACTCCTATAGACCACACAACAGGCTCTGCTACGGCCTGTTGCTCGCTCACTCTAGTCTCAGTGCTCAAGCTAAAGGCTGTTACAGCTCCGATGGCCAGAAGGAGCTCAGAGTGAACCTCACTCATTCTTCTGTGCTATTTCTGACATACCTGGGTGTGCCCAATAAATCTAGTCTCAGGCTCCTGCTCCGGCCTGGGCCTCAGCGTTTGGCGCTCGGGATTGGGGTTTTTGTTGGTCCCTGGATAATGGACTTGAATTTGGGGCTGAGGTTGGAGAGGCCAGGCCTGTATGGTTGGCATGGGCTGCTTAAGTATGGGAGTCATGGTGCTACACACAAGGCAGAGATGACAGGACGGATGAGGTTGGAAAGCTGGTGCCACATCTGGGCTGATGTCAGTGTAGCGTTGGACGCGATCAGTTCAAGTCTGTTGGTGTCTTTGCGGTGTAAAGGTGTGGGGAGGCTGGTGTGGGTGCAGGTGGGGAGAGTTGAAGGGGGAGTGCCGCATAAAACAGCTTTAACCATACACGGACAGGCTGGGAAAGATGGACTCACAGGTTCTTTGGGTTTGGAAAATGAGCACGACTCCCTCCAGTGCCTCTTGTCTGTCCTGCTAAAGGACCAACAGGCTGAATTTGGCTGGACCCTCCAGCATCACTGGGCCTCTCTTGCATCCATGATCCCAGACAGACTAGACCTCCAGGGGTCAGGTCAGCTCAGTGATACCTCCCTCTCTGGAAGTGCTCGAGTCTATTTCAACACCCACTCTGCTCAGGTCAACATGACTGCTGCCTGGGAGCCCTCTGCCTCCCTGAGGGTCACGCTTCAGCAAACCCTGGCCACCACTGGTGCTCCAGGGGAGCTCACTGTTAGCTTGTTGACCACGCCCAGTCAGGCTAAACTGGAAGTGGAAAGTGATGCGTGCTCCATGTTCCTCTTGGCAAAGCAACACCGGGGAGGAAAAGACAGGAGGACCAGCTGGAACTTTTTAATCCATCAGCGATGTGTCTTACTGAAGGTTAGAGAGGAAACAAGAAGTACCAGGAATCTTGTTTCCCAGCACAAGGAAAGCAAAAGTAACATCTTCAGCTTGGAGATGACTCTTGTCTTTCCGATACAGCACAAGTTGCATTAACAATACCAAAACGGCATTGAAAATGTATCAACAAGACCATGGTTAAAATCAACATTAGCCTCATAATGGATTTTAACTACACTACTGGCATGTCTTGGCAACAGATTATATTCACATGGCGACCATTTTCCTCTAACTTCACTCTCAGGGCGGGAAGCTCAGACGTTGCACTGCTTTGTTCCAGGTTGCAAATTGCATAAACGAAGGTAATCTGAAAAACTGTTATCATTTAACCATCTCCTGATTGATCAGCAACTGAAAAGACACTTGATAATAAAAATCCAGAGGGACATCAGGGCAAATACGAAGGTAAAACAACGTCTGTACAGCTACAGCTAACATTAGCATTCAACCACTTCTTAGCTAACGTAACCGTGAGATAGTATTACATGACACAATAAGAAGGGCGTGAATCAATTCTAAAAAATGTTGGATATGTTTATTTTAAACCTGGAAGTGGTTGAATGCTAACAGAAGCTAATGGGTCATCAAGTATGTTGTTTTACTTTAGATTTTGGCTGTCCATCATTTTTTAAATAATGTTAAATGATAACAATTTGTCAGATTCATTATGAGTTGCAACATGGCACACAACAGAATAGCATTAATCCAGCATGTTAGCTTGCCATGAGCATGATGCCAGAGGAAAAATGGCCGCCATGGGAATATGGCCTATGTCACACTTTTTTTGTGTAATGTAAGTGTCCTTGCCTGCAGCGATGAGTCTCAGTGTGGTTGAGGACTTAGACTTGCTTAAAGTTATTTTTTAATACCAACCTTTCTCTTCTTCCATTCTGAGCCAATGCAGTACACACTGAGAGTGTTTGCTGTTTATGTCTTGTGCTACAGAGTAATTTACCTTGATTCCATAAAGCAACCCAACAGATGTATCTGCTGCTTAGTTCTGCTCACTGCTAGATGACACTGAATCCTACACACTTGAGCTTTACTGTCAAATGTAATGCGGTAAAGAAGCGGCTGTTAGTCCTTTCAGCAATGGTCTTGTTTGTGTTTTTTTTAGTACATTTTTGTATATTTCAATTTATTTTTCATATTTGTATTCATTTTCCTCTTCAGTCTCTCCTCCCGTCACAGACTTCAGCCAACATCTCCATCACCCGTTCTAGCTGCTCCACATATCTCAGTACCGTTCTGCAGACTGAGGGCAAAGAGAAGGGCAACCTTAGACTGCATTTAACCTGTCACCCCCACCTTAGTCTAAAAGCATCTGTACAACACTCTGTGGACGCAATACAGACGCTGGGATTTCCTACCCATGGAGCAATCATCCTGAATGTTTCATCTGCACATCTGCCTGGCGTGGAGGCTGGTCTGGAGCTGGGAAGTTGTTATTTCAGGGGTAATTTGGGGAAAACCAAAGCTGCACCGACAGAGGAGGAGCAGTCTTCCTATGCTGTAAATGTGACACACTACTGTCCTGCCCTGCAGGTAAGAAATCTATTAGCTCTGTGTACTATTGCATGTACAACTTGAATAAACTAACATGTTTAAGCTGTAAATATTACTTTTACCTCTCGCTGTGGCATCACATTGTCATTTCTTTTATCACTGTCAGAAGAACTAGGATGTCTTACATGATTCACCCCTGTCCATGTTAGCACAGCCTCCTTTACAAAGGCAGTTTCCAGCCCATTAATAGGTCAAGCTACAGCCCATTTATAATAGCAGCAGAGCAGAGCGAAACAAATGATGATACAGCTGCAAGGCCACCCATATTTGACTTGCTACCACCATGGAGACAAACAGTTCATCCTAAACTGTGTGAAATACACAGTGTGAAGTCACTAATTAGTTCAAAGTCAGTATTTTCCAAACTAGGAGCTATTGATCAAGTTCTTCATGTAGATGTTTTAGTCTTTAGGAATATGTTAACAGTTCACACACACTGTAACTAGTATTTATGAGTAGGCGTTTGAAGTCTCTCAACACTGATTAACATCCTCCACGTGTGTCTGGACCTTAGGGAACGGTCCTTCCAGTGTCCCTGGCTCTTCAGGGCCTCCTGTCAGTCGTCCCCTGCCAGCTAGCCATGACCTCCTCCCTGAGGGCAGACGACCAGGACCTCTCCCTGGAGTTGAGTCAGTCCTGCAGGCCTCCACGTCTCTCTGGGACCCTCACACACTCCTTCCTCGGGCTAAGGAGCCATGGTGTGCCCCAGATGATCCTCATAGAGGCTGCTGCTCCTGGAGGCCCTGAGCAGGCCGGAGCCCTGTTCATTAAAGCTGGGACGTGTTCCATCAGAGCCAACAGGTTCATAGAGGCCAAAGGAGGGACACAGTGGATCTGGGCTCTGGAGTCAAAGTGTCCAGTATTACAGGTACTGTAGATTTTTGTAGATAATTACCAGAGCCTTGACACAACTGTGTCAGCCCCAAAGTCCACCTATCAAATTTATTCTCAAAACAAACAGGGTGCAGCACATCACATGTGTAACCGCTAACTGTAGTAGCAGTTAGCTAGTTAGCTTGGGTAGTCATGCAACTAGTGGTCCAGGCTTTGATCTCAGAGCACTAGAAGTGTTGTTTATGCCACTAGCACAGGCATGTGTTGGACTGAGGGCTAACAATTTGAATCAAGTTTGTATCCTTCTCTTTAGCTATCACCATTGGTCGTACTGACCTCAATCTTCTGTCCACTCCAGGCTCATCTGAACGGCTCAGTGATGAAGGACCCTCAAGGTATCTGGACAGCCACAGTGGACACCGATCTGGATGGAAAAGGGGGTTTCCTGAGGCTGAATGCAAGGGCCTGGCCTGATCTGAGTGTGGAGGGCGAGCTCAGCCACAACCTTCCCTCTCTGATAAACGTCCCTCAGCACAGCAGACTGAGAGTGAGCAGCCGGGCCGGGAAACAGAGATATGACAGCGAAGCCCTCATCCAGATGGAGGAGTGTACAGTCAGAGCCAGTGGAGTTGTGATGTCACAAAGAGGCCTGCAGGCGTCGCTGGTGTATCACAACAACTGCACAGTGATTCAGGTATAGTAAACGTGCCACTAATGATGAGTTATTTCATTCATGACTATTGACATGTCTTCACAGTATCACTTTGTAATCATGTTTGTAGGAGTGGGGGAGTCCGGACAGGATACAGTCCTCCGGGTTGTTGATTGTCTCCCCAACTCTTGCTGAATCTCAGGTCTCCATGGCGATAGATGATACTGAGTTAAAGGCGTCAGTGGGTCTTAAAAAAACCAAGGTGTGGAAATAACTTCAATTATGTTCGATAATGTGATATGACGTGTTACACATTAATCATCATTTTTGTCAATTCCCGTTTATTTGCCTTTGAAATGATTGAAATGGCTTTTTTGAAGTAGGATGGTATGACCTACTCATCCTTAGTCTTGGTTAGTTAAAGGTGCAATATGTAGGAATTTTAAAACCAAGGAAGTTAAGATGCTAACCAGGATGCTAACCCGGAAAATCTCCTTCTCCCTGTGGTCAAAAGCTCCTATGCTAGTGGTATAAACAACAACTATCCCCCCGATGCACTGAGCTTCCAGACTCAAGTCAGTTAATAGGATTGCTAGCTGCACTGCTAACTGAGCTAACAAGCTAATGGCAGCTACAGTTATCAGCAGTAAGGGGTTACTCATGCAATATGCCGCCCCCTGACTGTTTGAAGTATGACTTTTGTAAAGGTAGCACATTTTTACATATTGCACCTTTAATATGCTGTCAGACAGCTCTTTCCAACAGGGAACTAAACCTGTTTTATCATTTTCTCCCAAATCACCAGAGTCCTTTGACAAAAATTGTCATTTTAATATGCACAACACATGTGCTGCTGGTCTACAGCTGCCTGTTCAGCTAGTTTGTTTGTGTTTTTGTAAACCTGAACTTACCCTTTAAAACACCTTAAACATACAATAACACAAACAAACTAAACAATCAAGGTGGCGGTAGGACTGCAGCTTCAGTATTCTGCTAGGTAAAATGACTGTTTTTGTCAAAGGAGTCTGGTGACATTCCGGGTAGTTATATTGATATTGATTTTCTTAGGTTGTTTTTTATGTGGCTTATGTTCCCCATCAGCACAGGAACCATCCCTTTAATTGATCTGTCTTCAGAGGCTGAGGATGTGGCGCCTTGCATGATAATTCAACACTTTTGTTTTTTCAGGATAAAAATGAAGCGTGGCTAAATCTAAACCACTCTGTGCCCCTGCTGAGGGAGCAGGGTGTCCCTGCTGATGCTGCCGTAACAGTGAACTCTGGGAGTCATGGCAATGGCTCGTACTATCACCTGCTCCACAGCAGCGCAGGAAATCAAAAGGTAGGAGACAGCAGCAGCGCTCTGTGAATCAGTGGGGTGTCTGATAAAATGCTAAATTGAAATCAGTTTTTATCCGTGGCGCTCTGGTGCTTCAGTTGAAAGCAGATGGCAGTCGGTTCCCAAAATGTGCATGTTATTGTTTGTGATTTTTAAATGACAGCTGCTTCAAACTATATTCTGAATGTTTTGCAGATAAGTCAGGAGATGACAGTGGCAAAGATGTCTGAAACAGTCAGAGTGAGGAGTCATTTTAGACACACAGTAAACTATCTGAAGCGACTGGGAGTCCCTGCAAACAACAGCATCCAGGTTAGAAACTCAAATGCATTCAGCTCATAAAGAACTAACCACTGATTGACTTGAAACAGCTCACTCAATGAAGTTGTATGATTAATGTCACAGTGGACTGTGTGTGCAGGTAGATCTTGGTTCCTCTGAAGGTAAGGTTCTGACCTTACAGTCCCAGCTTGGAGGTCAGCAGGCTGGAGCAAGACTTTACATTACAAGTCTCCCAGTGAACAAGGAGATACGAGGAAGCATGTGGCACAGCTGGTCCTGGCTACAGGACAGAGGACTGCCACGTAATACGGAGGTTACATAACATCTTCATGTTTTAGTTCTTTACGTTTTGTTGCTTGGTTGAACTTGTATTTTTAAGAGTGGATGTTTTCCTTCTCCAAGGCTCTGTGCTCCATCCAGGGAGTCCTCTCTCAGCTTCAGTCCAGGGCTCAGCTCACTGTGGACGGACACAAGCTGCTGACCTCAGGCTTTAATGTCAGTGTGGCTGATGGACGTCTGGCCCTGCTGCTCTCCTACTCTCCCACAGCTTCTAATCTAACAGGGACGCGGCGCAGTGTGGACACAACCCTGACTGCTCAGTTCAAAGGTCCGATTTTAAAGTGACAGACCACCCCAAAAGTCAAAAATACATATTTTGTTGCTGCAGCTACAACAGGCAAGAGGAGAAATATGAATTAGTTTTTTTTTAGGGTGAACTGGATGTCTAAATATTTTTTTTTCTTCCCATAACCTTTATTTTATTTAGTGCGAAAGTTTCATTTAAATCTTGATTTGTATTTTGCCTTTTTGTTTCATTGTGAACTTTTGCCTTCAATCTGTGACAGTAGAAGTAGTGATTCAACTTCTTTACTCAAGTGAAATACAGCAGTAACGGCTCTAACATGCACTCAAGAAGTAAGAAGAATCCCTCTGAAGGACATTTCTATCAGCCAATTCTGTGCAAAGCTAACTGAACCTCACGTCATATGAATGTAATTTAGTGACTATTAAACTTAAAGGTAGAATCAGTAGGAGTTGTACCAGCTGTCTGTAAGAGCACCAGAAAGATAGCTGTTTGCTGAATCTCATTCCCGGGACATCAAATACAGACATTTTGAGTTGGTGGAGCATTGTACATAATCAATTATCCCTCTATAAGTAATAACAAAAGGGCCATGAGCCTGCTTTGAAAATGTAAAGGAGTAAAAGAAAAGAGTTGTACAAAAAATAAATACTCAAGTAAAGTACAGATACCTGAAAAGCACTTCCCACCTCTGCTTCAATCTGACCATTCAAGTGCAGTACAATCCACTGACCAGCAGATGTCACCAATGACGTTACGAATGACGGCTCATAGTGGTTTCTAAAAATTTGGTAACAAACAACAGTATCATCACTTTTGTTTCAGTGATTGATTCATCACAGTAAAGTCATCAAGAACCACATTTAAGTGTGCAATACCTCATTACAGCATAATTTCCCTATCAGTAAATAAAAGTAAATCTATCTTATTTTTAATTTGCAAACAGCTCTTGGTTTTCTCTTGCAAAAACAAAAGATACATCATACAATTTCGATTCTCAGGGTCCTCTGATCCTCTCTGCAGGTCCTCTGCGGAGCGCCTTATTGGACGTTCACTGTCGCGACTGGAGAGTCCAAGCTGTCGGGGACGTAGGAGGCTGGGGGGCACACGGAGGTTCCAAGGAGGCCAGGGTCACAATAAAACACAGCATACAGGGACAAACTAGCCCTGCCGTACAGGTGAGGATAGCATACACTCAACTTTTGCTTGTCGTTGCTCTTCTGTACTAACCGTCTCTGAGTGCTGATGTAGGTGGAGGCCTGGGGAAGACTGACTGAGTCCCAGCTGAGGTGCTCCATCGCTGTCAACCCTGAACTCAGCTCCTCACTGGCACTGATCCTCCAGGGACACCACCTGCCTCATAGGTCGGCGTCAGAGACAGAAAAAACAACACTCACACTGCCTCAGAATTTTTAAAACACACATGTTTAAAGTGACAGGTGGTCTTTTGTCCAGCAAGGACCTGATGGTGAAAGTGGTCCAGAATATTCCCAGGATGTTGGTTTACTTGCCTTCTCAGCTCAACATCCGCTGTCAGGTGTGTGCTTACTCTCAAATGCACACTTATTAAAGAATGAGTTTACCCAAAAATGAAGATTCTTAATTTTAGCAGACTTTTATTAGCAAATTTTCACCTCTTCTCTTCTCTCCAGCTGAACCAGTCTCAGTCCAGTGTGGCAGGTTTGGTCGAGGTGTTGTCGGGCAGGAGGAGGCTGTGGGTCATGGGGGAACTGGCAGCTGTAGAGAGTGGATACAGACAGGCTGTGGAGCTCAAACACTCATACCCACAGGTATACATTTTTCTGTATGCGTCTGTCCTAAAGAAGTACATTTAATCAATCTTTAACAGACATTTTTGCAAACTGGAATCCTAAATGTTTCAAACGTTGCTTATCTTCGCTCTGTAGTTGAAGCCGCTCCCCAGGACTGTCGCAGTGAAGACGGTGTATGAGGTCAGAAACTGGAGATACCAAGTTCAGCATGGAGCTGTGTGGGGCAGTCAGGAGTTCAGCTTGTCTGGTCTCTACTCTGCACCTCCAGCACTGGAGCTGGGGAACCAGACCCTGAAGGGTAAAACCACTGCACACTAACTCTGAAAGCATGAGGGCCATCACAGGCACGTCTGTCCAATTCCATTACATCGTCTGATGAAGCCCAACACCATATTAACCTGCTTCTATTCCTGGATGTATATAATAATAATAATTATTAAATCTAACCTAAAACACCTATCCCAGTCTAGTCCAAAGTAAATTCAAAGCTCGCAAAGTACTCCTGTCATTAATCTATAGGAGTTTGAACATACTGAATGATTCATTTATTTTCATGCCTACATTTTTTAATGCAAAAAAGGTGATGTGTAACTGCTGCTATTAGCTGGAAAACACAGTGGTCCGCATCACGTAGTCTGACATGGTCCAAGTTCAAATTTAATCACAATATCACTGAAAATGGACACTTGTTTTTCTGAGAAAAGAATCCAGGTGCATCACAAAAAAATGATGATTGAATCAGATTACCCCTGCCTCAGAGTGAAAGGGCCAGAAACTCATTCAAGTTCTTTATTTCCTTATTGACACTAACAACTTCCTCAACTTCCTTATTGACACTGGACTTGAAATCTCACTGGCTACATGATGCGTCAGTCATGCGGAGGCTTGCGTGTAAGTGGCTCAGAAGGAAGGAGAAATAAGAGAGAGAGGTTCACTTGTCCACACAATCACTCATTGACTGTTGTATGCTCTAGGGCTGGCATAGAGGCTCATATCTGCTTAAATTATCTGTCAATCAAATGGCTGCTATCTCGGGTGTAGAGGGATAATGACATCAGCTATGAAATGAGAGGTTCTAAAATGATAGAAAACACGCTACTGATTTTGGCTGATGTCTCTCTCCTGTCCTTCCTTCAGTGCAGATAAACTGCATTCCGCGTTGGACTAGTCTGGATGCAACACTGGAACGTTCTTTATACGGCCGACAGGACAGTGTTTTACTGGGCTGGACGAGGCATGGTCGGCTGGAGCAGGTCAGGCTGCACAAAATGTGTCATGACCCTGATAGTGTAAACCGTTTTGTTCAGACAAAAATCCTTCCTTGTCTCTTATAAAACAAAAGTCATGTGTAAACCTATTCTACTTTCCGTGGTCACAAACAATCATTTGTTGGTCTCAAGGTCAGAGCTCTTAGCTCATGGAGCCGGTCAGAGGAGATGAACGAGACCAGACTGGAGCTGAAGCAGCCCTTCTCCTCCGCACTCAGTCAGATGTCCTTTCATACGCTGTCACACAGCTCACTGAGGGAGAAACGCAGCAGCCAGCAAGTACGCTGCCACAAGTTTACCTCTTTGTTTCACACTGTGATGGAAATTCTGGCACTTAAGTGAGCCAGATGATTTTGCTTTGGCTCAGCAGGAGACTGCTTCGGGGCTTTTAGGTCAGCCAATATCCACAGTGAATTTTTATTTTGGGTGAACGACTTACATATGACTCTTCAACACTGCATGTGTAATGTCCAAGCCGTGAAATGAGTCTCCTCATTTTCAAATGTTCTGAGACCAACTGTATCTACTGATTCTGTTAGCTCCAGGAGCGCAGTACAATATTAAAACTCTTGAAAGCGTAACCAGATGCTACCCAAATATTTTTTGAAAATGTATTTCATGATTACAGGATGTGTCTAGTGTAAAGGACGCCATTCATAATAACCATGAAGAATTCCATTAAAATTGCTGACTGCACTGTCCCATTTAAGTACAAAAAAAAAACATACGATTAGTTTATGTTAAAGGTGCACTCTGTGGTTTAGGGGAAGACATTTTAATCAGATGATAAATACCTTCATTGATTGTTTTTTTGCCTAAATAAAATTAAATAAACAAACTCTCTTTGTTTTCATGACTGAATATGGTGAATAAACAAACTGACCTTAAAGGACAACACAGTTACATACCGTTTTACTTTCACTTTGTTTATATGTGGCGGACCCTGCCACCTTTCTAGCTTCAAACAGTATTCTGGGGACCTTATTTTCCTCTGAGAACAGCTTGTTTATTAACTTATGGAACACATGTATATATATTTGCATAGAGATGTTTGTGTAGAGTTTTTGTGTGTGTTGATTTATTTCTGTTAATTTTCATGTGCATGCAGACGCATCTGTCATGGGGCAGTGCAGTCGCTGTTAACGTCTCCCTCAGCCTGAACAAGCATTGGCAGGACAACTCCAGCAGAGTGCAGGCCTGCGCTGTGTTCTCAACGCAGCAGGTTGGTGGACCCCCATGGATGTCTCCTTGTAAATGGTAAGTCTTTATTGAGCGTCCACTTACTCGTTCTTGTGTGTGTGTGTGTGTGTGTGTGTGTGTGTGTGTGTGTGTGCGCAGATCGTTCTGTCTTCTGTTAAAGGTTGCGTGTCAGTCGGCCGAGAGGGAAACTCATTTTCACAAAATGCAGAACTGAAATGGGACCACAGGAGCATCAAGCAAGGCATGAAGTACCAGGTACTCTGCTCCACGCTGACCTGATAATCTGTTCTATCACTCTGCACGTTGCTGGCGTTTGAAAAAAATAAATAAAAATCTCTGTTGTTTCCAGAAGGGTCCGCGGGGCATGCACAGCCTCCAGGTGAACGTGGGCCTGGACAAAGTGTCTCCTGCGCCTTGTCCTTCACACACACTCCTGACTAAGATTCAGACTAACCTCAGAGATCGGCTGGAGCACACAGTGCTGCTGGGCCTCTGTCCCCCACAGCCTGTGAGTCCACACATCTGCATGTCATACAAATAGTGATGAATAGCTGTGGTTTTGTCCCACATCTGAAGACTCTATGGTGAAAGGCTGAAATTGTAGCTGCTGTACTGGTTTAATCACATCATGTTTTTTTCTGTCTGTCGTTGAGCAGTGATGGATATTCAGCCTCAGTATCCATATTTGCTATTAATTCCCTCCATGTGTTTCTCAGACTTTGTCATGGTCAGGATCCCACAGAGTGAACTCAGGAGAGGAGCTGCTCTATACACAGTCTCGCCTGTCAGTGACAGGACGGCCTCATCACGGCAGCCTCACCTTTGCCCTGACCAACTCCTCTTCAGCTCAGCGCTCCAACATATCTTTGTTCTCTGAGGTAAACAGCTGCAACCACTGGCGCTGATTTGGGTTGAACATTGGTGTGGAAATACTGTCGGTGATGTCAGATGAAGTAATGTCAGAGGAGACTCTCTGGGCTCAGCAAAATAAAATAAAAAACAAAGAAAAAAAGCGCAGTCTTTCAGTAACTATTCCCACACAGAAATCAGAATTTGATCATAAATAAATGTTGACATGTGACAACAGCATGTTATGTGGAAATAAGTCATTATTAACTAAGTTACTGCCACCTCTACATCAGTTTGTTGTTAAATATTAATTATTGAAAATTGTCGTAATAGAATAATATAAACACTGAATGGCCACTATTCACTTGAGGCCTTTTTACTTTTTTGTTTATTCCTAACAATTTTTAGAGGCAACATGTCACACTAGTCAATTGTCGCATAATTGATGATGTCACCATCATGCGCAGAACTAGTAGAAGCAGCTGGGAGCAAAAATGGCGCTATCACCCTCGGAGATCAAATATGCCCTGCTGGAATGGACAGAGGGTGGGGATAGAGGGGCACATAGTATTTTGGCTCTCAACTGTGTATGCAATTTTGCAGTTAAAGATTTTTTTGAGTAGACTGATAAGGAAGCCGAGGAGCACTTATTGGAATGGCGGAAAGGCCGCAAACCTTGGCTGGTGTACTGTGCCAAAATTATTCACGTGGCAAGTATGTAATGTTACACGCTAACGTTAGCTATGTATTTACATACCAAATGTTATGCTTCCCCATGAGCTTATACAGACACTTTATGGCTGACTAAAGTCACTAAACTACTCCTAACAGCACTTTTCTGTGGCTGATATATCTGGTTATGGTACCATCCTGTCACACACACTCACTCCCTCACCTCCAACAACAAACCCAATTGATTTCCCCCCATGATGCCATTGAGGGGAAGGTCAGCCAGTAACACACGGGCGGTCACCTCCTCTCCACTGGTAGCGCAGCAACCTCATGGTGACAGCAAGACTCCAGACATTATTTCCCCCAGCTAAGAAATAGTGAGAGGGGTGCTGTGGTAATAGTCATGAAGACTGTGTGGGAAGTTCCAATTAAGGAACATCTGGAGCAGCTTAACTTTATAGCTCAGGCCCCTTTTCTGACCGTGACAGTTGATACCTGTCACTCTATGAAATAAATGCGAAACAGTTGTTGCTGCATACCAAGAAAGAAATACAATCCAACAATAACAAACAAAGCGTAACGGATCTTATCAGTTGCTGACACGTTACGCTGAACACAGAGACTCACCTCCTCACTAGTGCGTCTTTACAGGCCGACTGTAGTTGCAAATTGTTCAAACTCGAACTTTACAACTTATAGATTAATCAATTTACAGAAAAAGTGTGTAGTAATTGTGTAGTAAGACGTTCAGTGGTGGTAAATCATGCAACCCCGATGCACTCTGTTAATAGCCTAACGTTAGCTTTTTGCTCCTGTTTAATTTACGCTTTGAAAATCACAAAAAGCAGTTTTCATTAGTGAAGATGATCTTGCTGAGCAAAACGTGTAAGTATCATAAACTTGTGTTTGGCACAGAGCTTATTTTCAGGGATATTCCACAATCCCTCGACAAAAAGCCTATGGGATTTTTTTTTGTGGGAACCAGGGCGATGCTAACTCCTTGGTAAGCCTACAAAAATACATAATCCCTGCAGTGTAAACCGTAACATATATTGTTGTTTTTATCTACGAGGGTTCCTCATGAACATGCAAGTACAAATGTGTGTTTGTTCACTTTAAAGTCTAGGATGGGTAACTGGAGTGTGGAGGTAGGGGGCAGCTCCCTGTCTGGGCCCCAGGGGTCAGGTGTCCAGGTGCAGGCCAGACTGGACCGCAGAGAGAAGATATGGCTGAACGGGACGTTGGAGGGACGATGTCTTCGGACCACAGCGGGGTACATGAACGGTAAACACACAGTCATCCGTGTAATGTTTGCAAATGTGACAAAAGCATCCAGCCTACGATGATGAAGAATCTGTTTGTGTCCAGGTCCCGGTCTGAACGAGGACGTCGCTGTGGTTGCATGTGTCGGAGCGAATCGCGATTTGATGCTCGATGTGCTGAAAAGAGATGGAGACAGCAAACCTGAAACTCTGGGCGGTGTTTCTGTAGGATCGGCCAATCAGAGACTGATGCTGAGAGCGAGTGGCTGTTTAGAAAGCCTCACTGCGGTGGAGGTATCGCCAATAGCAAATAAATGAGCCAAATCTTTACTGTGCTCACTATGGCACTTGGAAATACTGCATGTTGTTGTGTTCACAGGCACGGATTCAATATCTGAGCTCTCAGATCCGGAATAAGCTGTTGGAGAGAATCAAAACTTTACAACATCTCCTTGTTGAATTCAGACGGCAGGTAAAGATAAATGACTGTAGGACACTGTAGGCTCCAAAAATGGCACACTTGAAGGTGTATCTGTGCAGTTTTTAATGTACTGCCTCCCTCTCTGCAGTCCAGAGACAGCGAGTTGCTCCAGGAGCTGGGCGCCGCGCTTCTCCACGTCCTCCAGCGAGCCGAGGCTCTGCTGGGTCACAGTGACGGAGGTTTGTTGGCCGTGTGGCAGAACAGCCCCCTGCGTCACATCCTGACCGGGAGCCTGCCACGCTTCCTCGGCCTGCTGCAGCACTCCTCTCTGCTGGGACAACAGGAACTGAGGAGTGAGTCTGGAGGAGATGACGCTAGGTGGTCACGTCAGCAATCAAATAACTTTATCTCTCATGTCATAAAAAAAGTGTTTTTCTGTGTACTGCACTCAGGGGTTTACAGATGCATGAGCTACGATGACAGAATGGTGTGCTGTCAGATTAAGGATGTGCCTTTTCGTGGCTGACAGAGTGGTTCCCTGCTTTTTCTCACTGGCAGAAATCTAATTCCGTCTTTCTTTATCCCATTATCTGAATCATAAAAGGCATCTTGTCTCTATCATTCACGCACATGATCACGATTTCTTGGTTGTTAGGCTCTGATCTACAGAAGCCCTGACCCGGCAGGCGATTTACGTCATTCAGATGTCTTGCTTCCATAGAAGCCCAATTTAGTCCACTATCTGTGAGACACTTTAAGCTGAAAGGATCTTGAAATAAAATCGTGTTTTGTTTCTGCTACTGCAGCTTGCAAGATACGTGATATTTCATCAAAGGAGGAAAGTCAACCGAGATCACAAGGTGGAATTGAGGCAAATAATGAGTGTAACTACACTGCTTGGCTACAGCCTACAGCAGCCACTAAGAACAAATTAGTGTCATCATTTTAATAATTTGTTCATTTTTAGATTGAAAGAGAGGCGACAATGATTTGTTGTAAGTGTTCAAAGTCACTGGTAGGTTAGACAGGTCTTCATGGAGACGTAGTTTCGACGCATTTGATGTTTCATTAAAAATGTCATAAATATCAATCTATATAAAGTACGAGCTGCCGACAATAAGCTTCCAGGACATCGTCATGGCAACAGTTTTATACATTAACATAAATACTGCTGTAAAGCGTGTGCACGAACATTTGCACGTGCACAGTAAAGAAATAAATATGCTGCTTTACGAACTAAGAGTATATCAAGCTGCCATGGTGTGATGGTGAAGTAGAGCAGTGGGCTCCTACTTCAAATGTTGGTGGTTATACTTGTCCCAGTTTAAAATGTGGCATCACTTTTTTATTTTATTTTGTTTTGTGGATTTTTATGCCATGAACACACCTTTTATTCTCTACAATGTATGTATGTATGTTTTCAGATGACCCACTTGAAACCCTAGACTGCAAACCCTGGTGAAATATGGTCCATCTTCAAGTAGGCATCTAAATTTGACAGCCAAAATGTTGCTGTGTTTTAGCCTAGACGTCAGGTTTATGTACAGACGGCTGTCATTTTTCTAGATTTTCACTTGTTTTTCATCTGTGAAACAAAATTAAAAGAAGGAAAAGTTTTGTCAGGATCATTTTCTTTCTTCTCTGGAGGTTTCAGTGGATGATTTGTTTTTGTCAGGATCCTTTCTCAATTGTTTAGAGTTTTCGTATCACTGCTTCATGTTCTAAATGGGACTTAAAGTAATGACTTTCATTTCTTAATGGAATCTAAAAACACATGTGTAACATGTGTTACATAGCTTGCTTACCTCACAATACACACACTGTATATGTACCTCGTGCACGGACACACACAACACTTCAGATCTGCTGGAATGACACCTGTCAAAACTTTTACTGTAAAAAGAAGTGGAACATGGATCACAGAATGTGTTTTTCTCACTTGCCTCTCAGCGCTTTTGTACTGACCTGTCTACTTGTTGCTGTTTGTTTGTTTATCTGCTGCTGCTCTCATAGAACAGCATCAACAGCTGCTGAAGGTGATAGATTTTTATTATAAATGTTAGATCACACTAACTAACAGTTATCATTGTTATAGAATGTTTGGTCAGTAACATGTCTCTCCTCATCCTGCTAATGCAGTAAAAAAGGAAATACATTTACTGATATCCTTGCCCACTTTATCCAATCAGGACAGAGAATTCCCTTAAGAGGCGATTCTGTCTGTTCGTGAACACACAGAGAGCAGGATCCTGTTTTGCTCTATGTCTGTTGATTACCGCTGCACGATCATGTGTTGTGTGGCAGAGGGGAGGAGGGGATCGCTAACTGCAAAACCCAGAGGAAGTTAGTTAAAATGACAACAACGCTTACAGCAGCTGTAATGCTTGATGTGTAAAGAGCACAACCCTGACATTGTGTCGTCCTCCATCCTCAGGGCCCCTGGCCACTCTGGCAGGTGTGTACCAGGATGTAAAGGGCCAGAGGCCAGAGACGTTGTGGAAGGAGGCTGTTTCGCTGTGGACTGATGGGCTGGTGGAGGTCCTGCCTGTTCTGTTGGGGAACCCTCAGCTGAGGCCGCTGGCGCAGGCCGGTGTTGCCACGCTCAGCGTCGCACTGGATGTGGTGAGACATCTGCACATGGCCGCCTTTCTAATTTAAAGCTTTTTTTGTGATTATTTTAGGATGTTTACATGCGCAGAACTGTCCCAGTTATGACTGGATTTCAAAGACTGGTTTTGATAAAACTGGATATGCTAGAAACTCTGATACTGCAGCGTGCAAACAGCTGATCCACGTTTCTGTCATTCTGCAATGTGTGCAGTTGCATCATCAAATCAAGTTACATCATAATTTGCCAGTAAAACCTACAACATGGTGATAAACATGTTTAATATAACTATGGCCCACATGCTGAGATAAAAGTGAACATCTGACTATGTGTGTAAACACACTCATTAATACATATTAATGGTTAGTGTTGTGTTTGAATCAGGCCGGTCAGCATACCTACCACTGGATGGAGACCAGATTGGCCATGGCTCTGTCTGGAGTCAGGAAACGACTGGCCTCTGTCTACATATTCTCCCCCAGGTACCGTACATATCTGAGACGTCCATGAAAAGAATTTCTTTATTACTTAAACTGAATCCTCCTGACTGAGCCACCTGCAGACCTCAGAGCTGCACTGTCTTTTAACCTAACAGGTGTTTTGTTATATCAGTCCAATGTTTCAGTTTGTTCCTAAAGACTTAAGTAAGCATTTACTGTTTCTGTTCTAATTGGAGCTTTTTAAGAACACTAATGTACTGGCATCCTCAGGCCTCCAATTAAAAGGGCCCAATTCACCCTATACAGTTTTATTAGATTTAACTAATTACTGAGTTTTATGTCCTAATTTAAGGTGTCACACACTATCAAGGAGCTAGGGCATACCCGATATTGCCGTATATTGTTCACTTATTATTTTTTGTTTCTTTTCAGTTTTCTATCACTGTCTGGTTTGGTATATGGAACTAAAAAAATAGACCCTTTTCAAGAAGTTTGTTCATGTCAGAGAGAATTGCCTCTCACATGTGCGCATCTTTCCTGTGTTTTTCTTTGGGTTGCTGAGCTTTGACATGGCAAATAAATATGATCTGTCAGGTTTTAATGATGGGTGAGGAGCAACATTAATTCTGATGTTCTAGGTGACATCACATCATGCAGGCACGCTCAGTCATTCAGAAAGAGACAGACTCAGATTAAAAAGTGTTCAAGTTTAATGACTGTGGGCTATTATGACTTATTTTATATTGGGTCATCAATATGACCATTGTTGACTTCACCATGTACTGTAAATAAACTGTAACACCAATACAGTCAACTTGAAATAACTGAAAACTAAATGGTATCAGAACCAAAAAGGATGGCAGGATGGTAAATGATCTTTTAATCTCTAATGAGGATCAAACTTGGGGACCAAAGCAATTTATATTAAAGAAAAGTAAATATTTTCATTTGACAGAATATGCAAATAAACAAACTTTCATCGAACATTAACGAAACTGTCTTTTATTCAGGTGGAATTGAAATGGCGACTGAAACGAGTATCTGATACAGATAATGTGTGATGTAGGAAAAATGGTCAGTATTTGTACCTGTGGACATACCATGTGGGTGGCTGACTGTAGTTTACCTGTTCGAGTTCATAAAAATACTTGTTCTGTAAATAGTTTACGTCCTCTTGTGATCGGAGACATTGGTCTGAGGCTCAATTCTGAGGCTGTTCTATAATAGTTTCCTAATAAATAATAAGTAAAAACCGTATCCATATCAGGCTCAATGCTAATTCTGAGCATGACTACAGATACAGATCATTTAGTTGCTAAGAAATATACAGATAATGTTGTACACTCTTGCTACGATGGTTGTTTTCTTACAGTACAAACTACTGAATGTTAAATATGAGGGTGGGATGAGGAATAAAGATGTCAGAGAAGTTACGTTATGTATTATTCATTATGTTTTTATACTCACTTCTTGTTTAGTAAGAACTAAGCTCAAAGGGTGTCAAGATAAAAGCGAGGCATGGAAGACGTGAACCTTTCTTGGGATGTCTTAATTGCATGTGTCTTCAGTGACTTGATTCAATATGACTTGTGACTAAATGTGGTGGTTGAATTCGCTCTGCCAATCTTGACCAAAACAGATATTTTGAATCAACTGTTCTTGTTTTTGTCCAGCGAGTGTTCAGTGATTGCATCAGTGCCACTGCCACCACTCCCCTGGTCCAGGGTGGCCAAGGCTGGACTGGTGGAGATCCTTCTGGAGGAGTGGCTCCTGAGGCCCCTGCAGAGCCTCGCCTCCGTCAGACCCATGGCTGAACTATACCGCCTCAAAAGGAAGATCATGGACAGCCCGTTTAGACGTAAGACTACCTTGACGTTTTTGAGGGATGTCACTGTAACAGAGGATTCAATTATTTTGCAGTATCTCATGTTGGAACCAGGATATTTGCTAGGACAAAACATAACCAGGATGTCTCTCTCATTCTGTCTCTCTCCATAAGACCAAGCTCTGTTGGTGGCAGATCAGTTTGTAGTGACGTTCGACGGCCACCTGTATGAGCTCCCGGCCTCCTGCCCGCTGCTCCTCGCCCAAGACGTCAGCGCTTACCCTTCATTCACACTGCTGCTCAGATCAGACTCACAGAGCTTTCTTCTGATAGGAATGAATAACAGCACCATCAACATCCAGCACAACGGGCAGGCAAGTGTTAATGTTGGTGACAGAGCTCGTCTCACTTAACACCAAAAACATAAAGGTGTCATTTGTTGTTGGTGCGTCCCATTTACCTTAAAAGTCATATGTCGTAGCTTGAAAGGACATCATACCCAAGTTGACTGACTGACGGTACTGTTGTTAGACTGAATTAATGATAAAGCAAAAATGCTAATAAACAACATCTTCTACAGCTTTCACAGTTGTTGGTGTACAGAGCTGCCTTCTTGGATTGTTAGGCATGTCTGACTGTCTGAGTTGGAAATCTGACTTTAGGGGACTTGACTTATAATTGCTGACGGCTCAGTTAGCCGTGGAGCTAAGTTGCTCTATTAGCGGACAGGAGTTTGCTGAAGGATGCTCAACTGGACTGTGGTTGACTGCCTCCCAGTGGACATGCTGGATATGAGACTGGGGCTGAACAGAGTCTCCAAGACCGACGGGTTGCAGTCTGAACACAGGGGATACAGTACAGAGTCAATAAAGGTTCATCTAATTTCGGTAGAAGAGATACTTAAATTCAGACGGTGTAATGTTGTATTTTTCGGTGTTTTTTTTTTGGGGGGGGGGAATGCGTGGTAAACTATTTACTTTCGTAAGATCTTAAGTTTGGTTTGTTCATTTGTTAGACGATGGGACTATCGAACCATCACCTCCTTAGGTACAAAGTGGCATGAGGAGACAGGACAGGCCAGGGCTAGCTGGTGAGCTCGCTAACTTCAGTAGACATCTCTGCAACACAATACATGAACGTCTTTGAAAAAAGTGAAAACTATTGTTTTGCCACTCTGTTGATTTTCTTCAAGGTACAATATGTAAGATTTAAAGCTGCAGTCTGGAGTTTTGAGAAAAAGTAGCCAGAAAATGAGCACAGCTCCCAGGTCCCTCCTTCTTCTTCTAGGACGCCAAATAACCAAGATGTCACATTCAAAATAACAACAACAACATAAGCCCCGATTGTTCTATTTTTGATCAATACAACTAAATTACAATGACGAGTGCCTCATGCACATCACTGTAGATATCCCGAGTAACAAACAATATTCCTCACATCGCTGCAGACGGAGTTCCC
Source organism: Diplodus puntazzo (assembly GCA_963678695.2). NCBI lineage: Eukaryota > Metazoa > Chordata > Actinopteri > Spariformes > Sparidae > Diplodus > Diplodus puntazzo. The sequence continues at coordinate 20,803,696 of OZ023166.1, forward strand.
AGCTAATCATTACCCGGTGCAACATATTTTCTATGAAGCATAAGTAACATTATTTCTCTAAACCAATTCAACCACTTAAGAGCGTACTGCACACAAACTAATGTTATAACTGCCCAGTCACTTGAAAGACACTTTTGCTGTCCAGTAGCCATAAACACAATGCTAAAAACCGGAGTTAGCTTACAAGCTAACAAGCTAGATTTACCATCAAGCTACGTAGCTCGACTGCAGCATAGGGATATGTGCTATTGCGAGATCTTGTGGTTAAAACATACAATAAAACATGTATCAAGCAGGGGTCCTTACTTGTCCAGCAGAAAAGTCCTTACAAATCCTGCAGCTCCCTCCACCTCTGAAATGAGGCTCCCATATTTATCCTTGTTTTCTCTCTGGCTCGGTCCAATTCTTTCTTTTTTCACTGCTTTTCTTCGTCAATCTTCTTATTTCTGCTCTTTGGTGGTGGTGCAATGGTTGGGCATTTTTCGGCTCTGTTGTTGTTGTCTGTTCTCCATCATTGTTTACACTTGAACGTATTTTAAGAGCAGGCACTGCCCAGTACGCACTGTGTGAGGGAGGGGGGCTGCATATGCATGCAAGTGATTGAGACTTCTCTTAGACTCTGATTGGTTGTGTTGAGCCGGCAGAGGTGGATTCTTGCAATTCAAATTAGAGCCACTGGGCGGAGCCACAGACAGTGGATTTTTACACAGCTTGTATCTTATTCTACTGTCAGATCATAATGACAATTTTAGCAAAAATAACAAAAAATAGTTACAGACAAAAATAAGAAAAGGGTTAGTGTTGACGTTTTTTAGAAAGGCATATATGTATTGTGTTTTAGAGACACTGCGTCTACTTAAGTTAGCATGCTAACTAGGTAGTCCAGGGCCTGAAAACCTCCTCCTTTCAGTGGGCCCAAGATCCTGCTAGGGGTGTAAACCTGGCTAAACGAGTTTACAAGCTAACAGTAGCTACAGTCATAAACAGTATACAGGTGGCCAATTCTTACATACTGCACCATTTACGTTCTAAACCAAAATAATGGCCATATCTTACAGATAACGCCTTGAAAATAGACCACTTTCAAAACGTTACCCCATGTTAAGAAGCTAACTTTTCCCATGTGAAAAACATGATTGCTGGAGCAACATAGATTAAGACACCAACACTCATGCTCATGTTTGTTAAAATAAAATAAAATGTTTGTCTCACAGGTGAAGGCCAACTGCAACAAAGCTGTAATTAACACATTTCACAGCGACCATGGCGTGACGGTCAGAAGCGGTCCAAACATTGTGCAGGTGTCCAACCAGAACGGAGCGACAGTGTCATGCGACCTGTTGCTTGAGGTGTGCAGCTTCACTCTTGAAGGATGGTTGCATGGTAGGAAAACTAGTCATTCAGTTTGACATGGGACAAATACATTGCCAGTTGTACAGATGATTAAATGTGTCTTTATTTAAACAGGAATGTCCACTGGTCTGTTTGGGACCAACGACAACGAAGCAGGCAACGACTCTCCTTTGCCTGATGGATCTCAAGCTGAAAGCCTGGGCAGGTTTTTCTACAGTTGGCAGGTCAGACACGTATGAAGCAAAATCTAAATTCTTGTGTCTTTAATGTCTGCCAATTCATGCTGTCGTGTAGTTGACAAGTGTCCAATTCTCATCTGTAGTTTGATCTTGTGTGTCTTTAGATGAGATCAGGGTGCATTAAACCACCAGGTGTGTCGGAGCACTTTCCCAAAGCGACCACAAGCCCTGTGAGCTGCGACTTTCTTTTCTCCTCTCCAGATTCTCCGATGAGTTCCTGTTTCAGGGTGGTGAGTAAAAAAAATTACACGCAAGCGCTTCGTCTTCTCAGCATATGTGGATGTAAGACATTTTGAAAACGTGGATGGCAGAGCGCCCATCAGATAGCCCTGACCTCTCGGAAACATTTCATGGATTGCACGGGGGATAAATTGAATTCACAGACTGGACATGATAAGAGAAAGTCACAGAGCAAACACGACCTTATGAACTCATGAACTTCACTGGTGAGAGAGATGAAGCAGAAACAGCATGAGATTGAAACAGTCACATAAACAGTTCATTTTCCTAGTCATATTCTGTAGCTTGTAAAACACAATTAATTTATCATTGTGTGTGCGTTTTCATTTATTCAGATGACCGGTGGAGATTCATAAATATGTTTGTGTTGAAAAATGTCGAAAAAGTTGACGTACAAATAATCTTTTTCTAAACTTTGGCGGTGTTTCCACTGCCTTGTGTCTAAACTTCTTGATATTACCAAAATGTTTGTGTTGAAGGCATGAGAAAGAAAGATGTAACATACATTTCAATACTATTTTAATTTTGCAGTGCGCATGACAATGAGGCAATGTATCTATTCGTGGCTATGCAAGTTTAATAAGTGTAGTATGATGATGGTGAAACAAAGCACTTTGTACCACCAGACTACAAAGCAGCTTCTTTCCTCCAGTGGTGGAACTCCTCAAGTTCATCCTCAGCACTCCACCATGAAAAATAGTTTTCATTTAATGACTGATCCAACCTGATGACAGGCATTAAGAATCACTAATCTCCTCACTGATGGTCTTGCTTGCTTTTGTAAATCGTGTCTAAATTCCGACCGTTTTATAGCCAGCTGTAAAACTCCTTGTTGGACCACGCTGCCTGATGTGAAGTGAAGGATGTGACATGGAGGATACTGTTCTTTTGGATTTGATATCTGTCAGAGAAAATACATGGGTAGTTTATGTGAGCTTCGTGTTCACAGCAGCCTTTCTGTCACCAGGTGGATCCCGGTCAGTTCTTGTCAGTGTGTGAGCTGAGCTCCTCCAGAGCACCGTGCAGATTAGCATCTGCTTTTGCTCATCTCTGCCAGCAGAACTACATACCTCTGGAGGTCCCTGCACAGTGCTGTAAGTCAGAGCACAGAACCAATGTGCACACTAATAGACTCAAACTGTTTCTGATCTGATAAAGTGCTACGCTTAATATGGTGCTGCAGATGTTTGAAATGTATCGAAACAAAAGATTTATTCGACCTGTTTTACCTTTTGTTTCAGTGAAAGCTTGAAGAAAGGTCGAGCCGATGAAGAGCACAGCTGGGTGATTTCATGACCTCTGTTAGCTGCTAAAACTACACTTAAGCTTTCATACCACTGTTTATGTCATGTGACTTATATACTTTTTTATTGAATTTTCTACCACATTGTATAGTTACACAATATCATACCTCCTGTGATGCACACTTCTGTCCTGTTTGGACATGCAGATGTTGTGCCAGTAACGTGAATGTGAACACACTAACACGTAGAGGCCTCATTCTTGTATTCTCTGTGGTCTGTAGTGCAAACACTGAACATATTTGTGACTGTAACTAATCCTCACAACCGAACTTAGATCATAAAGAGATCAACAAACACTTATTGGTAAAGTGCATTTATTACCTCCATGTATGATATCTTACAGCTGTATGTTAAAGGTGCAATATTTTATAATTTTAATTGCAAACATTTACAAAATTAAACAAATTATCAACAGAACGTGAAGTTTTTGACTTATATACTGTATACTGTGTTGCAGAGACATCTGTGGAAGTTAGCCAAGGATGTAGACACGAAAACTCCCAAAGTTCCCTGAACTCCCAGTCCCAACTGCTAGCTACACAGCTAACTGAGCTAACTAGCTAATTGCAGCTACAGTTAGTCACTCTGGCGATGTGCTGCCCTCTAATTGTTTGGAGTATAAATTTCACAGGTGGCCAATTTTTACATATTGCACCTTTAAATAGATCTACACTCTGTCTCTTTATTGCTCAGTTAATGTGTTCCTGGGAAGATGGGTATGTAGTTGTGTATCTTGGACTTTTGCCTCTGTGTGACGCACTCAGCGATCCAGACGACGTTGCGACTCTCTTGCTCCTTCAGTTTGATGTAGGCGTAAAATACTCCGAAGTGGAACTGCTGCAGGAAAGCGAGCGTGTTCAGCTTCACCTGTGAAAAGAAAAAGGGGTGAGAGTTGAAGCCAGAAAGGCAGATATGCATGAATCACGTCTAGCATTTGTGATTTTCTTGTATGCACTGTTTACTTGTATGCACTGTCTCAAATTAATTGAAGCAAGCCGCTCTCAAAAAAAAAAAAAAAGCAGAGGTATGTCATGTGTTGCTCGGTTCAAGTGTTTGTTTTAAATGATAAGATTGCTAGAAATCATCTGGGGTACCAACATATCTTGGCTCACAACAAATTGCCATTACCTCTTGTTCAAAGAATCTGTCCTCCAGAGTCTTAAAATCAGATCCTGGCTCAGGGTCATCAAAAATGAGCTTATACTCCTGCAAAAAAAATGATGGTAAGAGAAAACCAAGTATCTGACTTAATAACAACACGGGCGCTCTAATCCGAGACTCACTGGATAACAATTGGCCACAGCTTTGACCTGCTCATGGTCCTCTGCCTTGGCCAGCAGTCGCAGACCTTCAGGGTAAAGTTTACCACAAGATGGATACAGTGCACTCTTATCTGCGCCGCTGAGATCTGTCCCAAAGGAGTTCACTGTGATGATGAAGGTCCGCCTGTCCGCCTCAAACTGCAGCGCACACACATACAGGCAGAGCATTTTTGTTTGGGAGGTCAGATATAGTATGCGAAAATTCAACAAATCCATGAATGGACTTGGTCACAGTACCTCGAGGACAGGACACATTATATCTGCTGTGACACCACCGATGTTCTTGCAGAAGGAGTGGAAAGACTCGATGTATGCCTTTGAAAAAAATAAATCCATAAGAGCTCAGAAGTGCCTGCTGGCTCAGAAACCCTGGCCCTCAACCAAACATGGTAACATAAGCTTTCAGCACATCATTGCACAACTTCATAACATCTGCAGTTGTTACACACATTTGAAACAGTTATAAATCTGTACCGTCCAGAATCTTACACACACACACACACACACACACACACACACACACACACATACACACAGAGGCTGCTATTTGTCAGAGTAGCTTCAGTTTGATATGGTACTTTTGTCATAAGCCATGCTGAGGTCACCTTATACAGTTTGTTCCTGAGGATCTCAGCTTCCATCTCATCCAGGTTGGACTCAGACACAGCGTCCTGGAAAAATGGAGCTATGACACAACACATTCGTGGGCATCAGTTTGACTAACTTCAGTACTTAGATCCTAAAATTATCAGCATCGGTTAAAAAGCAGTTCTGACATCCATGTATCTTCTTGCAAAGATATAAGTTAGCATTAACCAGCTAAAGCAGCTAAGTTAGCAGTGGCTAGCGGTTACTCTAGCGATATGCTGCCCCCTATTTGTTCTGATTTTCAATGGTTAAATTAAATGTGGATGGCAAAATTAAAAACATGTATGATAAGTCAAAATCCTGATTTACTAAGTCATCTTAAAAACAAGTCACGAATGGTGGACTAAATGTGAGGAAAGGGAATAAACAGGATTAAGACAGTGGACCCACTGTTACGCATCACAAAGGAATTTAGTAGAATCAATTAGTTTTTATGTCAAGTAACTTAAAGGTCATATTGATAACATTTGTATGTAGACAAATCCTTTTTTAATGAAACATCTACTGCCCTTGAAGGTGCAAAACAAGTGTCTATTTTCCTTTTCCTTTTGTTTGTGCCTGTTTAAGAGTTCTGACAGTTAGCCAGCTAGCGTTAATAACATTGATATCAGCGAGTGTTAGTGACATTAGCGCCAGCTCGTGGTAGCAACATTAGCCACATAGAACTGGCAGCCACTTGAAGGGGCAGATGATTCGAACAACTCTTTGACGTCTGTGCAATGGAAGGAGGAGATGGAATGCTACATTTGGTAAATTAATGTTCATAATAACACTTTTAAGATTTCAAATCACTTCAGATCTTATATGAGTTATTCTATCTTTAAGTCTTAAGAGTTAAATCAACTTAGATTAAGATTCCAAAGAAAGATGATGAGATTATTAGTGGACTTCCCAGCATGAGACACGTTCATACTTGATACTGATATGATAGAAACTTACCGTGTCTTTAATACATTTGAAAGTAAGTCATGATTATTTATCTTCACAATTAAGTAAAACATGTGAAACATGGTGAAGGTTATTGTTGAATTCAGTCTCTACCCCCTCACACAAAGAAATATCACTGGGCGCTTAATTCACGTTTCGTATTTGTGCTAATGCTGGAGCAAGATATCTCCAACAGGAAAAGCTGTGAGTTCTTTGAAATAAAGAAATAATTCTTCAAACCTAGAAAATGTAAAAGCTCTGTTAACTCACATTTTAGCAGCAGATGAACTTAAGTTGATCTAACCCAGACTTTTTTTTTACAGTGATAATGCTAAACCTACTGGTTAGCGTGTTCAGTGTCTAGCTTGCCAGTTACCGTGGTTAGAGTAGTTTATTGTGTATTTCTGCTGTTATCACCAAACTTTGAGAACTACATACTCTGTGAAAACGTGCAGATGACTTTTACTGTAACTCTCACTGGGTGACAAGGCCTGAAATCAAAATTTTGACATTTCAATACATTTTAGGCCTAATAAGTCGACTAATGAACAGATTCATTTATTTAATTTGTCTTTTGTCACATTTGAGTTTCCATATTTCAAGGATTTCCACTGTAACCTGGTAATGGATAATTAGTGACGTGCAAAGACTCTGTGGCTGAAAGGGTACTATTATTGCTAAATCTTTGGTGATTAAACGACAGATAATTGGATGAATTTACCCAGTGGTGTGTCCACCAGAATGGCTGAGTAGAGCTCAGTCGGGGTGCGAGCGATGCCCACAGCTGCCATTTGGTCGAAGGCTCCCAATGGGTGACACCGCGGGAGGAGCTCTGCCACATCTCTCTGTTTCAGGGCTCCGGTGATCAGCATCACCACATTGTCGATCATGTAGCTGTAGCTATGGCAACAGAGCAGGGTAGACAGATATGCCTTTATTTATCTGCAGGGTATTTTATATTGCTCTGTGCCCTACAAATATGCCTTTATATTCAGCAAAAGTAGATTTCTTTTGGAGATAAGCAAGACAAACTGTTGAATGGATATATTCAGGGAGTGAATGAGTCATGTGGCTGTATGCTCATCTTGTGACCTTTGTGTAATTTATTGTTTAGTGCATATCGTGTCAAAGCATACGTGACATAGTCAAGGAAGGTTGATAGTGGAGGCAGGGCGTTGGAGCGAAGGCAGCTGAACTCAGTCACCAGGTTCGCCCTCAGCTTGCTGTCCACCAGAGACACAGTCAGGTCCTCTTCAGACGAGGACAGCAGCTTCCCGTAATCTGTACTCTGCAGGTGCAGCTTCATGTCTAAGGAAAGACATTGCCCAGAGGTTTAGTTCTCAACTTCTTTAATTGCCTCGGCTTAAGTCGTGTCCAGCACATCACAGGCGTCTCTGCTCTGAAATCATATGTTTCCTTTTTCCATAGCCACTTCCCGTTTGGTTGCTGGAGTTGAATCATGACATAGTTTAATAATCACATGGCTATTTCTGACCGTTGAACACACTGTACCGCTGATAATGACCCACATACTACAGACATACAGATTATATGCAAAACAATTTGATATATGATTACAAGTCTGTTCAGAGAATTAAAATCCTGAAAACATAGATCAACCTAATATCTCTGTGGTCTTCCATTACCTCAATCTGACTTCCATCCCCCAGACAGGAACTCTTTCTTGGAAACAGAATTCAGTTAATCCCTTGAAAAGCTGAAGAAGCTGATAAGGAGCGGCAGCTACCTTCGAGTCGCCCGCAAATCTTTAAAAGGAGGCAGCTGCAGGCCTGATACATTCCAAAAATGACAACATGGTACAATGTTCTTACCCTCTAGTGTGTCGCACTGGGCCAGATTGTGATAGTCAGTACTGGTCAGAATCCCGGCCTTCATCCCTCGAACGAGCCCCTCCAGATAGCCATGATCCACGTTGAAGGTGAGCTCTGTCATGATGCCAAATGAGCTCTAAACAAGCCTGGCTGCACTTGGAAGTGATGTCTCCCTTTGCAGTAGTGCCTCTTTTAAGGTAACTTCTGCATTATTCCCTCTCTGACTAACATTCATGCAGTTATTTTCCCTTCCTCTTTGACACCAAAAAATTCCAGATCTGCCCTTAAAGCCTTTTTGCTGTCTCAGTTCCTGCTCTTGAGAGGCTGAGATGCCTATCCCAGTCTCGCTTAAAGTAAAATCAAAGCTGTTGTTGAAGCGTTTGGAGGAGAAGGCATATAGTTTTGGGCTCTTTGTAAGTTTATACGCAGACGCCCCCGCCGCAGCTCTCTTAGTGGTCCTGTCATTCATCTCTAAGTAATTTGAACTTTGCCTACATTTTGCGATGCATAATTATGGCCACAGATGACCTGTGACTGCCCCTATTAGCTGGAACACACAATGGGTCCACATCATACAGTCGTACATGGTGTAGGTTCAAATTAGATGGAATAAAATGGACATTTAACACTTATTTTTAAGAGGAAAATCCAGGTGCCTGTCAAAAGAATTGCATTTCACTATCTTAAAATACGCCTGCCTGAGAGTAACAGGGGCAAAAAGTCATTATAGTCCTTTATTTCTTTATTTACACTAACTCTGTGCATAAAAAAAGAGTGAAAAACAAATGCATACGAAGGAAAGTTTTTGCCTTAAGAAAATGCAATCACTTATATATTACTGTATTTGAAATCTCATCTCTAGGGCAGGCTTAGAAGCTCCTATTTGCCCAAATGAGCTGCCAATCAAACGGATGCCGGTGCAGAGGGATAATGGCATCTGCTGTGAAGCACGAGGAGTATTTGACGGATAGAAGCGTGAAAAATGAAAAAACATCCACGATAGCAGTTTGAACAGATGATAACCTCTTTGAAATATATTGTCAATCAAAACATGTCAGCTAATGTTACATATCTGCATGTGTGTCTGTGCAATCGGATTTCCTTCCTTCGCCTCACTTTCCATCAGAAGAGTAGCAAACAGCCTATCAGACCAAGTTAATAACATTTTCAGACCACAGAGTGAACTGATGGGAGTTAAGAGATGCAAATCTGCTTTATTTTGGAATACTCGTAAGCATAAGTCCCGATTTACCCTCAAGATATTTTAAGATTCGCAAAGTAACTCCTTTTTGACTTTGTTTTGATCCTGTCTCATATTTTCTAAATGAAATGGTGCTTCCTCCCATAAATCCACATTTAAGCGATTTACATTTAGGCATCTCAGGACAATCCCACAAAAAAAAGCAACTAGGAAAAGAAGAAAAACAGAAGGGTGATGGAGGCTTATGAAGTGTTTATTCAATAGCAAAAATATACAGTAACTTTAACTCATAAATTCACATGTATAACTGGTGAGAGAACCCACACGTGTTTCTGATGTAAGTCTAGTCATCGTAGGTTCCCACATGCTTAACATGACAGGAGAGCAGTAAGAAACACAACAGAAAAGCAGCAACAGTGTGGGTAATACCCGAGGCACAGCACACATTTTACACGTGATTGTCTACACACAAGTGTTCTTGGTTAAATTGTATGATGGGTATTTTTGATATCCTGTAAACATTTCTGTGAGTATTTTCTTCTTAATTTCTCAGGAGACTGACAACAGAAAAACACAAGCGTCAAACTTTGATTACCATCTTTCTTTCCATTGTCTGTGCTGAAGCCACAGACAATGGAAAGGACTCTCGCATTTAGGGGCAGTATTAAGTCTTGGAGAAGAAATTCTAAATCTCAGAGTTTACATTTTTACCACATCAATGAGGTAATAATACCAACACAAAATATTTATATAACTGAATAAACAAGCTGTTCTCAGAGGAAAATAAGTTCCCCTGAACACTGTTTGAAGCTAGAATGGTGGCAAGGTCCGCCAAATACAAACAAAGTATGATATTGTGTTATCCTTTATGGTGCTATTAACTAGAAAAAAATATTTTTGAGTCTCATTCCCAACTCGTCAAATAATCATGCTCTGGGATTGTAGGAAGGGTCTACCGCCATCCCAAAGCAGCAGTTTGTGACAAGTTACAAGTGAGACTCAGAAATGTTTTTTTTCTCACAAATAGCACCTTTAAGGTCAGTTTATTTATTTTTTTTTTTTTTTAAGGCCCGAAAACTCAGTTAAGTATGAGTTTTCTCTGCTGTTTAATATTTATTCCTCAAAACAACATAGTGCACATTTAACCTCAGGTTTGTGGTTTTCTTGTTTGTCTCTTCTTCATGCTGAAGACTAAGAATATTCTCCGAACTGCACCTGTGCTGTATAACAGGAAAACGCACAGACCTGAGGGCAGTCTGTGTCTGTGTGTGCACTTTCTAGGTAAAATGTCTTATAACTATACATATGACCAGGTGCTGGTCTGTGTCTGCATGTTTGTGTGTGTGTGTGTGTGTGTGTGTGTGTGTGTTGTTGTTGCTTCATCTACGTCTTCTTTAAGCACAAGGGGTTCATTCTCCAGCAGTGGCAGATGGTGTTGAAGAGTCGACAGCGGCAGGAGGCGCAGGGGTCACAGCACGGCACGTGAGAGGAGCAGTTTTCCATCAGGCGGCTGCAGCGACGTGCAGGAGTCATGATGTTTGACTTGTGCTTCTGAAAAAATGCCAACAGAAAGAGTATTCACCCAGAGAGAATTTATATATTTTTTAAAAAAACATTATAATGATACACTAAACAAACCATATGCTGACACGGGGCTACCATTAAAAATGGTGTTTTGGTTTTGAATATTTAACTTAGTGAGCTCTTGTGTTTTGAAGTTTTAATGAAAAACTTGAGCAAGAAGACACCGAATATTCTGATATTATTATAAGTTGAAGACATGTTTTAGTCACGAGGTGGAACTTGATTTTGACTTGATTTTACTGTTAAGCATGTTTTTACTTTGGATTGTTTTACTTTGTTAACCTTTTTTTGTTGCATGCATTTATTTTGAAATGTTGTGTGTGTGTGTGTTTTCATCGTTGTTTTTTACTTCCGCCATCGTGATATGTAATCAGGATTCAAGTGAAACTCTCGCCAAAAGGCAACCGAGGCTTTTTTTGTGATTGAATATGAGTCAAAACTTCGTGTAAAAGCACAATTACGACGAAAGAGGCACTTTTAAGCTTTACCGTAGTTTCGTTTTCGGGCAAGCTAATTTTCAATGGAGTGCAGGGGCACTCTTATGCTAGCATCAAAATCGCTATTTTTAAAACACTTAGAAGGCTTGACACAACATGAAACTTTGCTCGTAGTATCACCAGGGTCTCCATACATGAACACGAGCATTGAGAACATTGTTTGTGTACACAAAGTTTATGAAAAAGAAGGTTTTTGGACAACTCACGTTAGCAGTACTCTCCTGTCTGTTAGGTCGCACTTGGGAATCGACACTTTTTGTCTACCATGACGGCGGCGCGCCAGGGGATGCTACTGCTAACTTGAGTTGTCCAAAAACCCTCTTTTTAGTAAACTCTTTGTACACAAACAATGTTCTTCAATGCTCGTGCTCATGTGTAGAGACCCTGGTGATACTACAAGCAAAGTTTCATGTTGTGTCGAGCCTTCTTAGTGTTTTAAAAATAGCGATTTTGATGCTAGCATAAGAGTGCCCCTGCACTCCACTGAAAATTAGCTTGCCCGAAAACGAAACTACAGTAAATCTCAAAAGTGCCTCTTTCATTGTAATTATGCTTTTACACAAAGGTTTGACTCATACTTAATCACAAATAAAGACTGGGTTGCTTTTTGGCGAGAGTTTCACTTTAAGGACTTTCACCTGGGGACCAGAAAGTGTGGTGTACCAGGTTAGATAAAAGGGGCAGAAAGGCAGTAGAGCAGCAGAGAGCAAGAGGGAGCACAATGGAGGGAACAGAACAGGAACGCACAGAGAGAACGGCATCGACATTGGCATTAAGGAAGTCTGAGACAACACAAAGAGGGAAACGCCCCTTAAGTCCCTTAAAAGACCGGTGCTTGTTGTGTCATGTAATGTGTAAAGCTGTGTTAGAGTAAAAGGACGTTTGACTGGCCCTGAGTTTCCTCTACAGGCTCTGCCCGAGGAAAGCCAGACTAAAATACACCAGCAGAGACACATGGACTCTTGTTTTAACCGCCTACCCCTGAATTTCCACATTATTTTAGTATATACGTTTTAATTGTTTTACCTGCTCTTAAAATAAATATTGTTATTCCTACATCTGGTTGAATTCACTGTTTTAAGCACCACTGGTTTTTAACTGCTCTCCCCCGACGAAAAGAACCTTTTAATATTTTTATCTTGGTCATTTTAAGAGGTCCTAGGCCTCAGCCAAATCCAAGGTGGTGTTGTTGGCCCCCATTTTTAAGATATCCTTGCCCGGTCACATTTTTCTAACTTTATGGGAATTGGGGCTAGCTGGTTAGCACGGGCACTTCAGTAAACATCACTGCAACACAATGTATAGACAAAGATGCATTCACATTCTGTTGATAAAGTTTTTGTTTTTTGAATGTTTCAAACAAGAAAATTGGGTCCTATGACTATAATTTCTAAAATATGGGCAGATTTTTTTTTTGTTTAAATCATTTTAAAAAAAATAGCTTTATCAACAGAATGTGGAGAAAAAAGTGCCCTGGCTAGCCAACTAGCCCCAATCCATCCTTTCTTATAATACTACTGTGTAACAAGCAACTAACCCTAATTACTTATCCAAAAATTACAACCTACTATGATGAACCTTATTGCCTCATTATCTCACCATAAAACATACTTCGTTCAAATTCAACATAGACTATGCAAAACTCCCCACAATCACCTCTGGTTTGGTCCAAATAAATCTTCAATTCACAGTGTGAGATGTGAACGAGTCTCTGCTCAACACGCCTACCGGGCTAACTGAGCTAATTAACTAACAACAGCTAGCTACAGAGTGTAGTTAGCAGCAGTTGCTTGTTACTGTTGACATAGTGCCCCCTTTATTTTTGGAGCCTTTGAATTCTTGCTATATCCAACAATTTAACCCCTCTGACATTTGGATCAAACTCACCAATTCAGACAGTCGCGTTAAAACACGACCGCCAGTTAGGAAATTCCAATTTCCAACATCTATAAGCATGCTTACTGAAAAGGAGAAAGAAAGAAAGATGAATAGAAGAATCTTACAGGGATGCGACTTTCCTGTGGTGGAGAAATCTTTCGCCTCGCAAACAGTCGCCTGGTCCTCACCTGGCTCCAAACTAGGGTTGGACACAGTGGAAGAACCATTGTTTAGTGTTCATAAACACGCTAAAAAAACAGAGTTGATAACAGTGATTTACAAAATCAGTAGTCAATTTAGTTTCCCTGACCAAGAAAAGCAAACACTTGACCACACTCTCTTGAGGCCGACATCAAGTGGCACTTAGGAACAACATGCAGTGTCTTATTTTCCTCTCTTTATTCTGTCGGGTCAACACTTGATTGCAAGCAGTAAATGTCTATTCAAAGACTCTTTACAAAAGCAAACAACATGAATGCAATCGCGTGAGCTTGGGAGCTGTGTCATCCCATACGTTGAACTTCAAACCAAGTAAGAAAACTGGGACCACCTCATGGCGCCAGTTTTCGAGTGGAAAGCTGTTGGCTGGCTAGAACCCATTGGGTGAGTTTGGGGCTTGCTCCAACGTGGTGTCATTGCCATATGAGCTCTCCACCAAAAAGCAGGGTGGTAAAGGTTCAGTGCGATCTAACTGGTGGACAGTGGTGGAGAGCTTGGCATGCTGACCTTCCTTTTAACTAAACTGGGTTGTGATACAAGGAATTCGTAGCCTTGAGCAAGAGAGGAAAATAAACCCTCTCTGACGTGACAAATTCAGCATCCAGTTGACAATTTATAAAGCCTGAGTAGGCGCAGGTGTGTGCTTTATTGGCTCTCATGAAGAAGAAGCTATTTGCTAATTAGAAGAGTTTTTAACACAACATGAAACATCACAAGAGAAACATTTGTTGTGCAAATGTGTTTTTTACTACTTTCTTTGCTCTTGGCCTCCTTCAGCCTCTTTTTCTCCAAAACCTGTTTGCCTGTTGGCAGGAGAATTTATCAGTGAGCAGTCTGAGTTTGATTGAATCAAAAAAAAAAGTCTCAGCTCAACACAACTTTATTTATATAGCACTTTAAACAACACAGTTGACCAAAGTGCAAGTACACATAGGAAAACAAAAAAGAGATGGAAAAGGAGGAAAAGGAGATGAGAGTGACCATACAGTAATAATAATACATTTAGAATAATAACAGCAATGATAATACACTGTCAGTTTAACTTCAGGGACATCAAACTGTCCACTGAGGAAGCATAAGTAATTGTGAATTAACTTCACCTGCTTTGGTGCAAATTATGGTGATAACAGGTGTAATGGAGAGGCAAAAGCAAGACAACCCCCACAAAGGGAATGGTGCCTGTGGTGCCACAGACAGTTGCTCTTTCCTTATCCATCCTGACTGGTTCTTCTCTAGTTTTGTGTTCTTCTATGTCTTTGTCATTACTTGTAGCATGAGGTGGCACCTACAACCCAGTCAGGTTGCACAGGTGGTCCAGCTCCTCCAGGCTGGCACAATCATACGTGTGATCACAAGAAAGACTGCTGTGTCTCCTGGCACAGTCTCAAGAGCACGGAGAAGATACCAGGAGACCGGCTGTCACACGAGGAGAGCTGGACAGGGCCGTAGAAGGACATAAACCCAGCAGCAGTACCGTTATCTGCTCCTTTGTGTGTGAAGGAACAGGAGGACACTGTCAGAGCCCTGCAAAATTACCTCCAACAGTTCAAAACAGACATCTTGGGTACTGAAAAATTGGTCGTGGGGTCATGGGTGGCCTGAGCAGAGTGATGGCTCTGATGACAGACACGGTGGGGGTTGGGAGGCAAATGATTTGGGGGGCAGTGTGTGTCAAACCGGAGTACTTTGGAGAAAATGGGGAGTAGTAAATCGCCTTTGCCGGCAGCTTCAGCGGATATCTGGGTTCTGCAGGTTGAAGCTAGTTTTATTGTCTAGTTTGATCCCAGTGTCTTCTAAATGTCAACTTTTCAACTTTCCTAAAACTGGTGAAAATTAGATTCAGGGAAGTGCAGAGTGTGCTGAACTGATTCCCTTGTCTGACTAACATTCAGCTGCAGGTAGTTGTTGTTACACTACAGAATGAAATGAGAGGTGGAGGGCAGGGCTGGACTGGGACAAAAAATCGGCCCTGGCATTTTTGGCTCAGACCGGCCCCTCATAATTAGCGGAGCACATCCGACTTGTTATTTATGTATGTGTTCCCCGAAGGAATGTATTTTACTATTATCCCAAACCCAACTTTAATTATTGTGAGGTGTGCATATGTTTACTGACTTGACTGGAAAAACGCTCACAAACCCTTTCAATCCTATAACTAGGTTTTTAGAAGTCTGTCAAAGAACCATTGTGGAAAGCAAATAAGTACATTTACTCAACACATAGTTCTACCTCCTTAGGTATATTCTACTTCAAGCATTATGTATCATCAGCATCCTAAATCTCAGACGTTTAGCGTCTATTGTTAACTCCACCACTTTTGTCTGCTCTGTGTAGTTCAATTGATTATTTTATCCTTTTTATTGAAATCATCTCAAATAAGTATTTTCTGAATTTCCCTGATATAGCAGCTCAATTCTAATTCTCCAGGTTAAAAGGTGCCCCTTCCTTTAAAAAGATATTACATGCATTTTTATCAGGCTAAAAACAGGGCTGTTTTATGAACTCATGCAAAGCAACTTGTCTTAAAAGCATTTAACACTGTGTTACTCTTATTCAATGTGGGCATGCCTTTTGCTAATAATACTTTTATACTTTTTTTTACACTTACTTTAGTAATGCTTAAATTGCAAAGCTTTTATTTATCATTTAGCAGTTTTAAAATCTGTTTTTTTAAAACATGTTTAACCACAGCATAGAGGGTTGCAACAAATTCAAACTACTATGCAGCCTGTCAACACACCTTTAACCTAAATATCTAAAATGCCATGATGGAGCCTAAAATGGACACTTGCTGCTCATCAACACTTCTCAGCCTTGACCGTTTGCTATTTTATCAGAATAAGGTGTCGTGGCTGCCAGATTTTGTGAACTATGCAATACCAATTAATATTGATACTAATCAATCGTCATTGCTCATCATTCTCATGTAAGTAGAGTTTTCAAGGGGCCTGAAAATTACAAACCGACCCGGCCAGCGGGTTTTTAAGCCCGAACCCGACGCAGCCCGACATACCAGCATCAATTGTCTCTTCACCACACGCGAAGCCGGCCTGAACCCGCGGGTCCGGTCGGGTTGTCGGGCCGGTCCGACCCGTTGAGAACTCTAGCCTACATGTAATAGAGCTAACGTTACCTCCATCACCTCACAGTCCCTGTATTGTCCTAACGTTACTACCTGCTTACCGGCTGTACTACACTGTCCCTGTCAGTCAGCAGCATCTCTGGCTGCTCCTCTCCTGCCCGCTGCTGCTGTCTTCACCTTCCACCTGTCCTTGCTGGAGCACTGCTGTCACAGAGGACGTGGAGGCTACAGCAGCCCCTCCAGCGCACATGTCTGGGATTTTAGCACATTTTGCAGCACAGTGAGATTCTTCACTCTCTTAGCACGCAACTCTATGGTTGCTCCACGTTGCCACTCCTCACGCTCAACACAGTGAAACGAGCAGAAGTTACAGCTGACAGCCAGGGAGGGGTGGGGCCGCTTTCGTACGATATATCCTGATTGGTTCAGTCCACTGTCTATATTGAAGATGGACCAATGGGCCGTCCCCTCTAAATTGTGCTCTTAGAAAAGATTTAAATAAAAAAAAAAAAAAAAAAAGAGGAGAGCTGAGAGATTTCATTGAAATAGCTCAATGTCCTTCAAGAAAATTCAACCAATGGGCCGTCGCGTTCGATAAAAATGATTTATAACATACATTTTTGATTAAATTATGACAGCCCGGCCCAAAAATGTGCGTCGGCCCACCGGGCATTGCCCGGTACGCCAGATGGCCAGTCCATGCCTGGTGGAGGGTTTGACCTGTCATCACAAAATGTCTTTCAGAAGAACAAAAAATAGCTTTGTTGATTACTGGAAGTTTGGGAAGTTGTCTTAAGAAACTTTTTGAAAAAGTGCAGCCACTTTCAAAAAACACTGTACAAACCAGTATGGGTAAACTTCTACCAGTCAGACCAACAGCAGGAGGGTGCTACCACCAGCGGAGCACGTTGGTGAATAAAACTCTTACCCAAGCCAGTCTGGGAAAGAGCAGAAAAAACTACTCCAAGGAGAAAAGCCTTCAGTGCCGTTCTTTGTTCCTCTTTCAATGAAGAAATTCTCCCAAGTTATGACGTTCTTGATGCTACACTAACCTCTTGACGAACCACCCTGTTTTTCTTTTTTCAAATGAAAAAATGCTAACCCTTTTTGGAAAATTTATCAAATAAATCCTTAATGATAAATCCAACACTGTCACATGACTCCAAGGCTTCCTGACATTGACAGACAGGGACATCTTTGAGGTGCATCTCCAACCTTATCCACACTAGTAGCTGCCGTCTCTAGCTTCTAGGTGGTGTAGCTACGGCACCCGTAGTTACCCTCTTGGCCTTTTAGCAGTTTGGATTGCGTATTTTCAACCAATAAAAGATGTAAAGAAAATATGCAAATTCATGCATTCAAATTCCTTCATTCTTTCGTTTTTTCGACTGGCCTTCCATTTGTCTTTGAAATGATTTGTACTGTACTGGCAGACAGTCGTTGATTATCTGCTGATTTATTTTTCTTCACTGCGCTGAAGTAGGAACAATTCTATAACTGGATCAAGGGCTATGGAATCAGTGCAAATCAGTGGTTTTGCACCAAGAACAGTATGTAGACTACATAGGTGGGGTATGTTTCTTGTTTTTCGTTGGTGTTATGTTATTTGCAAACAGAAACAGCAGCTAAGATGTTCATCACTCCAATGGAATTTTCTTATAAAGTGGCCTCACTCTTCCTCTCTCATGGCCTCAGACACTGGCGCCTACTCTACCAACATACTCACAAATGTACCACTATGTGTCCTTTACAATCTGGATGTTGCACAGTTCACAAGGCAATAATTCAAAAATCCTCCTTCTTGGAGCAAACCTTTTCCCTACTGCCTCATGACTAATGGCTTCGGCACCTTCCCTTCCAAAACCAGTGATATCACAGGAAATAGCTGAATTCAGCCCGGTGGTGTTGCATTTCTCTCCTGCTGATGTTAAGACCCTCATCCACACTTTGATTTTCACTTTTTAGATACAGTCGTGGTCAGAAGTTTACATGCACTTGTAAAGAACATGTATGTCATGACAATCTGGAGTTCCAACACTGTCAGAAATAATGTGCTAAATTTATGGCTCATTTCCAGCTCATCACTGGGGCTATGTGCTAGCTGGCGCTCGCTACCATTAGTTTGCACTAACATTAGCTAGTGCGCTCAGTAACATCAGTTAATTCATGCCAAAGTTAGCCAGCGCTCGCTAATGTAAGCCATGGCACGTTGGCGCTACCATGATGGGGCTGCTGAATTCACCGTAGCATAACTGTAATCCAGCTGACCTCAGTGAACTGTTTGCCTTTTAACTATTTACCACTTTACGTTGCCTCTGAATCTCTGGGCTACAACTTCGGTCACCTCTTTGCCTGCTTCTGTTATATCTTCTACAAGGTCCTCCTGTAAAGGTCCAGTTTAAAGGCTTGCAAGATCCATGGAGATAGGTGAGCTCTGAGCTGCCAGACAGTGTTCCCTGATATTGTACCAGAACATATAGAAAAAGTGGAACATACTCGTACCTTTTACTGTCTTTGAATATAAATGTAAGCAGTGATGAAGTCTGGTTTAATAATGAATTTATAACAGGTCTTCTGATAATGTGCTGGGTTAAAATATTTATTATTCTAATATAATTCTAAATTTTGGTTAAATGTCCCTCACCACCATTTTCCCTTCAGTTTGGTGCTTTTGATAGCGATCCACAAGCTTCTGGCTTAATTTTCAACCTCTCCTCTTGACAGATCCGATAAAGTTCAGCTAAATTTGTTGGCTTCCTGACACAAACATGTTCCTTCAGCACAGTCCACACGTTCTCGATGGGGTTCAAGTCGGGACTTTGGGAAAACCATTCCAAAACCTCAACTCGAGCCTGTTTTAGCCATTCCTTTACCACTTTAGATGTGTGTTTTGGATCATTGCCCTGTTGGAACACCCAACTGCACCCACGACCCAATCTGCTGACTGATGACTTTTGTTCTTCATGAAGAATTTGGAGATAATCCTCCTCCTTCATTATTCAATTTACTGTCTTTGGAGCAGCAGATCCACTGGCAGCAATACAGCCCCACAGCATACAGTAGTACTACCCCCACCATGCTCGACAGTAGGTACGGTGTTCTTGGGGTGAAAGGCCTCATCTTTTCGCCTCCGAACATATTGCTGCTCGAGCAAAGGGCTTCTTTCTGGCAGGGAAGCCTCTCAGCCCATGTTGATGCAAAACACGCTCAACTGTGGATACTGACATATGTCTTCCAGCAGCTTCTTATTTATTGCACATGTTTTTTTTTTGTTATTTTTGGTTGACCAGTTTTCTCTCAGCATATGTAAGTTTGCTTCTTCTTCACAACTGTGCCATGCGCTTTGTACTTACAAACATTTGATCTTGGGACCTGTAACTGCTTTTTGAATGGCTCCAAGTGACTTTCCTGACTTATTCTAATCAATAATGCGGTCTTTCAGATCAATGCTGAGCTTCTTAGACTTTCTCATTAAAGAGTTTGTTGCTGAGTCTAGCTGAGTCTTCTGGGCCCAGAAAAAGATTTACCCAAAGATGGCCAAAGATTTACTGCCAGACCCCGCAGTCATCGTCAGCTCTTGGAGCTTTTTTGCATTCTTGCAGTTTCTTGTTTTTTATTTTATGGCAGCAAAATTAGAGATTTGGATCAGTCTCACTTCTATCAGCAAAAGGTCTGACAAACATGTTGGACACCACCTTCCCAATAGGGCCAACAAAGCTAGCAGCTAGCTGGTGATCACAGTTGAGCATTAAGCAGCTAAAGAGTCAGACGCTTCATCAAAAACAGATCTCAGAGGAGCGTACATATGTGACATATGTTTCCCTGCCACAGGTTTGCTAATCTGAGAACCGAAACAGGCCGTAACATCATCATCAAACTGACTGGCTGGTATTGTAATGGTCCAAGTGTCACCATTGTTGCACCAAAGCAAGCTTAGCACACAACACAGTGTCTTGTTTTATATGAATTGTGTGCCATTAAGTGTGGCACACAACAGTCAGGAATTATGGAATGTGTGAACTTTGAGCGGGAGAGACTCTGCATGTGTCCTGCTCAAACTGTGTAACAACTCAATAATCTACAGCAGCTGCGCAAACATTTGCTTCGACACTTCTTGTGTTGAAAAATATATAATCATACAAACACATCCATTTATACAGATACACTTGTATGCAACATTGGTTAAAAGACAAAGACGATATTTAATTTCGGTGACATTTCGAAATGTCCAAATGGCGTTAATTATTGTGAGGATCTTTTTCACGCTGAAAACAAACTAACTGCAATGAAAACTGGAAAACCAATAAATTCCAACATATTTGTGTGATTCAACGCTGAGTTTGACAAGATTCCTTGGATTCATAAATGTTTCGACTACTTGGAAATTGTAAAACGCTTCGTAGCAAATCCTCCTGAGGACAGATTAAGTGTAAGCAGTGCTGTGGAGAAGGCTCTGTGTCGAAAGGAGTAAGCTGTTATCTGTTCTGATGTGAGCCTAATAAACTGAGAGTGAAAAAGGATGAAGATCATCACTGACTGACTCTTTTTATGCCTAAACCAACTAAATACAAACCCTCTTTGTTTCCATTAATGAATAACAAACTGACCTTAAAGGACAACACAATTTGATGCTGTTTTACTTTGTTTATATGTGGCGGACCCTGCCACCCCTCTAGCTTCAAACAGTGTTCTGGGGACCTTATTTTCCTCTGAGAACAGCTTGTTTATTCACTCATGGAAAAAATAAACATTTCTGAGTGTGTATTTCTACGTCAGTAATTGTGTCAACATTGAAATTCTGAGTTTGAATTTATTCTCTAAAGCCGCATTGACCTCCTGGATCCACAGTCTTCACATATATTCTACATCATTTAATAGTATCAGATATTCTGTCCCTGAGTGAAGGTTCCCTCCTCCGTGGCTCTTCCTGGGGTTTCATTTTTATTTTTATTTTTATTAATATGGCAAGCTTTTTCGCACTCGAATCGAGGGTCTAGACGAACAAATGTGGTTGTGATTTTGGGCTATATAAATTAAACTGATTCGATTTGATTTGAAGCTGTTCATTTGTTTCCTTATTAAATTCAGTGGTCTTGTACATGCTGTATTTGGCTGTTTTTAATTTTTAAATTTTTTTTTGTCTTTGATTTAGCTGCATGTCATTTGTCATTTTTTAATGTGGGGTGAGGAGGGTGAGGATCGGGGGGTTTACTTTGCAGAAATGATTCAAGATGGGAATTTTAGTCAGGTTAAATCTGCAAACGTCAATTTTCAAATACAAAAATATGTTAAAGGTGTGAAATGATGGGGAAGACATTTTAAACAGATGAGAAAAAAACTAAATAAACAAACTGCTTTCATTTTCGTGACTGAATACACAAACTGACCGTAAAGGACAACACAATTTCATACTGTTTTACTTTGTTTATATGTGGCGGACCCTGCCACCTTTCTAGCTTTAAAACAGTGTTCTGGGAACCTTATTTTCCTCTGAGAACAGCTTGTTTACTCAATTATGGAAACGATAAATATGTCTGAGTTTGTATTATTACCTCTTTAATATTTAACTATAAAAATTCTGACTCTGAATTCCTTCTCCCAAACTCCATTATTCCCCTTTAAATATACATTTAAGTATGAAGGGGAAAAGGCACGCAGGTTTGAACAACCTCTGTCTCTCCTCACTTCAAATATTTATTTTCGCAACATTTAATTTCACGCACTAGGCTCACTTTGCAAAACCAGCCCATTTTATTACGGCATATGGAGGATGTTTTTTGATATGTCTTTTCGTTCACGCTGTTGCCTTTGAACGCCACACCGCACCGCACTCAACTCAAAACAAATAAAACAGCATGAACGTGCACATAAAATATCGTCCAACCAGGCTGAACCCTCACCTGTGTCATTCTCAGTCTTCCTCACATCTTTCTTCGTGTCCTCTGCCCAGGACAGCGGGATGGCAAGCAAGAAGATGCACAGCAAGTGTTTGCCGGTGATCTTCCTCATGATGATGATGAGATCTGTTGATAGAAAAGCAAGAGAGAAAAAATGAGAAAGAAATCACTCTCATGTTCATTAAAAAAACATCAGATTTCTCAGGCACTATTGGGCACAAAGACAGCCCGAGACTCACGTACTTGTCCTCCTGTCAACGCTCACTTTGTAACACCCTCTCTGGTTGTGAGGAGGCATCAGTGTGGGCGACGAGCGACACGGAACGACAGGCTCCGCCCCCAAGTGACGACCCCGACACGCTGTGGGAGATGATGCTTGGTGAACACGGTTGCCAGGGCAACTGACAACAGGTCAGTCTCAGAGAAAGCAAACAAAATGTTCTAACAGGTTCCTGTAGAGATAGAGGTGGACGTGACTCTTCGGATGTACTGAAGCCATGCTTGGAGTGACTGACAACGTCTAAGTTGAGTGAGGACTTTCTAAGTGCGCTACATTCACTCCAGTTAAAGCTCATAAATAATGTTAACAATGGTGCTAAAGTGTCCCAGTGAGCCATGTAAGTGAGTGAGCATGGACAATATCAGACCAGCTCTCGTTAATACAGTGCGGCCGGCTTTAAAGGTACATTATGTCAGAAATCTTCACATACTCAGCACAAATATGTGGCAGCATATCAAAGTAACCGCTAACTGCTGTTAACTGTAGCCGTTGGCTATTTAGCTCAGTTAGCTGGGGAGCTAGCATTTTGAAGTTCAGAGCACCAGAGAACTGTTGGTGGTTGCGCTGCAAGCACAGTATATTTGGACCGAGACGGGCCAGGGGTAGCTGGTTAGCATGCTAAACATGCTTTGCAACACAGTAGATAGATATCATAAAGTCCAAAACTATTATTCCTCCATATTCTGTTGATAGTTTTAGTTAAAGGTGCCGTATGTAAGATGGCAGTTCAGACTGGGAGCTCAGGGAATGTTAGTGTTCATACTGCTAGCAATGGGGCTTCGGACCAGGACGGGCCAGGTCTCGCTGGTTAGTGTGCTTACTTCAGTAGACATCTCTGTAATGCAATACAGAGGCATTATATGTTTTTTTTTTCTTTCTTTCTTTTTTTTTTTTAATGTGAAAAGAAAATCAAACAACAACCGAAAAAAAAAGAATTATCCTTCATTGAATGTGTTCGTGTTTTGGTGGCTGGTGAACTGCACATATCCATTTGTAAAAAAAAAAAATAAATAAAAACAACGAAAAACGAATGTGAATGCTCGTACCAGTTTATGGCACCAATCTTTAAATGGAAGAGGGTTTCATAGCAGGAAAAGCACAGAATCTGAAATGTATCACAGTTGATGGGCAATACATTGTCCTGCTATGACTTTAAATATATCCGTAAAAACCACACTAAAAGGCGGTTGTGACTAAATGAGACTACAGGGTGGTGGCAGCATTACACCAAACACAGAAACTCATCTACTCACTAATCCATCCCTACAGGACTAAATTACAAATCAAAGGTTGAAGTGGAAAAGAAAAGCACGAATGAACTGGTTCATTTCAGTCTGTGTGAACTGAATGTTGAGCTAGCTCTTTTGAAGTGTGAATTTTCACAACACTGGTTTCAGGATCCAGGTATTATGCATGCTGTTGCACTATGATGCTATGTTGGCAAAGAACAGACACTGTTGATGTTACTTTGTAACAGCGGTGCTTTTCCTGTATGAAATGGTAAAATGTCTGCTGCGGTCAGGCTAGTAAAACCTGGATGAAACAAAGTCAAACACTAAATTCAATTTGGAAAAAGATATTTCACAGCCTGTAGTACTATAAACTATAAAGGTTGGATAATAAGAACAGCTGATAAAACCCTCCCCTTTTGCTATCTCCTGTTTGCTTCCAAGTATTTCATACTGCTCCTCACCTGATTCACATGATTTGAGTTTATTTACATCTCTGCGGTTCCATGAGACAATCTTTATGATGTTGAACATAATGTTGGGGTATTATCAAGACGATCCTGACCTCCCCTTTCATTGAAATCAGAGAAAAATAATAAAGAGGGAAAACAAAGTACCGGCCCGACAAAAGCTCCACAGGAGTCCATGTTCACTGGATCATTCTGTCCAGCTGTGGCTGTAACTGATCCCCAAGAGCTGTCAAAGCAAGCACTCCAATATAGTTTTGAATGACCGGAAATGTCCTCCGCAAAATTGAGACGCACTCTGGTATAGATGCTGCAGCGTGTTTCATTCATGGCGTTTCACAAACTATTCCTCCAGGCGTGAACTGCCGATGCGTAGTGGCTCTCACGCGATCCATCTCCACAACTAACGGCAAAGTGGTTGCTAATAATGACCAAATGGTGCCCATGTGGCATTTTGTCACAGACGTCTTCCTTGATCAATCAACCAACCACCATCTGTTTAGAGATTTAACTTCATGATTCATGCACTTTGAGTCCTGTTATACAGGATGAGATAATAACTCTTTGTGCAAGAATCCATTTGAGAATCAGCATGATCTCATAAATGGCACGCCACTTTTATGGACATTTCACACGCTGAATCCCACATTTGAAGGTTTTCCCCTACATTTGGCATGTCTGAGTGATATGAGATTTGGCTGTGCAGGAAAAGACAAAGTAAGCATCAAGAAATGATCATGGTAGTGTTGGGTGATACAATCTTCAAGTTATAATATTTTTCACAATGCAACACATGTATCCCAGTGTTGCACAATCTCCTCAAAACCACTTCACAAAGAGGACTGGGCGATATTATTGATATTGCGACAACGTTGTAGGGATGACTATTGGTCCTTTCACAAAATGTTAACACAATAAGAGTTTTGATGCTGTATGTTATCATCAGTAATGTGCGTATAATGTACAATTAGGTAAAAGCTAGCGTTAGAACACGTAGAACATTCTAGTAAGAACTTTCCTGTTCTGACCAATATGGTATTCAAACGGTAGCAATGTGACTCATTGATGCCGATAATCCCCTCAGTCAACTCTACGTGGATGCCTCAGTTGGAGTTATGCCCTTCCGGCCTCAGCAGCACTCAACGGACTGCCTCGCTGGCTCTGTTGTGAAATTAAATGCTTGAAGAGCCACGAGTGCATACATCAAGATTGTCTGTACTGTCATCATCTGTATGCTGCTGTATTGCTAAGTTTCTATATTGTGCTGGCCATCACAGTGGAATGAACAACAAAATCTAACTCATCAAATCATAGAGTGACATTAAAGACAACGTACAGACGGCGTCAGTATGGCCTGCCCACACAATCATAATGGATCAGTAGACATATCACAGTGGATCCTATAGATTATCTTGGTATTCAGAGATTTATTTTATATAAAATAAGTCCTTATTGCCAGCATCCTCAAGTTTTAAAGAAAGCCAGCAGCCTCCCTAGGCACAAAATCTTGGAGGCCCCACTAATTCAAACATCTGCAGCTGTTACATGGTTACATTGAGAAGTGTATGTTATGAAAAGAATATTTTTGTTTTTAAGTCACTAACAGAGACAACACATTATTTTGTTGAATCCAATACTGAGGGAGAATGCCAACAGCTGCAAAAAAAAGTGTTCTAATTCAATACTCCTGAGCAATTTGGGGACATCAGATAACTTATTAACCACAGATAACCATATTTAGTGCTCATTTTATGACTTTTTGACTAAATAATTGAAAGAATCCCTACTGACAGACCTCTTTTAAAGGTTGAGATCCTTTTTTGTTAAACCGGAAACAGACTTGCCAAATGCACCAGACTCCATTTGCAGAAACGCCAATTTTATTATCATCAAACAAACTTCATTCAAACCAGACAGCAACAAAATAAAACTCAGAAACCTGCTTTTAGTTTCTCTGTTCTAACAATCACTCAGTCTGATTTTGTCAAACTCAAGCCTTAATATCGCCGTGTTTGATGTCAAAATATCAGGAGAGAGGCAAGATAAAATAAAAATGTACCGGCTCTGTAAATGGAGTCTGCTGATGATTTGGCAGTTGTGTTTGGTAACACAAAAAAAGATCACTTCAGCTAAAAACATCTTTGAAATTAGCAACAACAACAAAAAAGTTACTTTGCATTCATTTATTCACATTTTAACACCTATTCAGTTTTATTCTGATTTGGCCTCAACTATGGCCTCATCCTGCAAAAACACAATGAGGCCACAGCCCCCTGGAGGTTTGAGGCCCCCTGCACTGGCCTAATTGGTGGTTAATCCGTGCTTGAGTGTAGATGATTTGAATTTGAATGAATTTGGATGAGGTAACAAGTCCTGATGACTTCACAATGGTTTAAAAAAGGTCAAACCAAAACTAAAATCTCCTCTTGAGATGGTTGATCACTGTATTTCCATAAGCTGCCCAGTCTCAAGTGTCTCATGCCAAGAAATGCAGTCTTTTGGATTCTTCCTTTCCTATATGACATTCCAGCAAATAGATTAACAGTGTGCAGCTTTCACCATATCCTCCTACGTGTACTTAAAGTACCATATAACTCATGTGAAACTGGCACAGCCTGACACATAACCCCTAAAGTAGTAGTGCTGTATGTGGACTATTTGTCTGTGGGGATGTAAGAATAACAGAGTGTCCTGCAATGAACTGAGGAATGTTATTCGATCCATTTTAAACTAGCTTGCCTGTTGAAAGTTTTATTTACAAGTCAGACATGCTTTAGCTGTGAATTTTTAAAGGTTTTTTAACAGGAAGGAAAGTTGCCAATGTCGAAGGTTCTGTCTGTTGTAGTTAGCAGACAGAATTATGACCTGTGAATGTTCTGTCTGCTGACAAAACCCATTAACTTTTCAGCTGGAACTCCAGTTAGGATAAATGTTTCATTTCCAACACTAGCACAGATACAATCTTGTGCAGAGAGTGCAGAAAGGTGCACTGTTTTACAGGAAATGTTGCTGGAACAGGCACGCTCCCAGTGGGACAAAATAGATTAGTGGTACAATATTGGATGGACAAAAGGCACAAGGTCACTAATGAAGATTTAATATAAATCCTTAATCTGAATTTGTCTGTTGCGTAAAGCCTTTGCAGAAGCTTGCTTGTTACAGATGTTTTACAGGGAATTCACCCACAGAGTGTAACAATAAATCATATATGTTTTATTTTGAAGTTCTCTCCTCATGTGTCACATTTTCCTTTATACTTCCTCCCTTTGTCCTTTTCCCACCTTTTTCCCTTTCATAGATAAATTATATCTTTGTGCTTCATGACTGTGACCATGGAAAGAGAAACAGGAACACAAAATCAAATACAGGAGACTGAGAACAGAAAATACCATAAATACATTTAGAGTGGAATAGCAAGATCAAAACTGGAATGGCATTTATGAAGAAAAATATATCAACATAGCATGAATTATTTCTAAAAAATATTTAAATCATTATATGACAAAAACTGTCCAGTAAAGCTACATAATATGAAGCACAGTTATACAAACAGGCCATGGATCACAAAGGAAATGCAAAATGTTTGCAAAAAAATACGCTATACAAACAATTTATAAAGTACAGAGCTAAAGAGGCCAATCAGAAATATAAGAAACACAAATATAAACTAACTAATATTACGAGTTCATGCAAGAAGGATTATTATGCGAGAACATTAGAGGATGCCTAGAACAATATTAAAGGCATATGGAATTTTTTAAACAATATTATTAGGAGCAGTTCAACTAAGTTATCCTTGATGTTTTATTGATGATAGTAAGTTCTCAAATAATATGAATGATGTGATTGGTGGGTTTAATATTTTTATTGTAAATGAAAAAATCAGGGACAAGCATTCAGAAGGGGGGGGGGCTTCTGAAAAATACACAGCAAGAAAATTCAAGCTCAATCGATCTCAACGCTGTAGAAACAAAAGAAATTACAGACATAGTAAAGACATAGTGGAATCTATGTGACGTTAGTCAAGAAAGTCATTGACAGTATTGCAAACCTGCTAACTTACATCTGTGACTTGTCATTCACAACCTGTACATTTCCACAAAAAATGTAAACAGCTGAAAATAGTCAATTATACAAAGCTGGGGATGCACAAAAGTTCACCAAGTACAGGGCTGTATCAATACTCTGCCAGTTTTCTATAAAATTGGAAAAACTGTTTATTAGAAGGTTGGACAATTTCATTGAAAAGCATCATTTATTGTCAGACAGTCAATGCGGTTTTAGAGCACATAGATCGACATCAACAGCATTAATGAGTTACTAGAAATGGCTGGTTGTATTGATGATAAAAAGTATTATGGTAAGTAGGAGACTATACAGATTTAAAAAGAGTCGTGGGGTTTTCCTATTTTGTAACACTGGGTGGATATTTAGATTTAAAAATAAACTGTGATTGTTATTTATGTGTTGGATTGGGTGGTAAATAAAGTTGATTTTATTTGAGTTATAAATTCATTTGAGATATTTTTTGAAAGAGTTAAAAGAAGAAAAGTGAGAAAGGGTGCGTTTTACTTCTGCCTACTCCTTTTAGGACACTGCTACTTTTGTTTTGTTTTGCTTTTTGTTATGTTGTTTTAATTTTTGGTGTGAAGCTTGATTTAGTTTTTGCATTTTTTGCATCCTGCCTTTTTGTTTCTTGCATTTTGGATTTTTTGTTTGGACTCCAGCTTTGTTACTTAAGCTTGCCTTTCGTTCCTTTCATCTCACCTGTCTCCCGAGTGTCTTGAACTTGGGTCCTTACAATTTTTGCAACACGTGACATGGGCAGGTTTTCCTTGGCAAATGAAAACGACTGATGTTTCCCTCGCTGCCGCATATCTATGATCCCTAAAAAGTCTTTCCCTTCTTATTGCTGCCTCCACAACATTAAATATGATTCCCTCTTTGTTTTAGTCATTTGGTTTCTTTCGTCACAGATGTCACTGACTGTTACCATGGAAACATGGCTGTTAGTTCTGCCAAGTGGTGCTGATAATAATTGATCTCACTGTCTCAGTTCAACTAACCAGCTTTTGCCACAACTAAATCAACCAATCACGTAATTGCCGTCAAACTTTAAATCTGTTCTCCTCTCTCTTGTTGTCTTGCCCGTTCAGAATGAAGTCCTTCCTGATTGAATTTGTTCTTCACAGATTTATATCTGTGAAGAACAGATTGAAAAAGCATGAATCCGCAAGAAAATACCCTGGTGCTGAACAGCTTTGGTTAGGGAACTTTGCCAAGTGGGGCTCCTCTTTCCCCAAGGGCTCTGAACCTCTGGTCAATCCAAAGTTACTCGGTCACTATGATGTAATCAGTGGTAATTTGATTTATTGCAAATTAGTTTAAGAGCATGATTTTATGCAGAACCTTAAGAATGCGCACCTTTTTACATGACCATGGTGCCCTGAGGTATCCTGTGTCAAAATCTAATTTCAGTATCTTTAAAATTTTACATGGAACATAAACGTAATAAAGTGTATTCTAATCAGAATATAAACTAAAATAAAATCAGCAATCTTAGGGTAAGATAGTATTTAAAAATAGGAATACCTGTCTGCCTTTTTCAAGTTCAAAGTAAAGTACAATAAATCCAGCATGTACATAAAGGCAACAGTATACACACATAATGCAAAGAGTGGGGACGGATTGTCAGTAGGGTCAACAGGTCTAAGTATGCTTATTGTGTTTTGTAGGTTTCATTAATAGGATAAACTCAGAGCTTGAAGAGATGTTCTCACCCTAAGAACTCAAGCTGCGCAGCAATAACACACGAGCTAAAGACCAGCATGTGGTCCGAGATTAAAACAAACGGCGGGCTGCATGTCACAAAATTATTCACAGGGATTGATAAAGAGTCTTATTTTTGTTCAACATGTGCAGCATAATCTGCCATTTCTCTTCAACAATGGAGCCCTTGGGAGTGATCTGTAATGAGTCTCTTTCACAGTTTTTGCTCAGCTGTTAATAGATCATGGCATTGGGAAACGTAATCTATCCGTGGGGGTGCATGAGGTACTTTTATCTCCACTGACTTTGTAATCATGGTGAGTGTTTCCTGTCCTCAGAAGGTTGTTTGCATGTAGAATATGTGCCCAATTGCTCATTTCAGTCACATCTGCAGGAGACAACTTGATGCTGGATTTTCCCTCATGTAACAATGGATAAATATCAGATCACTGATTCTCTGGCCTTGAGAGAGTGTACGATTCACCTCAGACACCACTTTAGCACAACATGAACAACATTGTCACTACATTCTAATGATATATATTATAATTTCTGACCAGTACCTGTGATCCAAAAAGTTCTCCAAAACCAAAAAAGATGTAATTCCTTATTTACTCTTACTTTGTGCATAATTTCCAAGTTTATGGCTTCTGAAAAATTGTAATAGACTAAATACTGTATTACTGGATTTGAAATGTCATTGGCTACATGATGCACCAATCAACCAGAGGCTGACGTGTAACCGGCTCAGGAGGGAGAAGAAAGCGGAGTCTACACGATCACTGAATGATGATTGTAGGCTTTAGGACGGGCTTAGAAACTACATGTAACCTGACACACTCTTGTCCTCCTCATTTTTACAGTGATGTCAATGTTTGGAAAAGGAAGAAGGATGCATGGAATTAAAAACTTTATATCTCTGGTTCTGTTTAACTGATGTGAACTGTCCATAATGAGTCTGCAACACTAAACCAGTGAAATTATTTTCATAACTGGAAAAAATTTATCAGGTTACTGTACAAGCGGCTCCCTCCGGGCCACAAAAGGATTTTCAAAAATTGTTTTCACAAATGCAGTAATACTCCCCAAGATCTGTAAACACACTTTACTGAATAAATTGTCTGGGGTTACCCTTTAAGAACAGGGGCAAAAGGTTTTGCCAGGATAATCTTACGTCTTTCATATTCTTTCATATTCATTCTTTCACACTGTCCCTTCTTGGGAAACAAATGAGAAGCAAATATTACAACAACAATCAATAAAAGGATTGTAACAAAAATATAGTTTTCCCTTCAGTTTCGTAGATTTAACCAAGACAAGGAATTTGGAAGCATTATTCTGGCAAAAACATTCCACCCATTCTTAAATCATCAATCATCATCAACATATGAGAGAAGACAATGTAGACCAGATGCATCACCAGATAGTTGTTGTTTTTTTTTGCCTGCTAGTCAGAAGTTTTCATCCGTGCTTGTGCAATCTGGTTGATAAGGAGTATTTGCCAACTGCCAAGAGCAGATGAACCCCTGTACACTTTTCAATGTAACATACCATTTTGGCATACATTCAAAAGTCAAGACAAATACTTTTGTTTTTCAAATACAAAAGTGACTTTTTAATTTTATTGCTGGACATTAAGATTGGGCCTGTGAGAGACATGGAACGTATCTTCCTGCATAGATCTTCATCAGCAGCAGCGGACAATATGGTGTGGTTCAAGTATTCTGATATCAGCAATTGCACTTTTTAAAACCAGGGTTTAAAAAACAAAATAATGATTGAGTCCTTTGAGTCCTGCTACATCTATTTCAGAGTATTAAGGATGGGTTCAGGAGAGTCTCAAGGCCTAGGGAATGAAGCTGCCTTGAGTCTGTTGGTAAGGCAGTAGTGGATGCTTCTGTATCTTTTGCCAGATCGCTGTGGGGTGAGCAGACTGTGGCTAGGGTGGGTGTATCCTTTGGGTCTGTAGAGCCTTCCAGTCCTGGGCCGTGCTTGCACCATGCCAGTCTGTGATGTTTCCAGTCAGGATGCTTATTATTTCTCCTCTCAAAGCTCGACCAGAATCTTGCTCCGAAATGTAGCCATCCTAATTTTCCCTAGGAAGTAGAACCTTTTCCAGTGTTTCCCAGAGTGTTACATTTTCAGCTGAGCTGAATTCAACAAACAGCCTCCTGATGTTCTTCTTCTCCAGATGCGTGAAGACTAAATGATGGGCAGTGATTATGGCATCCTCTGTGGACCAGTTGGTTCTGAAAGCATACTGGTAAGGATCCAGGCTGGCAGAGATCATGTCTTTGATGTGCTAGGGGCCAGTTTCTCGAGGCACTTGATCAAAATGGGGATGAGAGCCAGAGCGGCAGTCATTAAGATTTTTAGGTACAGGAACGATGATTGCTGTCTTGAGGCAGTGGGGGCAATCATCCTTGAGTTTATCAGCCAATTACAGCTTTACAAAAAAATGGTTTTGTGACCAAAATAGTCATTCTATATGCCTCTGTGTTCATTTCTGGTAACGATGTATGTTTATTTGATAAGCAGTGGGCGCACTGCTGGCCAGATCATTCAGCTGTTTTGTTCATACCGAAAGCTTTCATTACACAATTCGAATAGAATGATCTGAATGGAGCCTGGCTCCAGAACTCTGAATTGCTGCCCATGTCTGAGATTTGTTAAGTGATTCAAATAAGAATGAAGTAAACAAATAGGCTGATGACTAACAAGGTATCAAATAGATTCACTAGGACAGGACTGAAGCTCACCCACGCACTCTCTCTCTCTCTCACACACACACACACGAACAGACGTTTCATTTGTTGGTTTGTAACAGCTTTCTAAGAGGAAAACATCACCTCAGCCCGTCATCAAGGAGCACTGTGTTCTATTCAAGGTTGGGAGAGATGTCCTTGTGTTTGATGAGAACAGAACATCAAGTCCCCATCGCCTCCATTCATTCAGGTGCAGAGGCGTTACCTTTGGAAACTGTTAGTACGCTGCCACCTTCTGGTCATGTTTGTCTCAAGCTTTAAATCTGAAAACACCTTGGTCACAATAACAAGGTTCATTATTCATATTTGGGGCAAAGAGCAGATACTGCAAATCAACATAACACACAATCCATTTTTGTGAATACAAATCTGGAAATGTTGAGGTATTTACAGCTTATTAGGAAAACTTAAGGAAAATACAGTAAAGCAGTTACAATCCACCACTGAACATACAAACAATATGTGTATATATATATATATATATATATATATATATATATATATATATATATATATATATATATATATATATATAAAGAAATAGAAAATATAAAAATTCAAAGTCTGCAGCGCTACAGTTGACAGAATAACATTATTCACCATGATTGTACCGTTGCTGAGCTTTTGCTTGTGTGTTGTCAGAAGTTTCGGAGCAAAATCTTAAAATGAGCCATCATGAATGACAAAGTGAGAACATTGTTAACAATAACACAGAAAATAAATATTAGTCTTTTCAGTGAGTGTGAAAAAGAATAAAACGCTTGCTTTGTGTGAATTAACAAATGCCAGGTGGAAATTGGAAAATTAGTGATGAAAACTTCTGTAACAGATTTTGGAGGACCTGAGGTAACCTGGTTCTGTAAATTCATTCTTTGTCAGTCTCAGTTTTAGAGTATTCTCTGTCATCATGCAAGCCTTCATATACGTCCGTGTGTTGCTGCTTTAATCCACTCACATCCATCCATATATTGACAGCTTGCTGCAGAAAGTGTCAGGGGTCTGTGTAAGAGGAAATCATTTCAATACAGGGTACGGCACATATAAAGCTTGTATTCTGTGCAAGAGAAATATCTTTACTTGGCTTTCTTCACCAGGAGGCTGATGTAGCATTCCTTCTCCTCGAGGGTCCTCTTCAAAATATCAAACTCTCTCTGAATTTCCGAGAGTTTTATCTGAAGATGATGGTTAGTCTTCTCCAGAGTCTCACAAAAAGCCTGTACTCAGAACAACAGCCAGCAGATTACCAAACAACATTCAACTTTTGAGGCAATACTTTTGTGAAGAATGTGACCTCACCCTAATTTCCTCCGGGCTGTCAAATGGACTTGGTGGGTCAACCAAACACAGGAAGTTTCTGACGGCTTCACTGGGGAGCAAATAGAGCCAAAACCACAAATCAAACAAGGTGGAGTGCGATTCTGAATCAGACTTTTGAATGTCACAACACACACCTGCTGATGACGTCTTTGTGTAGCGTCAAATTTTGCAGAAATGTCTGCAGCCCGATCTGCCTCTTGTCTAGAAATTCCTCATCGTAGTTGTCTTTGAACCAGCGCTTAGGAGGCAGAGCAAGACAGAAGCTGGGAAACAGCTTTCTAAGCTGCATGACAGCGATGAACAAAAGGATGAGAAAACAAAAAAGAAGTATGACAATAACATCAAAGAGTCAGTGGTGTTACAGGAACAGTTTACCCACAAATACAAATTCAGTCAAGAATTACAGCTTGTCTTGTTAGGTTTACTCCAAGTCTCCAGATGTTCCAAGAACCTAAACTGATTTGAAAAGATATTATTTACCCTTCTTCAAGTCAAAACCTTCACTGTGGCTGCTAAGCTAAAAGTGTTAGTGCAACCGCATCAGAATTCCTTTATTGGTCCTGCAAATGGCAAAATTTGTGGAGAGGCTTTTCAAATTAATCTATGGTCTCAGGGCTTCTGGGAGCTTCTGGAACTTGCTGGAACACTGTTTTGCTGTGAATCTCCAGAAATGATGTGTTGCATCGGCATGAGGGTGAGTAGATAATGACTGACTTTTCATTTTTGATGAAAAAACGTACCTTAATAACTCTTGGGAAAAGAAGATCATGCACAATGCTCTTGCCCAGCATCACAAGTGACTACCTCCACCAAGGAAGTTATGTTTTTACCCATGTCCATTTGTTGGTCGGTTTGTTTGTCAGCAAGACAAAAACTACTGAACAGATTTTCGTGACACGTGGATGGAGGATGGAGGATGGAGGTCAGCTCAGATCAAAATAGACCCTGTTACATAACAAAGTGGACAAAGGTCCAAAGGGACTGAAATGTTCTACTTTCAAGACTGTCCCCCCCTCTATCTGTGCGTAATGACACTAATTGTCGGCGTTAACTGATTTCAAGACTGTTACTTACTTGGATCTCACCTTGTCATGGAGCCTGTGGAAGTCTTTGTATCGTCTGAAGATCACCCAGCTGTCTCCTTGCCCCTCCCTCACCAGGATCTTATAGACCTACAACACAGAAGCCAAAGCAGGCGCCACACATGAGAGAGCATCTGCACAGTTAGTGAGCTGTTCTCAGTGTCCCAGCAAGTTAAAAGTGTTTAAGTGTGCGTGTCCTGCAGAACTGGAAACCACTGGGAATCTTCAGTGCAGTTTGCGTTGCAAAACACGCTGACATGCTCACACTTGTGACTGACTGGTTTTGCTCATTCAGCAGTATTGTTCAATCAACACACACACACACATATGCACACTCTAGTTATGTAATCTTTTACAAGAAGAGGCCGTCATATGTGCCAGTGTGACATCACACAAACTGTCAAAGTCCATGTGTTTTCAAAAGGTACACACAAATTTTCTGAAAAAGGTTTTAACCTAAAAAATACAATCTTATAAACAAATTTCTATCAGTTTGAGTTCTCTCTCCTGCCTGACCTGCTCCATCCATACCGTAAACTTTGCCCTCCCCTCCAGGATATCGTAGCCCTGCAGTGTCGGGGTGATAGGTCTCTCCACCCAGCTATCGCAGCGCCTCCCTTCATCGTCCAGCAGTGTGGATAACCCATCCAACACCCCTTGTTTGGGTCTACTCCAGGAGTCATCGGGGATGGGAGTCCCAACTACAACACTGCAGGGTCCAGTTCCTATCACCCAGGAGATACTTTGTGAAGGTGAGGGCTCAGAGTCCATGGACGAAGCAGGATGTATGGGAGACCCTCTCCTTGTCCAGGACCTGCACGCTGCAGTCCAGTCCACTGGGAATGGGACTGGCACAAAGGGAGCAGCCATCTGTGGTGGTCCAGGTGAACTTTACAAACAAGCACAGACAGTTAAGTGATATAAACACAGGAAGACACAGGGTGTTCATGCAGTAGCTGACTTACATCAGGTCCGTGTAATGATCCCAAGTTTTGTGTCTGTTCTGAGCTGTACAGATGCTGTCTTGTTGATAAATTGCTGGATCATCACAAACACTAGGCAGGGTGTGTGAGTTCCACATAATCAGCAGTTATAATGTGGTAACTGATTTGTGGACACTCTCTGTTTCACAAGAGTTTCAGGGTGGTGACAACATGTGCTTCTGTGGGTCATGTGCTTCATGGTTTGTCCCATCCCCAAAGATATGGAGTGCTCTTCCCGATAAAATGCAACACAAACAGACCCGGCCTACTAAACGTCATAATGCAAATGTAAACCCAGTGAATGCCTTGTAATAGTATTGTGATTGGAGGTCTTTTCAGCCATTTTGTAAACTGTGATACATAAGATAATCGCAGATAACACAACTAAATTGATAGTATGGATCACCCTTAGTAGACAAACATATATTTAATATGATGACATTTTGTATTTGTTTTTTTCTTCTTCTACAATGTAAGCTTAACCTATGATTCCACAATTTAGTATCACATTTGAATCTTTACCGTAACCAATATTAGTTTCTGCAATTTCTATTTACTTCCCATCTTTTATTTTTTTTATTACATCTCATTGAAAGAGAGTTTGTCCATGATGAATGTGTGCTTGTGTTTTCTCTTTTAAAATCACACTACAGGCAGGATGTCTAAAAAAAGTGAAGCACTGGATTAAACATTTTAATGCATTTGTTGACCATTGTAAAAGTACCCGGTGGAGATGTGGGGCGTAGCTGTCCTCGCACAACCGAATAAAGTTTCCACTTTTTATTGTTGACATGTATTCACACGTGGCATCGACAACAACTGTGTAGGAGAATCCCATGTTTGGGGAATTCCGACATTTTGAAACCCCCAGTAATTTAACAGTTGAGTTCAGGTTCGTAGGAGGTGTTTGCCCCAACGAAACTGAAACACAAAATGTTGTATTAAACAATGCAGTTTTCCAAACAGTCTATAAACACTCCATAAACATATTTGGTCTTGTCACTATATGTAATTCCTCGTCGAAATAAGACACATTCGCGGAGGGTGTACGTATTCAAATGGCTTTTTGCAAGGAAATCCAACTCAAATGTCTGAAAGCGCCGAAACGTATGGACGTGAACGCATCTCGATAAAACCCGGAAGCGTGTCGTCGTTAGCAACAACAAACCCACCTGCTTTAAATGACAGCGTAGCCGAGCAGCTCGTTGTCGTAATACATCTTTGACACAGCCTGTGACAGCTGGTCGGATAAAGCCTGGCAGCATATTACGAATAAACGGGCATGTGAAAGCGCAAACATTTAGCCTACTTCTAAGTGCATGGTGTTTTCAGTCAGCGAACGGGTGAACTGTGTATCGTGTACTCTTCTTCAGCCTTCCCCCTCATCCGCTACATTAACTCTAGCTTAGCTAGCTAGCAGCCCGCAACATGACGAAATGCGCCTAAACGAGAGAGCTCTTCCTCATTGCGTTCATCAAAAGGGGAAGTTCCGCTCTCAGCGGTACGCTTAGTGGATGATAAATCCTCAGAGACTTCACGTTAAAGGCTCACTAACTGCTATGGAGCCGTCCGCGGCTATGGGCTGTATGAACATTGGCAGTCTGACCAGCACCTTGCCGGTGATCCCCTACCAGAAGCTGACCGACCTGTACTACCTGAGCAGAGGGGGCTTCGGCACCGTGTTCAAGGCGCAGCACTCAGACTGGAGGACCACTGTGGCCATCAAGTGCCTGAAACTCGACAGTCCTGTTGGAGAAAGGTATGATCAGCTGATGTAACAACGGAGGCCATGCACGCTGTTTAGGAGAGACTTAAAGTGCTGTAAATGTTAAGATAAATGCACTCTTAAACAGACACGACCATTGTGTTATTGTAGTGACAAGTGACAACATCTACTGAACAGTCACATACAGCTGGCTAAGGTGGAAGTCAGAGCATCAGGACTTGAATTTGTGTCAATTTTGATCAAGTGTGATGTAAGCTTTTCGGATACATTTAAATCAGATGTATTCAGGTACCATAGGGGTCTGTGGAGCAGCTGATGATCGCTCTGATGATCACTCTGCCCTCCTGCAGTTCAGTAGAGGAAGAAACTCAAATTAGAGGTCAACTGATCAGAGCTGGTTCTCAGTAGTCAAGGAGACCCATAACCAATACTTGGAGCTGGCTTACAGTAAAAATGAAAGTCTTGGTGTTAACATTTTGGATAACTTGTTTAATTGCCTTTTAAGCATGTGTTTAATTAAAGTAAAACATGTTTTTGATAAGGATTCATTAAATTTGGTTGTTACACAATTTTGACAGAGTTATTTAATGGGCAGGTTGTCTCATAATTGAAAAATCCTCATGTCAGTGCTGTATGATGGACAAACTGTGCAGTTGACTCACCGTTTCTAAGTTACCTAAAACACTTTTCTGTTTTCAGTTTCTGTACTGTTATTTCTTGTCACTTATTGGCCAATGTACATGACGATATCAGCAGATGTATTGGCTTGGCCAAACGATTGCACAGGCTCTATTAGGTGCTATTACTATGTCCCAGGAGTTGCATCATCGCTCTCTCTGTTTTGGCGAACTTACAGGTCACAAGATAAACTTACTCAGATTTACAGATTTGCAGCTGAGCTGCACAAGTTCTGAATACAGTGGCACTTAATTTCGCTGTGTAGGGGTGACTTTCAATTTCACACCATATTGTCCTGATATGATTCATTACATTGATCATCCAACACATTTCTGTAGACCAAATTAATAATTCTGAGCAGCTTGAGCTTGAAGACACTTTGAAAGGCCGATTTCTTAATTTTACACGTTATTCGCCATATCAAATATATTTTAAGTTATCCAGATTGATATTGTGATAATAACATTTGCCCATTGCCCAGCCCTAATGATAGTCAACTTCCAGGAGTCATTCCATTGGCAAGTTTCTCATAAAAATGTGTTTGCCCAGACAATACTGTAAATGCCATTGCTGTTTTGTCATCTCTATCACTCTGTCTGACTCTGTTTAACCGGCTGTGTTTCAGAGAGAGGAACTGCCTGCTGAAGGAGGCGGAGGTGCTCCACAAAGCCAGGTTCAACTACATCATCCAGATTTTTGGTATCTGCAACGAGCCTGAGTTCTTCTGCATAGTCACAGAGTTTATGAGCAATGGATCTCTGGACCTGTTGCTTCACGAGGTAGCTATAGGTCATCATGTAACTTTGTGACATTAAAGGGACACTGTGTAGTTTTTGAAAATAAATAAAAACTCAGAAGCCTAATATTTTCCAGGACTGTATAAACAATCTGTTCTCAGAGGAAATAAAGTCCCCAGAACACTGTTTGAAGCTAGAAAGGTGGCAGGGTCCGCCACATATAAAAGAAGTAAAACAGTATGAAATTGTGTTGTCCTTTAAAGTCAGTTTGTTTATTCAGTTTATTCAGTCACGAAAACAAAAAGAGTGGGTTTATTTTGTTTGTTTAGGCATAAAAAAATAAGTCAATGATTCTTTCTCTGCTGATCCAAAACTACATAGTGCAACTTTAAATTAGTATTTATTGAGAAACAGATCAAGGCCTAACACCATCATCCAAGGCGCAATCTTAAAGAGCCATTGTGGATTAATAATTTAAAAAAGGCTTCCTTGGCCATGAGGCATTTCTGTTTTCCTCTTTCACTCAGATAAGAAAGTAATGTAGAATTAAATAGAAAGAAATTGCAGTGTCCAACATATAAAATGATTTCTAGCAATTTCAAATTGTATCCAGTTAAATGACAGTCACAGATATAAAGAGAACATCGTTCTACTGAACGTTCGTACTTGTTTCTGCACTCCAGTTGCCTAAATGGCAGGAGTGAAAGAGTCTTTGTTCTTTTTGGCAAGCTGCTCTCTCTCTGGTACTGTCTTCTTTTATGAATCACTCTTCATGTACTCGGCACTCTTTCCAGTGACGGCAAGCAAAAGTGAAACTTTCAAACGTTCACAGTCTCTGATGAAACTATGAAACAAGGTTGGGAAAGAGAAGCTGAGCCATGAGGAATGCAGACAGATGTAGCTTGGGGAAATTCCCCCTTGTATTGATGTAAATTTTCTTGCCATTCATTTTTGCACTCTTGGTTTTAAATGCAGCCTGACTCTCTGCACATGTCGAAACACATGCTTGATTGATACTTGTATTGATACCTTTATTTCTGGTCTGTGGTCTCCTACAGAAGGACATGTATCCTGAGCTCGCCTGGCCTTTGCGACTCAGGATTCTGTATGAGATCGCCCTGGGGGTTAACTTCCTTCACAACATGAACCCACCCCTCTTACATCATGACCTAAAGACACAGAATATACTGCTGGATGGTGAATTTCATGTGAAGGTATGTGTGTCGGCCACAATTTGTTACAGCCTGTATAGTGCGTGTGACAAAAGGAAGCAAATGATTGAGAGCTTCCTACCGTATAGTGGAGGATTTCATTGATCAATAAATAAAAAAAATATTTTGATTAGAGATCCACATTACGTTTCTTTTCTTAGCGAAGAACGATTATTAGCTGTTGGTCATGGCAGATACCAATGAGATTAGTGATAAATACACGTTTGTATTTCAAAGGTGCGATATGAAAGAATTTTGGTTCAAAATATTTAAAACGTAAAGCTTCTGTAAGTCAAAATAACTATTAAATAGCTCTTTATTTCAACTTATCAGTGTTAAAGAAGAGTGTTTGGTCAGTGGTCCATGTCTCTCCTCCTCCTGTTCATGTAGGAACAGAGAAAATATTTTTTTTCTGGTGTCCCTGCCCACTTTAGCCAGTCAGGACAGAGAGCTCCATAACGAGGTGTCCCTGCACACCTTTTTTAGAAAGTAGCTCCTAACCTACTGTGCCGGAGTGTGTTAATGCTGCACTTTTTCTCTTAGTCTTTTGTTTTTTTTGTGTGTTTCTGGTTTCTGTAGCACTTTGAGATTACCTTATGAAAAGTGCTTCACAAATAAAATGTATTATTATTATTATTACTTAAGTCAAAGTCTTAAGATTGGGCTCTGGGAAGTTATGATGGGCCGTTTTTTACCAGACAAAACGCTGAGAAAATAGCCATCTTATCATCAGTAAAGTAAATAATTGATAGTTGTGGCTCTAATTATTATTTCTTTAAATAATTGGGGTCCCCACGAGAAGTGCTTCCTCAAAAGCACATAAATGAAATGTTTCAAATTGGCTGCCACTCTAATAAACAGGACAATTTCCCCATAGCATTGCTAATAGTCTCTTAGCTCAAATCAGTTGTCTTTGATTGATTAAAGAAAAGGGTGAATGTTAAAACAATGTAAAAAAAAAAATATGTCCAGAATTCTCAAATAATGCTTCTAATATTCTGCTTTGGTTCTGTCCAGATTGCAGACTTTGGCCTCTCAAAGTGGCGGCAGCTGTCGGTCAGTAAAGGCTCGGGGTCCAAGCCTACAGAGATGGGGGGCACTGTGATCTACATGCCCCCTGAGAAGTATGAACCATCCAAGAGCCGCCGGGCTGATGTGAAACACGACATGTACAGGTGAGACACAAAGCCCCAGTAATAACGAGTGATAAGACATATGCTGGACTAAAGAATGAGCAGCAGTAAGTCCCCTCATTCATTAATCTAGGTTTTAGTTTCTAGTAGGTCAGTTTTCAGATTATTGGGCAGAATTTGGGATTGTCTGAACTCTTGATGACTTTATCACACTGCATTTAACTCACTATTTGTCAAGTGCTATCAGCACCACAGTCAAATCATTTTTTCCTCACTGGCAGTGTGACAGTTTGCAAGCATACCAACCAGAACAGTGCAGATATCTGTGCCAAAGACTAAATCTGTCAACAGGGAAAATAGTCTGATTTCTGGAAACTGTCAGAAGGGGAGTGGTGACAATTACAAAAGAGGTAAAAAAAAGAAGGTAAAAACTAGAATCTCTCCTAGATAGTGGCTGAGGTCTCTAAAGGTTTTGAGTAATAGTTTTGAATTGCTGCAACGGGTCCTTTCTCTTCCTCAAAGCAGCCCGTCTGGTTAGCTCGTGGTGAAGTCCCTCAGATCTGAAGGGGAATGCCAGTCTTAAAGGATGAGCTAATTTCCCTTATCTGTTTTCTCTTTGTGCTGTTTACGTCATAGCTATGCCATCATTATGTGGGAAGTGCTGTCCAGGCAGATTCCATTTGAAGGTAACACATTTTGTATGTTTCGTCAATCTCTCATTCTGTTCAGTATGATCTTTTCACTGTTCTATCAGACTAAACACCGACCTGTGTGAATGTGTTTGTGTGGTCAGAGGTGACCAACCCCATGCAGATCATGTTCAGTGTGCTGCGTGGGATGCGTCCTGACACGAGTCTGGACAGTCTGCCCCCTGAGATCCCCAGCAGGGAAACTCTCATCAGTTTAATGACCTGCGGCTGGACTGCAAACCCCGATGAGCGACCTTCCTTCCTCAGTGAGTTCACACAGAGTCCACCCATTCAAAAGATCGCACTCTTCTGTCGTGGCTTAACCTCTTTCACACTCTGGGAGGTCATCTCTCTTCGTGTTGAGTAATAGACAAATCCTCCTGATTAGGGCGGATTCTGTGACCCTGACAAAGCAGTGACTAAGTATCAGCTTCCTGTCACATCACTGCTGTCTTCAGTGAAACAACATCCATTTCTCCAACTTCTGTGAAGATGCACAAAACCATATTGTATTTCTCATTTACTTTCAAACTGCTCGAAGTAGTTAGCTTTGATGAAATGATGAAAACTTATTTTACAGAAAATTATTATATTGTTCTGTGTAGTTGGTTGCATGTCCCTTTAACTTCTCTTTATGACCAAGACTGAAATAAATCAAAGCCACATGTTGATAATCAGAACATGACACAGATTTATTTTTCTAGTCACTTAAAGAAATGATTCATTTAATTCCCAAAACATGGTAGGTAACTTCTTACTGACATGTGTTGGATAATAATGTTCTAGAATAAAGATGAGTGCAACTTATCTTCTTTTTTTAATTTAGTCTCAGTGACTAACCCACACAGACTGCAGAGTCACACCGTCACAGTCACTTGATTTATTTTAGTAAATGTTCTCTGATCCTGAGTGTTAAATTCAGTCTGTTTACATTTTGTTATTTTAAAAAAGGTGCAAAAAAAAGTCCCTGACCCCCAAATCGGCAGATACAGTTAAAAAAAAAAAGCACATGATAAGGCAAAACAGTGATACCAGTTAAAATAGTTTCATCCTGTATTGTTAAATGTCATATCAACAACATTGCCAAGTAGACAAATCATTTAAAAAGAACAAAAGAAAATAGCTTGTAGGGCTGTAGAGACTGTAGAAAGGTGCAGAATAAACGTAAATAATCTCTTTTCCTTAAAAATACGATGATTGTGAATTAATACCTTTAAAATCTTTGTTGAGTCCAAAATGATTGTTTTCAGGGGGACGGGATGTAAAAGTATTGTGACATGAATACAGCGGAAGGGGGGAGATTGAACGCCACATCTATTGGCTGAATGTTATCAATTACACATTTAAGTTGCGATGTGTTCACTGCCATTTCAGAGTGTTTGATCGAGCTGGAGCCGATGGTGAGAACGTTCGACGAGATTGACTTCCTGGAGGCCGTGTTGGAGATCAAGAGGTCAAAGGTCAGTCAGGTGTCATCTCATATTCTTAGTATATAATTAAAGAGATGACAGGAAATTGAGTGAGAGACCTGGAATCAAACTGGGGTCTGGTTTATTGTTGGTGCCTTGAAGCCAGTCTGGTTCTCACAGAAACTGCAAACACTGGTGGATGTTAGAATGGTTTAGGTTAATAAAGTCTGTACATAAATTAGTAAATAAAGCAGTGTGATGCATAGATCAGTTATTGATACTCACGGATGTGACATGCTTGGGTGAAATCATTTGCTACGCTTGTCAAGATGCCATGTACTGTATGCATGCTGGCAGGGCTTTGGGTAATAAGAGGGAACAACTTTTTGTTCTCTCATGATAACAGGTTCATTTATCTCATTATCTCGGGATAACAAAGCTTGTTTTCTTAAGATCTTGAGAAAATGTTGTTGTTATCTGAAGAAACGGCATTTGTTATCCTATGATAAAGACATAAATAACTCATAGTTGTGAGAAAACAAAAAATATTTAACTTGTTATCACTGGAAAATTGAGTAGATAATATGTTTGACTTGTGGAACAGAATAAGAAGGCCAGTTACACACTGTAGTGATTAGAAAAATATTCTTCGTACTCCAAAGATGTTCAGTTTGAAAGGGCTGGAAAGATTTGGTTTAGACTTGAATTAGACTTGTTTTCACCATTAATTTTTATTAATTCGCTAATAGAAAATACTGGCAAATACTTGTCACATTTATCCAGAGCCTAAAGTGATATATTTCTTACTTTGTTTTACTAAAAGTCCAAAGCACCAAAGTATGATACACAGCAGTG
This sequence comes from Diplodus puntazzo, assembly GCA_963678695.2. Lineage (NCBI taxonomy): Eukaryota > Metazoa > Chordata > Actinopteri > Spariformes > Sparidae > Diplodus > Diplodus puntazzo. The sequence goes on from OZ023166.1 coordinate 20,848,249, forward strand.
TGAATACACTCCTGAGAGTGAAGCAGAACTGTACTATTGGAAACAAAAACCTTTTCTCTGTAAAGCAAATATTTAACACATTATCTGAAGTCCTGTTTGTTTTTTCTGTGATGTGTCAGTGATGTGATGTAATAATTCTGATGGTATTTGTAGATGTATGAAGGAATCCCCCTGCTCAGGAATACACAGTTACATGCAACATACAAACTTGATGTGTAATCTTGGACAGTTTGAATCTGACAAAAAGAGCATGATGGGTCAAAATGTTTACTTCATAATTTCCCCTCAACAGATCCTTCCTCTTTTCAGTCATAGTGTGTGTGTGTGTGCGCGCATGTGACTGAGACTATTGTTCCTAGTTTTCTGTAAATCTTGTTTGTAAGATGAAGTTCAATTGAAGCCTAGAAGGCAACTGATTATACGCTTATGAGAAAGAGGAAAAAAACAGTTGCTGTGTTAAAGGAATAGTTTATCCATTAATGAGAATTGTTGTTTTTTCTACTTGCACTTTTTATTGTAAAGAAGTTATAGTAAATGAAATATGTTTGTAGATATTAGAATATTAGAATGAGCAGAGCCACCGGGACAAGCGCGTCATCGGTTTAAGACACAACTTCAAGCAGGAAGCCCAGTTGTGATGGAAATGTAAAACCATGGCTACGCTGAGTCAAGCCCACTACAGCCAGGCCAGTAAATGGCATATGTTTGAAAGGAGCCGACATTCCTCATTTTAGGAGTAATATTACATTCTGATCTTGTGTTTTAATTTTGTTAAGAGTAATAAATAGCCATGATAAGAATATGGACGCACAACAGGGGATGTTTGGTGTGTAGCTGTTAAATTCAGTTAAACAGGAGGACCATTCAGTATGTGCAACACTTACAGGAAGAAACTTGGACCAGGGGAAAATGTAGGAACTAGTGTGGTAAATATTTAACCATGTGGTCAGATAAATGACACCATATCTGCTCCACAAGCTGTCTGACACAGTTTAGACATTGTTTCTCCATTTGTAAACCTAAAGAACAACTTCCCTTGTGTGTTGTGTGGGAACTGTTTTTGTATAAGAGGGTCGGAAAAAAAAAATGTTTTGTTTGGGCAAACAGCACATTTATTGGCTTTGTCATATTGATTGCTCACCACTTATCTTCCGCATCAGGTTGACTTATTCCTCTCTTCTTCCTTGTTCCTCCACAGTTGAGGGGGAGATCGGGCTGTTGTGCAGCCCAGTCAGTGAGTGACAAGAGGAGTGAGGAGGGATCACTGAACATGCTGAAGGACAGGCCCAGCCTCTGGCCGGTCAGTGGCTGAAATGTCTGCAGAAAATATCAAGATAAAGTCTAATAAAAAAAACATTGATACTTAGGAATTTAAACCTTGGTCTGCCTTATTCGGTCTTAAATGTGTGTGTGTGTGTGTGTCAGTGCAATTAAACATCACTGTTTGTCCTGCCACAGGAGAGCTCCACCTCTGGCTCAGGCTCTTGTTCCTCCCAGGACACAGACATATCTCTACCAGGCGACCTCATCAGCAGCAATGCTGCACCCTCTAAAGGTATTTACAACAGGAATGGTATTTTATATTGTTGTCACTGAATTAGTGGGACTCTCAACATTGTTTTATGTAAAAAAATAAACAAAAAAACAACCTGATTATACATGGGTGCATCACAGCTCTTCTTCTCTTTCTGACGTAGAGGGGCTTCCATCGTCATTCTCACCTCCCTCTCTGGAGCGTCCGCAGTCTTTGAAGGACATCAATGTAGTCAACAATCTGGACCAGAGTGCCAGGCCCGTAAGTGACTGGAACATACCTGTCAAATCCGCCAGGCCCGTCACTGAACACGATACATGGCAGGATAACAGCCCCCTTAAGCTGCAGCCTCAGCAACAAGGTAAGCAGTTAAAGGGACAGTACTTCTCACCTGTAGTTGCATAGTTTTGAGATATCGGACATATATAATGGAACTCAGGGCACTTGGCTTGTGTTGCTCAAATCACTAAGTAAGTACTCAAGATAATCCACAGACCTTGTTGTGAACAACTTCAGCTAATGGATAAGAGGCCCGTGCTTGTGACAGCGTGGGATGTCCTGTAAACGTTGTCTGCCTCTGCTGAGCTATAATGTTAGCTAGCTTAGTTAGCTTCATTTCCTTGCGTGTGGTGAGACAGAAACAAGCAATGCCAACATGAAACTGCTCACAACAAGTACTGTGGATTGTCTTAACTGGGTCATGCTTTCTGGAAATAAACATTTGTGTTGTAATTCTTTGGTGCCTTGATCACCACAAACTGAATGCTATGTACTTCAATTATATTAGAGAGATGGCCGACATCTCATCAGACATCAGATAGTTCCAAATCTGGGCAGCTCACACCAAATCAGTCTAGATGTATACAGAGCATCACAGGTAAGAGGAAGAATTGTGAAAAAAAGAAGTACATAGATATATATACATAAAGTCTTGAAAGTTTAATTGAATGATGTTCTTATTGTTTAATCAAAGTCTACAACCAATCACTCCTCTCCCTCCTCTCTTGCAGCAGACTACTCTCCTCCCTTGCTGCACTCCCCTCCCTCAGAAGGCCCGATCGCCCAATGGATCTCGACCCGGCGCGAGGCCATTGTCAACCAGATGACGGAGGCCTGTCTGAACCAGAGCTTGGATGCCCTGCTGGCGCGCTCCATGCTGATGCGTGAGGATTACGAACTGGTAAGGAACCAGCCCACCCGCACTGCCAAAGTCCGCCAGCTCCTGGACAACTGTCACCGGCACGACGAAGACTTCTGCCGTGTCATTGTCCGCAAGCTGCACGACAACAAACAGAATGGTCTGCAGCCATACCCAGCGGAAATCGGCTCCCCTACCACTGCCGTGCTCCCTAGCGCACCACCACTGTCCATGTCTTGCAGTTTCCCCAGGAACGTGTAGTGGGCAGCCAAACATTGTGCCTGCTTTACACTACACGTTGTCATCAGTGTTGACGTGGTTGCTGTCTCAGTAAGAATGACGAACAGCTGCTTGAGCGAAGAGTCATAGGCACAAAACTGAAGCCACTCATCAACTAGAGACAAAAGATTTTATTCTGTATAATCAGAATCAAAAGATTTTGACTGAATCAGTATTTTTTATTTAACAAGGTTTGGATTTAACTAGGTGATTTATTTATAGTCCCTTCATTCTGAGTGGATGTATCCGATGGTTTCGCTCCTTTTTGTACATTATGCTTTTGCCATTATTTAAAGATGTTATCATGTAGTGCTGTATTTGTGTGTGTGTGTGTGTGTGTGTGTGTGTGTGTGTGTGCGTGTGCGTGCGTGCGCGCGTGCGTGGCCTGTGTAGAATGCGAACATCTTCAGTTTGCTCAGTCGATCTGAGACAGGAGGACAGTCAACGTACTGGAAAATTTTTTTATTTTTATTTAAGTGACACTGTGTAGTTTTGGAGAAGAAATTCAATCTTAGAATTGTAATATATGCAATATTAATGAAGTCATAATACAAACTCAGACATATCTATTTTTGCCATAACTGAGTAAACAAGTGGTTCTAAGAGGAGAATGAGGTCCCCAGAACAGTGTTTGAAGCTTAAAGGTGGCAGGGTCCGCCACATGAAGAATAAACAAGGTCAAACAGTATGAAATTGTTTTGTCCTTAAAGGTCAGTTTGTTCCATCAGTTTATCCAGGCATGAAAACAAAGAGTTTGTTAATATATGTTTGTCTATGAAGGTATTTCTCCTTAGATTAAAATTTCTTCCCAAAAACAACATAGTGAACCTTTTAAAGTATCAAGTACTTACAGGTTAATAATCCTGAGGATAATGTTCACCACAAGGGAAGTGAGTCAGTATCACAGCTACAAGAGAGTCTGTCTCTGCATTGATGTACATGACCTACAATCAGTGAGAAAATGACTTCAGAGCTAACTATTGCAATCTCACTAGAAGAATGTCGTCCTTCACGTTAGCAGCTTCATGTCACTCAGCTGAGGTGTTGGATAGAGCTGTGATTTTGGTTCAGTGGTCATGTGACTGTATGGAAAGTTTTAGTCCCTGTCATGGCTCTCCCCGGCCCCCCTCTTTTTTACCGCTGAGCTTAAGAGAGTCACTGGGACCAGTAGTAAAGAGGAAGTTGAGATCGTATTACTACACTCAGAATGAGAGGGATGCGTGTGTGTGTGCATGTCTAAATTAAAAGTGGGACAAAGTGATCTGCTCTGGAATTTCTTTTGGCTTTCTCCAGCCACCTCTCAGTTTTCTGAACAATGTTCACTTCAGACTCATCTGAATGCTTTGAGAGTTAAAGTTTATCCACGGACTCTGAGCTTAACAGTTTGATCGTACTGAGCTGCTCTGCAGAAGACTGCTGCAACACATGAACAAAGAAAACCGGCTCTGCTTGTAGGAAACCTGTAGTTTACCTACTTCCAAGCAGCCGCACTGCTCAGTTTGTGTCTTGACTCGTACAACTTTTTCTACCTTGCTGTGCTTCCTAATCTGTTAATAATGACAGTTATGCTTGTTTATAAAATACATTTCTCTCTGTTCTTGAGAAAATACACGTGCATTAAGGCAGTAGCAGCACTTAATCTGTATTAATGGGAGTAATACCTTTCTGTCAGCCATGGGGTTTGCTGTTACTTCATTCATACATACAACATATGTATATATGGTCTTTGTGCCAACATACAGAAGTTAAACACAGACACAGTCATTCTTTCACTCCTCCTTGTTGTGGTGTGTGTGTGTGTGAGTGTGTGTGTGTGTGTGTGTGTGTGTGTGTGTGTGTGTGTGTGTGTGTGTGTGTGTGTGTGTGTGTGTGTGTGTGTGTGTGTGTGTGTGTATAATAGGACTGCAACTATTGATTATTTCCATGATTAAACAATTGATCTGTAAAAGAGCCAAGGTGACATTTTTTAAATAGTTTGATTTGGTAAAATGAACTATTTATTTATTGATTACCAACTTACTTTCAATTGGCAAATGTCTTAATCAACTACTCCTTTCAGCTGGAGTATGTATGTTGTGTGCATGTATGTGTGTGTGTACTTTGTCATGAGGAGCCTTACTGTCTTCATCACTGCCTTCACTTGCTCGAACGGGTGCTTAAATGACTAATGTAGCTTTGGTGTTTACCGCCCGCACCATTATAGATTCACCACAGAATGAATTTTGTTCCCTTTTATCTAAAAAGAAAAGCACTTCCTTTTTGTTAGATGGATGCACATGTTCCCCGTCAGCCAGTGAAGCATGTATTACGAAAAACAGAGTGAGTAATGAGCCGCCACAGGTCAATATTAGTAACAGGAAATTGGACACAGTGATATAATGTCATTTAAATGACAACAGGAAAGCCAAGTGAGGTCGATGTGCTTCCATGATGTTGGATATGTCTTTGATAACCGTGCCTCGTATACTGCTTGGTCTCAACAACTTGCAAAAGCCTTTTACACACATATCAAGCAAAAGAGCGGAGAAATGCTACACATTCGATAGCCTAAATATGTTGTTACATATTTTGTACTTTAGATGATCGTTTCGTCTTTTTTTTATATATTCTTTCATTTGTGATCTCAAAGTCATGCATTGTTTTTGTGAAGTGATGATTTGATACTTGCCTTCTGCAAGATACCAATGTGATTTAATGCTCATGTCATTATCAGTGTCAGTTGATCAAAAATAATACACCATGTCGTATTTAAGTATGATTTTCATATATTGTATCAAACTTCATTAAAATGGTTCTTTGTTTTTACTTCTGCCTGCTCTCTTCTTCGTTCCTCTTGAGTTCTTTTGATGTAACATTAATCCAGGTGCAATATTTACTCTGTTAGCACAAAGAGCTCATATCATATTATCCTTTTGATGAAGCTGGTGAAATGCCAAAAACCAAGAAGGTGTACGTTTAGTCATGGAACCCTGAATGGGACTAATGGGGAAAGGTGAGGATCGACCTGGGCTTCACCTGCAAAATGTCACAGAAAAGGGCGATTCGGAAGCTGTGAAGTCGAGCGGACCCCCGCTGAGAAGGCAGAGAACTACTTTAAAGGGAGGCAAAACAATCCTTGACACCAAACTATCACAAAACGATGCAAAAGAATCACAAAGTGGCATAAAACAATCACAAAGCCATGAAAAACAACTATGAAGAAATACAGGACAACAAACCAGACACAAAAATATGTTTGCTTCTCTGCGTATGAGGGCTGTTGACCTCGCCGTGTCTGTTTGTCTGTTGGTTTGTACGCAGTATCACACAAAAACTACCAGACAGATTTCCATGAAACTTGGATGGAGGACAGGTCTCGGCCAGAGCATGTGAGCGAAGCTGAGCGGCGAGAATTTCCGCTCCCCGCTTACGTGAGCGTTCGCTCCTTCGCTCCATCACTCCATCGCTCAAAGTTATGCCTGACAGCTCCACTCCAAGACCGCTCATCTAAAATTTCATTCAGCTTCGGTGAAATTGCTCCACACTCGCTCAAATTTAGAAGAGAGCAAGGGAGCAATTCCTATGACCTGTCTGCTTGCTTTTCGAAATATTTTACAAACTATCTCTCAACGAATGACCTCTGATGTAAGCTAACCGTTTAAGGCACACGTGAGTCTGGACTTGTGCATGCCCTAGACTCGTGGAGAGCGGTATCGGAATGGAACTGGAGCGAAACGAAACCATCGCTCTGGCCTTTGGATTAAAACCCGCTCTGCGCTCTGACTATATTGCACACGCTCCGCTCCCCGCTCGCTCCGCGCTCAGCTCCGCTCACATGCTCTGGTCTCGGCCCAGAACAGACCCTGTTAACTTTTGGTGCCAAGCCATGAATTTGTTTTCACTTTCTTGTTTTTGCTGGTTTTCAACATTTTCATTCAATTCTCGATGGTTAATGCATTGATCTTGATGACAACCAATCAGGTGTATTTAAGTGGCTGGTGTCTATGAGTGAGGGAAATTTGATTTCCTTTATTTTCCAAATAAAGGAGTTCTATGGGGTTTAAATATGCTTTATTTGATATTAGATTAGGCTCGGTTGAATTAAAGGGGACTGTTGGCAGAGGTACCCCTTTACTGAGTGCCATTCTTGTTTCATAATACGGTCCATGTCGCAACCTGTCTGAGAGACTAATATAGCCCTTGGGTTGCCTTCTTAATAACCACCCCTTGCTCCAAATTTTCTCACAATATTAATGATATGCCTCGCTTGCTGAAAGATGTCTTGCCACTTTTAAACACAGCATTCTGAGAAGTGTCTCTAAATCACAATATACTATTTCTTCTTCACACTCTATTTTTGAGGTCAGTGTGTCATGGGCAGTGACCGTGTGGAGGAGCAGCTGTTTGGCCAATCACATCGCAACAAGCAATCCTTTAATGTCAGTATACATCTAAAGAAATTTGCTCTAAATAATTCGATCCGCTGTTGCCCCAGAAGCAGCTTGGCCCTCTGTTTTAGATGTTGAAGGCTTCTTTTGGGGGTGAGGAGGGGGACAAGGTCTACTTGTCTCTTAAAATAGCTCAGGGTGGGAACTCGAGAGTGTGGTTCGCCCGGCGCTGGAAAAACACTCGTGGTTGTGCTGGGCTGCAGGGATTGCAACATCGACTGTCCTGTTGCCACCGCTCAGATGTGATCTCACCCATGGTGCTATCATTCAGGGGAGCAGCACCTACCTGAGGGGGACTCTTCATGCTCAGAGGAACAAACATACCTGTTGATCTCCAGCAAATAAAGTGAGTTCACTTTTTGTCCTTTGTTCATATTTGCCTTTAAGTCAAACATTAATACATCTAATGTCTGGATATATAGAGTGTAGACTGTGGAGAAATGTAATATGTACATCATATGTTCATCTATATAACGCCCTGTCATCTCCACATCAGCACTGGAACTCATGGGGGATCTGAGGCATAAGATGGGGGTCGTGTCACAGACTATATGCCCGACTTTGCGGGCTCCGTCTGATGAGGACCTAAAGGCCCCAAATAATGTGAAAGTGGAGAAAATGCAGATGAAGAGAGAAATCTCCCTCATGAACGGGATCTGCCTCATTGTTGGCAACATGATCGGCTCCGGGATCTTCGTCTCACCGAAGGGTGTGCTCATGTTCAGCGGCTCTTACGGGCTGTCCTTGGTGATTTGGGCTGTCGGAGGCATCTTCTCAGTGTTCGGGGCTTTGTGCTACGCGGAGCTCGGCACCACCATCACCAAGTCTGGAGCCAGCTACGCCTACATCCTGGAGTCGTTTGGAGGCTTCCTGGCTTTCATCCGTCTGTGGACGTCCATCCTGCTGATCGAGCCGGCCAGCCAGGCTGTGATTTCGCTGACCTTTGCCAACTACCTGGTAGAGACTTTCTACCCCACCTGCCAGGCGCCGTACGATTCTGTCCGGCTCATTGCTGCAGCCTGCCTCTGTAAGCAACACTCCTCTGTTCTGAATGAGTGTGTGAGAGGAAACTCAGCATAAAGTTGACGAATAATTCAATTGCTTTTATTGCCTTATTACAGTACAGTGTGCTTACTGTGAATGTTTGAAAAAATGCAGGCTGGGAAAACTGACTTTATTGCCATCTAGTGTTTGAATTTTTCACTCTGATGCCCTCATTGGCCTCAACCCAGTCCCTGCTGTCAGCTCACCCTCTCTCTATCACCCCAAGAAGCCTTTTCACTGTTTTGCTGAAGAAGGAAAAAGATCGAAACAAAAACTTATAGCTGCAATCCTTAAGACTTTTATGAATCAGTCCCTGTCCTCTGACAACTAGTAAGTACCTCTCTCTATAATAGTTTTCATTGTTAGTGGTGGAGTCCGCCACTCCGGCTCCTGAGTCAAAGCTTCACATACAGAAGGGATTTACAAGAAAGAGGAATGAATGTTATCCAAAGTTACCGTTAAGATCTCAGTGATATCAGCCTGAACAGAACATCGTAGCAGAGCTGTATCAAAGGAGACCTTTGATGCTATTTCTTTTTTTTTTTCTCCTTTCCTCTGTGCTGTCAAGGTCATCATGCGTGTAAAAGATCTTAAAATTTGAAAAAGGTCAAAGTCTGCGCCAACAGAAGCTTCTTTCTCCCACAGAAAACACCTTTAATTCCGTAACTTTGTGACCCCACACTCCTACACTGTGTCACATATAGTGATGCCTAGTGGCTAGTTTGGCACTTAAGAACTGATTTAGCACAGACGCTCTGTTGTTTTCAAGAAACTGAAACACGTCCAGTTGCCTACGATATAGCAGTCAGAAGTACCACGACCTGGGCGGCCATGAGCTCAGTTTGTAGAGCGGGCATCCCGCCTGATGAGGGCTTGTCTTTGCTGTGGCAGCCATGGTTTAGGTCTGACTTGAGGCCCTTTGCTGCGTGTCACCCCACCTCTCTCTCATCCTGTTTCCTGTCCTTTCTCAGCTGTCCTATCAATAAAGCCATAAAAATAATTAATAATAATATTATTATTTTTTAAATACCATGACCTGAAAGACTGAGAACCTTCATCAACATGCTCTGTGTCGTAAGCGGGGCAGGTTCAGGCATGTACGAGCTGACCAAATAGACAGGCCTGGGTATTTTGGAGAGGGGACCTTTAAGAGACAGGAGCTAGAACAGAGCGTTTCAGAAAGAACGAGACTTAACTGGACAGTATGACAAAGCCGATAGGGGCATCAAAGCTTGTAAACGTATTCTACCAGTGACCCGAAATAAAATTATGAACCTGAAAATGAGCACAACAAGTGCCCTTTAAATAACTATTTATGCTAATTCAACATTCAAGTCAATTCCGTCTCTATAGGCCCCCAAAAAACCTTTAAGGTTTTACTCTGAGTTAGTCAGAGGACATGTGTTTGTCAGTGTAGATATTCTACCACCTGGGATTCTGCCTACTGAGGATGACATGGGCAAAAACAAGTGGTGGACTGGCACCCTGGTTCTAAACTCAGTGACCCTGTGTATGTGAAACTGGCATTAGCTATAGTTAGACTGGCAGTCCAGTCCTGTAAAAATACCACCGTGGTTTACAGCCAGGCTTTGTGCTGTGAAGAATGTAGCTAGCAGAAGTGGTATTTAGGTTAGAGAGCAACAGTGTCATTAGTCATGTTTCTGATTCGTTGCCTGGGCACGGGGCAGAGAGACGCCGCTAGTTTCCTGAATGACTTATGTCTGCAATTCAAATGCAACCAGATAGCAGAAGCTGTAGAAGTTGTATTAGGCCTCGTTTGTATCAACCGTCTGGTCTCACCTCAGTCATTGTCTTTGTTCCTGTGGTTTTCCCTAGGCATGCTCATCTTCATTAACTGTGCCTACGTGAAGTGGGGGACTCTGGTCCAGGACATTTTCACTTACGCCAAACTCATGTCGCTCTGCCTCATCATCATTGTAGGAATCCTAAAGATATCTTCTGGTAAGACGAGATTAAAGCGCAAATGCATCAGAGGAAACACGCCAGTTCAAAAGGCTGCCTGCTTTACACTTTGACTTGTCTCTGTGTAGGAGAAACAAAGAGCTTCCACAACCCATTCGAGGGCTCGTCCACGGATCCCGGAGCCTTAGCCTTGGCCCTCTACTCAGCTCTGTTCTCCTACTCCGGCTGGGATACACTCAACTTTGTCACAGAGGAGATTCAGAATCCAGAGAGGTAACTCATACGTATATACAAAAAACATACAAACGTAAAGGAATTGTGGTGGTAAAACCCAAAGAGAATAACCGTTGTGACTCTACAGATACTCTCAGCTCTACAGAGGACTTTTAGCGCCTTTCAGTTCCTTGTTTTGGTTTCCCTGCTTTATTATTTTAGTCATCGCCCTGCAGTGAGTCAAGTCTCACTGCTCTCATCAACATTGAGAACAGCAGTGTTGTATAAAGTACCCAAAAGTCATACTTGAGTAAAATTCAATATATCTGTTTAAATATAACTTTGGTAACAGTGACAGCCACCCAGATAGTGAAGTATTTAAGTTTCTGCTACTCAGTGTTCTAAAGTATCAAATGTACAAGTAACAGTAAATTATATTTATACCATGTCTACCAAGGACTTCGCGGAGGCAACAGTCCTCCGCTGCGCGTCGGACGGTTCTTAGGCCTCCGCGTCGTCCATTAAGTCCTGATTATGGACACCTCGTCAGGCATTATCCCTTACTTACATTCATATGAATGTGTTTACCGTACATGATGGGTTGACTGATATTCTGCATTTTTCTGATTATTGCAGTTCGTGTTTTTTTTTTTTTTTAATCCAGTCGCTGATTTAAAAATATGCTACTTCCCACTAAGTTGCTAGTAATTAAAGTTATCAAATTAATTTAGTGGAGTATAGAATTACAATATTTGCCTCCCAAATGTGATGAATTGGAAGAATAAAGTAGCAGAACATGGAAATACTCACATAAAGTGTGCGTCCCTCCGAATTATACTTGATTATAGTACATGAATAAATGTACTTAGTTACACCCCAAGACTGTTCTTCCAGCCACAGCAGGCAGCTGTTTTCAGTCTGAAAAAAAGAACTCTGCAGTTGCTCAGGAGGTAGAGCGTGTTGTCTAGTAATCGTAAGGCTGCTGGTTCGAAGCCCCGGCTCCCCCAGCTTGGGCAAAACTCTGACTGAGACCAAAACTGCTGGATGTGTGAATAAGCAGCAGTTTGGTAACATGTTAACCATATGAACCTTGTCTCTGCTGCCCCCAAGCAGCCAAATTTAGAAAAGCACAATACCATCGGCACACTGACGGAGTAGTTTTGTTATTTTGCCCAGTGAATGTGTTCATTTTGAAAAGCATTATATGTCTGCAACTGTCCGTGGCACATCATGATTTGCAGTGTAGAGTACTTCAAATCTGTAAAGTACAGTTACATTACTGAAATGTAACTCAATCACAAGTAAACCTACTGATATTAAAATAATATTTAAAAAAGTACAAGTAAAAGTACAAGCATTATTCTCAAACACTACTCAGAGTATTAGTTACTTAATTAGTTACTCAGAGTATTAGTTACTTAACTCTTGCTGCTAAAATACATTATCAATACCAGGCGTTCAAACAAAGAGGTTTCAAATTGTTTTCAGTTCTACATTATGATTTGAAAGAGTAACTATGTAGATAACAGGCTGTAAAGCAAACATAGTAAAATTAAGTAGCCTTGATTGTTTGACTAGGCATATTTATACATTATGTATATATGTTTTGTTAATGTGAAATAAATCCATTAGGTTGAAAATAATCAGCATATTGGCAAACATTAAATATAGTGCATCCCGACCCTAATGATCTTTTGTTGTAGCATAGCCAGATACAATTGCTCTTGATTTTCATATTTTTTGTTGTATCTAGATAAACTTGACAGAAATAGTCCAGTGGTAGAATCAGATGACTAGGATTGCACCTCAATCCTTTGCAGTTATGTTTAAAGTCTGTTAATCAACATGGGGAAACGGGCTGTAGAGGCTGGAACTGCAACTTGAGTAACGGTGATCAGTCATCACGTGACCACGGTGAGCTGTTTACTGCAGGTTTGTACTAAGTCACAAACCTCTCTTTGCTGCTGTTGTTGTTGTTGTTGTTGTTGTTGTAGGAATCTCCCCCTGGCCATTGCCATTTCCATGCCCATAGTGACCATCATCTACCTGCTGACCAACGTGGCATATTATGTGGTCCTGGACATGCCGTCTCTGCTGGCCAGTGACGCAGTTGCTGTGGTGAGAAACAAACAGCCACCTTGGGGAGATAATTCAGTCTGCTGCTAAAATTAACCCCACTCTGCCTTGTTGACCTTTTGCACTTGAGAAACTAAAGGAAGTTGCTTGCATGATGTCGGTGAACTATGGACAGTATAATGGTCTGAGGCACTGATAGGCTTTCCTGAAAGCACACCTGATTGAACTTCTGCACCTCGAAGTGTCATCAACCATGTGTAATGTGACCCTGTAGACATTTGGGAACGCGGTTCTGGGGCCGTTCAAGTGGATCATCCCTGTTTCGGTGGCCATGTCCTGCTACGGAGGACTCAACGCTTCTATCATCGCTGCCTCACGGTAACCAGGAAACACTGAACAGACGCTGACTTTCGGCTCAGGACATGATCAGTTTTTTTTAAAATAACTTTGCATCTTTGTTGATCGTGCAGGTTGTTTTTCGTCGGGGCCAGAGAGGGCCACCTCCCCGACAGTCTGAGCCTGATCCACATGGAGCGCTACACCCCCATACCTGCACTGTTGTTCAATGTGAGGACCATTTGTATAACTACTAATTCCAATTACACATCAGATTTCTCAAATGCATAATAAATGAAACAATGTGCAGGAACTGAAAGTATTTGAATACTTATTTTCTGGAGTAAAGCAACTCGTTGTTGTGCTGTGTCTGCAGGGGCTAATGGGTCTGATCTTCCTGTGTGTGGAGGACGTGTTCCAGCTCATCAGCTACTTCAGCTTCAGTTACTGGTTCTATGTGGGTCTGTCTGTGGCCGGACTCATCTACCTGCGCATCACTCAACCCGACAGACACCGGCCTGTGAAGGTTGCTGCTCCTTTATCTGGTCACATTCATGCTGGATTCAATTACATGCAAATGCTCTATAAGCAGGGCCGGAGCCAGGATTTTAGAAATACTGGGGTCCTTTATATGCTAGATAGATAATAGCTATGGCCCTGTCTATGTGTACATATCAGTGATGGAATGTCACAAAAAAAAGTACATTTACTCGAGTACAATACTTAACGGTGTTATTGGTAACATTCAGCCATCTCCGTAAGTTTGCACTACAGAGACTGTTGATGCTGACGAGACGCAGTTTCCATGTGATACCAACGTCGTTATACTATTGGCTGACAAACCACAAACAGCTGTAGGAAATATTACAAAGAGATAAACAAAACAATCTTTTGTTTTATTGTCTTTTTAATTGTTTTATGATTTGAATAATTTGAAATTTTCCTGATATGGCCTTTAAAGTTGAAACTTTTCAAATTTCCCCCACCTACATTTTCCCCTACAATATAAAAAGGACATGTGTCACAGCTTTTAAGGCAAATCAAACAGTAAAATATTGCATATACGTAACGTGCAAATGTGCCAGTGTGCAGTGCACTGCATGGGGAGTCACAGAGGACAAGTGCCCTACAGAGGTCAGAGGTCAACATCCTGATGGCCTGACAGGAGGAAGCTTTTTCTCTTTCCTCTTCAAAAGCCTGACCTCAGTGACCTTTTTGTGCGAAATGAAAAAATCAAAAAAATCACTTAATATAAGACACAATCGCCGAAAAAGCAGCTTTTCAGTGAGGTGAATGGGAAATGTTTTTACTCACTACAAATATTTCTTGTATTCACTGTTTTTTGTTGTTTTTTGCTTATATTTGGCGTGGCGTGTTTTACAGTTCATGCATTTGCTTTAACTGTCTGTGTGGACATGCACACTAACCAGACTTGTGTCTTTTTCTCCACAGTTGACCTTGTTCTTCCCCTTCATCTACTGTCTGTGCAGCCTGTTCCTAGTCATCGTGCCTCTGTACGGAGACACCATCAACTCCCTCATAGGAATTGGCATTGCACTTTCAGGGGTGCCGGTCTATTATGTGGCCATATACCTGCCTGAGGAGAGGAGGCCCAAATTCATCCGCAAGTTAAATGGTAGGTTGAAAAAGTCCAGGAAGGACATGTGTTTTCATTTTATTTCGGGAATGTAGAGTTTATTACCGTCTTCAACATAAAGCATCAATCCTCTTGGATTATCAGTCATCTGACCTGAATCTATTTTTTCCCGTCCCTCGCTCATCCTCTCCCATCTTCTCCTCCTCCAGTCTTTGCCACCAGGTTCATCCAGAAGCTGCTCTACTGCTGCCTGACTGAATTTGACACCGAGTCAGAAACACAAGCCGGCGGTAAGACGCAGTGAGCTGCAGGCGATCTGCATCATTTCAGCAGTCAGCTCTCTGCCGGAGGCCTCGCTCTCGTCCACGTGTAGACGTTCATGTTTTCCTCGAACGCTGAAAAACAAGACCTTTCATGGACAGAGCGGCGAGGCACTGTCTCACAATGTTTGTGAGAACTACCATGGCCGGGTCAGGTCAAAAAGAGGCCCGACATCTCAAATGACTCACCAGGAAGGAGCAGGCCACGTGGGAAACCGCAAACTGTTGCTTTCTTCTTAAAATGTGATGTATTTTTCTACAAAGATCAATAAATGTCTTCTATGAGGATATAATAATAAAGAAAAAAAATACGTAGCTCACGTTGTATTTTTTAGACTTGTGTTGGGATGAAAGCTCATCACTTTATGTCTGAACTTGTTTTCAATAATCACACAACACTGACGACTTCCTCCACCTCACCTGCTCGCAGCTCCGTGGACTTCTGACCACAACCAGTTCATTCATCACAGGGACGGACACGTGTATGAGCACTTTTTCACTTTTCCTTTTTCAGTTTGTTTCATTTTTGTCTACTCTATCATGTCTACTTGTTCATTGTAAAGAAGGAAACAGTTACTTAATAAAATGTATCAAACCTAACTTTTCTGTGGCTGAAATTTGATCATCTGATCGTCGTTGTGGACAATTCTGCAAATGTGGCTGTTGTTCTCTGTGAAGCAGGTAAATACCTTATAAAGTGTCACTTTAGGTGGTTGATTTGAATAATTTAACACATTTTGGTTCATTAATATAATCTCATATTCACAGTTTTTCATTGCTGTTACATATTTTGACCATTTCAATGAAGCTTTGCACTAAAACCTGCCTCAAACCACTAACATTACAGAGAAATATGTGACTAACACACCGATACTTGACATTTCAGTAAAAAGTACCCAAAAGTCGTACTTGAGTACAAGTAAAGATGATGTGTATCATCAAGTATCACTTCAGTAAAAGTGACATCTTATATTTACATGTTTGCTGCATACTATGGCTGTGGTATAGTTTCAATCTGCAAAGTAACTACAAACTACAGTTGCTGAATAAATGTTGTGTAGTAAAAAGTTCAATATTTACCTCCAGACTGAAGTGGAGAGGAAGTACAATGTAGCACAAACTGGAAATACTGAATTAAAGGGCAATTTCCTCAAAATTGCACTAAAGTACAGAGCATGAGTAAATGTACTTGGTTACATTCTATCATTGGTTGTAAGTCACTCACAAAAACGTGTTTGCTTTCAGCAGGCTGCAGCTTCTCCACCAGGTGGAGCTGTTTCCATTGTGACTTTATGCTTCAGCGTATAGAATGCCCCCCAAACATGGAACACAAAAAATCTAAACACAATCAAAATCAAAACAGAGATTTATTCTGAAACATAAATCTGTGAAAATATAAAAGACAGTGACTCATTGTGATGACTTGGAAATAGAAAAGATTAAAAATGATTTTTAAAATCAGAAAAAATAGTACATCCTGAATTAAGACATTAACTGTAGTGTTTTTACATGATTTGTGGTGGGCTTCAATTCTGTTGTGGTGTCAACACAAGTCTCTTTCTCAGACGGACCGTAAATTCAGACATCTGCTTTTCTTCTCCAGGTTGAGCACCTCCCTCTTTCTTGCTCACGTCCATGTTCACACGGTGGAGGATGGTTGTTATGTCATCACCCCTAAAACCACAATCATCACAATCACATCAATACCCCTTTTCAGTGAAATTAGCAGTTAGACAGCATGGTGAGGTTAATATTATCACATCTACAAAATACTAAATATTATGGACATTACTGAACTTCAACTTAATTTTGAGTCATATATTTACCTCTGACAGCCCTGGTCTAGCTGCTTACACACAGATTGGATGAACCAACTTCCTGATTTCTCGTTTCTGTATGCATAATAGTCGTCAGTAGTTGCCATGGCAAGCAGAATATCGGCTTCCTTAGGAATGTATTCTGGATGAGAACCATCAGCCTGCAGATCTTTTGACAACACTCCCTGGTGTTTCTGCCTTCCCCGGCAGGCCTGGATCAGGAACACTTTGGGCTTGCCAGTGAGGGCTGATTGGTCGGTGGCATTGAAGGTTCTAGTTATCTGTTTAATGGAGAGGTTCTTCCCATCAATCCCACTGACCGTACCGCTCGCTCCATGACTCAGAATACAGCAGATGAAGGCATCGCCATGTTTTAGTGATGGAGGAGCCTCCTGAAGATCAGTGAATCCGTTGCTGGACCACTCCTTCACACTGAACTTCTGCAGCTGAGAGAGGTCGCTGAGAGAAGCGAAGCACTTCAGTGCCTGATCCATCTGGTCCATGGTTTGGTCTTTACACATCAGCACTCTGAAGCCCAGCCAGCTGAACACCTTTGCCAGACTTTCTACAGGAAAACGAATTTTAAAAAAAGTAGTTAAGCTTCAACTGTCAAAAAAAACAAGACATTAGTAAAATGTGAATCGGTGTACTCTGACATACCAGCATCTTTGTCGGTTCCAGGTCTTGGTTTCATTTTCAAGAAGTTCTCGTTGTTTATGATCACGCAGAGGCCGGTGGGCCGGCTGTTCAGCTGGTACTGCTCATCCTAAAAAAAACGGAAACATTTGGACACAAACACATTAATGAACAACTGGAGTTGTATTTCAAGAAGTTTCTTTACTAGTTTAAATGTTATCAAATATCACAGTATTACAAATCTAACTTTTTATATATAAATACATATGGAGGTCCATGAGTGTCACAGAAATAGTAATTCAATATAGCGTCACTCAGTATTCATTCAGGCATCTCTGTTTTTCAGATGGATGTATGAATGAGTTAAACATTCATTAATGTCTATTTAAAAGATGAACTTATCGACTGTTTTATCTTGTTTCTGTAAAATCCTTTTTTTCACGAGAACTGTTTTTTTGACGGGCGAATATTTCATTTGTAATTTCTTTTCAGAATGCCTCGCTTGCTTTATTGACACATCGCCTAGTACATTACTTTTTAACTGGTTCATATATTAATATATTCACTTATAACTGTTTTATTAACGACTAATTTTATTTCACAATTACTTATTAATAAATGACTTGCTTTATTTATTATTTCCATGACATATTGTGGTCCCCCATGAACACAATGTCTGCAGGCTTTGAGGTGAACACTTGTCCTGTAATTATCTGTGATGACAATTCTTGTGTCTCTCTAACAAATCAAAACAAAAACATTGTAATGATTCGTTCTAACACTGATTAAAGGCCTCACCTCCTCACGCCTCTTCTCCTGTGACGGAGCATCTGAGGGAAACAGAGCGAGACAGAATGACACCTCCAAACATGAAACTCACCATCATGTGAAGCAGACACAAGGCTGGCAGGTGACATAGACACAGTCACCTCTACACCAACAGGATTTCTGATAACATACCACTGTGTTCCGCTGAAGAGGCTTGGACTGGTGTAGAAAGGCCGGTGTTGGGCCGCAGTACCTCCGCCAGCTCAGGGTAAGTGCTTTTAACCTCCTCGTCAGTTTGCAGGAGGTCCAGGAACTTCTGGCAGGTGTCCTCACCTTTATTCATGATCTTATCCACAAGCTCCACGACGTGCCTCTCTACATTTTCTCCTTTGATGGTTTTGAGGTTGTTGTACTCCCTTCTAGTTATCAGAGCCTTCTCAATAACCTTGTTGAGGATTAGAACGGGGTCGTCTGACAATTTCTCCTGAATGGCCGTTTTATTCCGTCTAATCGTGTCTGTGGCCGCCATGCTGAATCTGACACAGAGACACAAGGAAGGCAGAAAACGACAGCAGGAGAAGTTTTTTGGTTTATAGGGTCAAAATGTCAAAAGTTTCCTGTTTGCATACTGTAACGTTAGTAGCATTGCTTTAACACCCGAGAGCCACTATCTGGCACACTCAGCTATTAGAATAACAACGGTAATTAAGTAAAGCTTTGGTAATTTACCTTTAGTAGGTCTTACCTCCAAGTTGTACTTTCGCTTTCAGACCGCTCTCAGCGACGACTCGCTGCTTCCGTGTTGAAATCTCTGAAGTCACCGAGGTGCGAGGCAAGATGGTGCCTGTAGGGCTGTCGGAGGAAGCAGCCACGGCTCCTGTCTAATGAGTATATTAGACAGTAGTTGAGTAAAGTCGAATAATCACCTTTGGTCTCCAACCAAAAAGGTGAAGGGGTATAAAAAAGGTTTCTGTCGCTTGGTGCTCGTCCTTCCCTGGTGGTCTAGTGGTTAGGATTCGGCGCTCTCACCGCCGCGGCCCGGGTTCGATTCCCGGTCAGGGAACTAGTTTTTGTCTTTTTAAAAGTTTTTTTCCACGTCCGAAACATGAACCAGAAGCAGATACACAATCGTCTATCCGATCTACGTGTAGCATAGTAATGCAACAGTAATTAATAAGTAGAATTGTAGTTTTTTGTATTTTGTTGTAATTTTCTTTTCGCTTTTGGTTAGTTATTGTTTATTCCGCCCCTGGATCTATTACAGAATGCATTTGCTAAACACTCAGTTGCCAGCAGTGGCGTCACACCCGTGGGGGATGGGGGTGTTGCTGCCCCCACTCTAACAACAAGGTGACTTCACCCCCCCCCCCCCCCCCCCCCCCCCCCTCATTTTTCCTAAGGTATTAAACCGTTTGGCCACCCTCAAGGTGTAGCAGCATACTGAAATGGAGCGCACCTCAGTCCCCCCATACATGAAAACCCATCGGTCAAGTTAGATTGGTTGACAGCCATCAAGCCAATCACAGGCATTGACTAAACCCACTAGTCCCAAAGTAAACACTTGCTAACACACAGCTGCAGTAGCTGCCGCAGACAGCAAGCAGAACAGAGGTATGAAACGGTAATTTAACTAGTTAATAATCTAGAATTCTGTCTGTAAATAACTAAACTATGTCTTGCTTTGTGGCATATCATCTAACATTAAGCAAGCCGGCAAACAAAGTTAATGCAAGCCAGGTAAAGTTAATGGTAATTGACAGTTTTCTAGAGACATCAGCTGATTTTGGTATTATTCAACATTATCATTATTCTTTTTGTTAGGAATGTCAAAAAGGAAGAGGCAGCAGAAGACTGACTTCTTTTTCAAGTCAAGTTGTCATGTAAGTGGAGTTATGTGACAGGAGGGAAACAGAAAGCCAGCTTTAAATCCATAAATGCACTAATTCAATTTTATAGTAGGACATTCATATTGTTGCATTAATGCCATGTAGGTGTTCATTTACGTAACTTAACGCTATTTGTTGGAGCTTAAAAACTTCTTTTCAATAAAGAAAATCTCCTACTTCAGCTTATCCCTGTTACTGCTCTCAGAAACTAGAAAAGAATAGAAATGAAGACAATGAAGTGCAATACAACTATTAAAATCTTAAATAATAAGAGGAATAAAATAATATAGAGTACAATAAAGGCTAGGATGAAAGATAAGTTAAAACAGATTCCTCAAAAATAATCAGTAGAGGTTTGTTCTAAGTTTACATAAAATATTTCAACACTTCCATGTTCAGGAATATTAACATTGAGTTCTTTATGTAGGATGTTTATGAGGAAGGGGAGTCCAGGAGTCAGAACAAAGGAGAGCATGAAGAAGATGAGGGAGAGAACAGGAGAGAAGTTGGAGAGAACAGAAAAGAAGAGGGAGAGAACACAGTGTTCTTGCATATTTCACTTACTCACACTTGTTCTTTAATAAAACATATAAATGAATTGCTTAATACCATGGCTTGTGAATGTATAATATCTTAGGTTAAAGAGTGTTAATGTACATTTTGAATGCAATATTATTTGCATATCCTAGTGAAGAAAATCTAGAAATACACTGCATTAGTTTTGGAGACTGAAACAGGGGCCAGAGGTTGTTGCGGTGCTCGTGTGCTACCCCTAGAACCATTCACCTGTCTCTGTTGTGGATCTATGGAAAACCACCCCGTACTTTACTTCCTCACACTAGTAAACCACTGAACACCAGACATTTAGTAATGATAATACTTGGAACTGCACCTTCACTGAGTTAAAATATGTGGTATGGTATTTTTTTCACTGTTGGGCTGCAGACCCTCCTCAGGGCCTGAGCTGATAATAGTAGTAGTAGTATATTCGATTTTGATAAAGCACTAATAACAAGAGCCACATTATGATCCGACCCACAAATGAACAGATCTATAAATAGAAAGATGTTGGTGTTTGGGGAAATGGTAAGACTCTTACCAGGTCAGTCCTATGATCATTACTTATTCATCCTCAAGAGAAATATCTCTAAAGCATAAATACACTTTAGATTACAATATACAGTAAGTACAATGTATTCAGTTGAACGCTAGGCAAGATTTAAGAAATACAGAGGTCACTGCCTACAAGGTCCCCCATCACACAGAAACATTTTGATCATACCACATAGAATGTCTCAAAAGTTGTTTAACTGCATGGCTTTTTGAAATATTTTGTTTAATTATATTATCTGTAAATGTAATTTACTGATATAATGTCTAAATGCTTTGAAAAACCTACAGAGGAAACCCTGTAACCTTTTAACAAAAGCTACCAATTTTCTTTAAAAACTTACAGCAAATAGTGACAGCCTAATGTTTTAAAGTTACAAATTGTGTTCAGAAGTTTAGGATCTGGTAACGATTAAAACGTTACCAATTTATTTACAAGTTGGCAGTTTTGATTTAAAAAACAAACAAACAAACAAAACACAAATAAGTTAAATATTTAAATAGCCCAACTTAAAATGGTACTGATTCTAAAAAAGTTAGTCATTTCATTGAAAACTCACTAATTTGGTTACTTAAATTTTCTTTCTTTTTTTTTTGTAAAAGTTTATTGAGAAGTAAATGATCCAGTGTTTTACCTGCACCTTTAGTTCTTCACTGTATTTACCATCAACACATGAGTACAGCTGAGTACATAGTGTTAAGAATCTTTTGATCTTGCCGTGTATAATACCAATGAAGGAAGAGGAAGAAACCCTTGGTTTCCTGAAGCTCTGTACAGTATGTGACGTCATGCTTCTTCCTTCCCCAGAAATGTTTCATCGTGTTCTGTCAGAGAGGAGGGCACTCCGAGAAGTGACTGAGTGGAGGGACAACGGAAGGTACTGCTTCTTCTTGATGTTATTTACAATGACAATAGTACAATATATTCTGTAGGAGGATTTTGTTATTGAATGTAGTCATAAGAAAGCTTGCCCCTAGAAGATCTTATCATGGCTTTGTCCTCATTATTTTTTAGTACTACAGCTGAGTGTGTAAACAAAGCAAGGCACTTATTCTTTCTTTCTTTAAGCGTTAAAAAAGGGCAAAACTTTTGAAAGCGTCAGAAAGATGGACGTGTGTTGCTAAAACTCACAATTGAATGTAACACAGAGGAGAATGACATTGAACTTGTATGAGGAGAGCTGTTTGTATCTGATTCTGTGCCCACTGACGTTTCTTTGTAACTGTAAGGCTCCATATGAAGGCAGTTCAAAAGGGGAAGTATGAATAGCAAGGAAATTAGTAAGCGTCTCTTTTCGTGTGTTTATGCATGACTGTTTATTTGTGTGTGTGTGTGTGTGTGTGTGTGTGCGTGGGTGCGTGTGTGTAAAACCTCTAGGCTATGATGCCATCTCCTGTCCATTCAGTACTTTGGTTTAGTTTGCTGGTTTTGTGGGCATCACAAAGTGGTGAGTAGATAACACAAACAATTACACACCCACCCATGCACACACATACACACACACACACACACACACACACACACGCACACACGCACACATGCACACACACACACACACACACATGCACACACACACACACAGTGATTCATGTATCTCTTGGGGACATCATAGACTTACATTACTTTCCTGAAGACTTACCCTAAACCATAACCACTGCTCGGCTAACTCTCACCCTAACCCTTACCCCAGAATCACAAATACACTTTTTCCCAGTTGGGGACACAGTTTTGTCTCCAGTTGGACAAGCCACCCCCAGTTAATTGTGTACAACATATTTAATGTGTCAAACCCTATTTTGGCTATCTTGCTTTAATCAGGGCGGTATCGCAGTTTGTTGCTGGTTTCCTTGCATACAGTATGGAAGGAAACCAGCTCCTGACACCACCCTATTAAGACACATACCAAAATAGGTTGATGAATTAAGCAGGGTGTACTGCACATACTGTTCAAGTGTTGATGGACTTGCATTGTGCTTCACTGTGCATACATTCTCAAAGTTTGTTTTCCCTCGTGCTTTAACTCTGGACACATGTTTTCTATTGACAGAGACAGAAGCCCACACTCCAGATGTCTGTCAGGGTGACAAGTTTGACAGTGATGTGAGAATCAAAGTGTTATTTTAACTTCCAACAGCACAGTAAACCTTTTTTTTTGTCAATGTCTTTATCATGTTCTTTTTGTTTGATAAACTCCTTCAGCTTCAGCCTATAGTGGAGGAACATGATGCAAAGGCTGTTTTGAGTGATGAGGAGAACTTCACCTGCTACCTTTACCCGACAAATGAAGTCAGCTGCTCTTGGACATTCTGCGCTTTGCAGGAGGGTACTGAGATCTCTGTCTCCATCAGGTATTTTTTAACATTACACATCACCTCAATTAAATGAATTTGAAGATTTACACATATGAATGCATATTTACACTATGGGCAAGATCAAATGTATGAAATTCTTTGAGCATGCATCTCTGTCTAATCATGCAGTGTTTGTGACGAAGAAATGGAGATTGAATCTGTAAAGTCCGAGGGAAGAACTGGATCGAGGTCTTTTCTCGTGCCTAAGTATGAGGACTTGTATGTGATCCTTCAATTCAACATAAGCCTGCACAACAAGTCGGCAGTCTACGCCTACACATATCATATGGAGGAGCATGGTAATACTCTCAGATAAAAAAAAGTCTGTGGCTGTTGTTGAAGGTGCACTGTGTCGTTTTACTGAAGAAATATTAATCAGAAGGATATGTTGAAGGACTTTTAGTGCTTAAGCAAACTCTCTTTGATTTCGTGACTGACTAAACAAACTGAGTTTAAAGGACAAAACAATTACTGTTTTACTTTGTTTACATGTGGTGGACCCTGCCACCTTTCTAGCTTCAAACAGTGTTTTGGGACCTTATTTTCCTCAGTTCCTTTACTCATGTTTTATTACATCATTAACATTGTAAATATAAAAATTCTGAGTCTGAATTTCTTCTCCAAAATGAGTATTTGCAAATGATAATACCACAGATTGTCTTTAATGGCATCCACCATTTGAACAATGCAGAAGGTCACACTTTATTTGGATTCCAACCCTATGGTGACTGAAATTTTGGTGTAAAAGTCAAATTTGTGTGTGTCTAAAGGTGTGTGTTTGTGTTCATGCCGAGGGGCTACAGGGGGGCGTAGTAATGGGAGGGGCCTAACCTAGAAAGTACTTATTGAAACAAAGTACGAAGTGCTCCACATAAAATGAAATAAAATACTGATAATCAATGGTAAAATATGCATTTTTGTTATCAACAAAACTGGCTGCATCACGCCGTGTAAATGGTGCACATACAGGTAAATTGAATTGTACAGGAAAGGGCTCTCGCTGGCAGTGTGGTGTTTAGTGTTTCTATTATTATGAATTGTTTCCTGACTCCTGCTTATTTTGATATAGCTGACAAAAAAGATTGAAATAGCAGCTTCTATTTCAGGGTCTTGATCGCTTTGTCCGTGTCTAACTAGCAGCTTGTGGTTACTTACTGTGGTTTGTAGATATTAACATACTCATATTAGACAAACTCAGTGAAATGTTGATGTTTCACTGTCCTAAAACTGAAGACACAATCCTGAAAAGGAAAGGACACCATCTTGTTTTGCTTGTGGCCCACGCAACTCTACGCTGCGCATTTGCTGACGGTGTAGCCACTAAAGAAAGGCACTCTGCTGCACTTTAACTCTGTGAACTCACGCATGTGTTAGGTGTTTAATGTAGTCAAAGCATAAACGGGTGTGTGTCAGCGGGAAGCGAAAAGTCACAACACGTCTAAACGTAATATGACACACACACACACCATCTGCCATGTTCTCTGAAGCTGTGTGCATGTGATTGCATCACCGGGTGGATATCTGTGCGTGTCCAGTCGCAGTTATTGTGAATTTGTGCTTGTTGAAGTAGCTGCGTTATTTTCTTATTCAAATAAGTGTTGAATAGCTTTGTATTCCAACAGTTATCACTGTTAAAGAGTGTTTGGTCAGTAACCCATGTCTCTCCTCCACCTGCTTATGGAGAGAAAGTACATTTTCTTGCCCACTTTATCCAGTCAGGACAGAAAACTCCATAAAGAGGCGGGCAGGATCCTTCTATTCTGCTACCAGCACCAGAAATAGCGAAACAGGGGGAGCTACCAATTCCAGTGCTCCTGGTGACAGTTTATACTGCTAAACAGGCCAAGCAACTGCTAACTGCAAAATGGAAAGGAAGCGGTGGACCAACCTTTGTTATCCATAGAGCTTTAAGAAGACCTTTTAAATGAATTGTTATCATTTATTTGACTAATTTTGAGACTGTGTGTGCCACAGCGGTCCTGTCTCCACCCGACAACATATCTGTGTCAGTCAAAGATGGAGACCTGTTGGTGACTTGGGCTCTACCCTTCAGGGAAGACACAGAGGCACCTGAATGCTTTGAATACGAGCTGGACTTGGGTGACAAGGTACAGTACGTTTGTATGTTATTTTCTGATGCACATAAACAAGACAAACTGTTAAAAATAATCAATGAATAAATCATGGGAACATATGTTCGCGCAGTCAGACCTGGTCAGCTAAAAAAGGATGTTAATGAGGTGAACCTGCTGAGTGTTTAAATCTTTATCTTTTAAAAACAGGGGTCAAGTCACAAAAACATCCAAACCGAGTTGTCTTATACAGAGCAAAATGCGAATCCAAGCAGCACCTATAGAGTGAGGATGAGGACGAGGGTGTCGCCAGATTGCCAAGACAACTCTCATTGGAGTGACTGGAGTCATGTTGTCAGTAAGTGTTTTTTGTTAAAGTCATCTTGAAAAGTGGTTTAACCAAAAGCTGGTGACTTAAGATTGGATTTTATTCAAACCTCTTTTAGCTCATTAGCTAATCTACCAGGAGTCCACATTCGCAGGAATCAGAGCTGTGTCATCTTCTTCTGTTACTTGATTGGTTGATGTCTGGAAGCCGGAATACGCTATTTTCTATTCCTTGAACGCAATCACCTCAGCACAATAATCATCATCTTTATGTGTGTGTGTCTGTTTGTAGCGATAGAACCGACAAACAAACCCAACCTCCTCGTGATCGTCTCAATCTCACTTGGAATTCCCATGATCCTCCTGGCTGTGCTGCTGTTGGTGCGCTATCAGAGGTACTGTTTCTGTCTCTGACTGAATGAGTCACTTGTTTACTGACGTGTGACTCACACACTCTCACACTCGCCCATTCATCTACACAACTCCTCACAGACTTGCTGCCCTCTTGACACGTGCTTTATTTCTCTGTCTGCCTCTTTGAGGTGATGGAAAACCTGAATCTGAAAACATAAGCGCTGTCTCCTTACTTAAAGGTTGACGCTGACGTTGGCAGAAGCATTAAAGTTAAGTTAGACAACAGAATGCAGAAAGGAGAAGTGAGAGGAGTGTTTGGGTGGTGCCAGTGTCTTTTTCTATGAAAACCCACCGCATTGACCCTAAACTTCCTTAAGGTGGAGAAAGAAACTCTCCAGTGTGAGCTCTAAAATAGCCAAACAGGAAAAGCTCTAAATGAGAGAAGATGCAGAGGAAGATAAAGGAAATGATGCACTCTTTTTTTTCACCTTTCTTTTTTGGTTTCACTTTGTGGTCAAGTGCTTGTTTGAAAAACAAAAAAAAAAAAAACATTTCAAAATGTGTGCGTGTGTTTCAGGGTGTCTAAGATCTTGTTTCCTCCGATTCCTCGCCCCCCGCCTAAGTACATACATTTCCTGGAAAAACATGACACATTCAACGTAAGTATAAGCCCATACTGTACACACACACACACACACACACACACAGAAAGAGAGACCCACACCACTTAATTTATCACTCAACCAACCACAAACATTATTGAATTCTTATGATTAACTTTATCTATCTATCGAGCACTTTTCAAAACGAAGTACAACAATGAAATAACATGAATGGTAAAATGTAATGTTTTTTGTGTCCGTGTTTCATATTTTCAGTTCTTCCTTCCTGCCCCGTCAGTGGACCCTGTGGAGGAGATCACGGAGGTGGAGGATACAGAGGAAAAACCCTGAAAAGAGGTCTTGAAAGCAACATGGAAAGGACAAACTCAAATGTAAAAACAAAGCAAAATCAGACCCTACGGTCAGCTTTAACTCTGCTTTTTCATACATTACAATTCCGCAACTAATAATAATAATAATAATGTCTTATTTATATAGCAACTTGTATAAAGTTTTTGAATGCATGCATAGTTGTATGATGGTGAACATTTGTGTGGTCTTAAGTTTTGGTACACTTTAATACATTTTAAAGGGGCAAAATGTTAGAATTGTTGTTGGAAACTAAAATTATCAACAGAATGTGAAGAAACCAAGATTCAATATTCAAGAAACTTGATTGTCCATCACATAGTGACTGAAAATCACCTTTGGTTAGGGCCCGAACAAAATGGAAGAACATTCACACCCATGAGGAAAACAGTATTTTTGACGTGATAGTATTTATGTATTGTGTTGGAGAGATATCTGCTGGAGTTAGCATGCTAATCCCAGTCCAAAGCTCCTGTGCTAGTGGTGTAAACACTTCGACCACCCTTGTCCCACAGCACCCCCCCTGCTGAAAAAAACAGCATAGACCATCATGATTTCCGTGCTGCCTGAGCCGACTGGTTAGCTTGAATTGTAGATCTATATATGATCTAGTGCTTCTACAAAGTATTTATACATTTTTGCGTGTGAAATAAAGTTGAGTGATACATCACCTCATTTGTAAACAATTCATTTATCCAGGCTTCATTCATAGATTGCGGTCAATAAGCACACTTGCACATACTGTAGGAAGAAAAGAGCAAGGACCCAAGGACTTCAACATCAACATAAATCAAAATAAAATAAAAGATTGCTGATAAAATCAAAGCAGCAATTGAATAAAATGTAACACAGCAATATGGTATAAAGGCCTAGTTAACCTTCTAAAGTTGGGCGAGTTAGTTAAGATGACTGACACACGGAGGCCTATACAATATATGAAGTCACAGCTAGCAGCTGGTCAGCTTAGCTTCACATGGGGGAAACAAGTAGCCAGGCACTGTCCAGAGGAACGAAAATCAGCTGCAGGCTCGCTCCGATTCTATAGTAAATCTATAGAAAAACACGTCGGAGTAAACCATCCAGATCAAAAAAGCAAGATACAATGTGATGAGATTTAGTGGTGCCGAGCCAAAATACTCCTTTTACACCGTTTGCCTGTCTTTATATTGAACTAGGCTGACTGGTTGCTGGTTGTTGCCTTGTAATTTACTGATATGACAGTTAATATATAATAATATAATATATTATATTATATTTTAAAATGTTGAATTACACTCACGCTTACACTCAGATCTAACACTTAAAGTCAAAAGAAAGAAATCAAGTGATCAAACTTCAGTTCGTGCTGGGGTTTTTTTCATCTCACTGGATATGTAGTGATCAGAGTTATACTACAGAAGAGATTTTAGCGAATGTATACAGGCTGTTACACAGTGAAGTCCAAAAGTCTTTAATATTTGTACATAAACCAAACTTACCAAGCATTTTAAAACACCGTTATGTCATGACATGTAATGTTAATAAGATAGATTTAAAATCCTGCACTATTTATGGGTTGTTTAATTGTTGTCCAAAAGGTCAGTTCTTCTTGAATTGTACCTCTTCCATTGAAGCATGAATTAAGATGACACTCATCATCAGAGGCTTGTTCACTTGCAGCCCGTATCAAGATGGCTGCGCCTTTAGTTTCTGTAAAATACTGGCTTACTAAATAGCACTGCATGGCGTAGAAGGACACATGGTATCAGAATTGAGCAAAAGTGGTCAGTGGTCACGTTGTTATTTTAAGCAAAGAGGGGCTTTCTCTGCGTCATATCACGACTACACTAAAGGTTTCTGAGGGGGCTTTACAGAAACTGAATCAGTTGTTTCCAAAGCACGATCAGGCAGACCCAGAGCGACCACACCATCAGAAAACCAATATGATGTCTTAGTGCTTA
This sequence comes from Diplodus puntazzo, assembly GCA_963678695.2. Taxonomy (NCBI): domain Eukaryota; kingdom Metazoa; phylum Chordata; class Actinopteri; order Spariformes; family Sparidae; genus Diplodus; species Diplodus puntazzo. The sequence continues at coordinate 20,877,369 of OZ023166.1, forward strand.
TAGACCCTTTTCACAGCAAATGCTTCGACTTGACCAGATCACCACAACTAGCTCAGTTAAATATAAAGCCGCTAAAGGTGCAATGCATAAGAATAATCCTCCTGTCAAACTCATACTCTAAACAAATGGAGGACAGCATATCATCCGGGAAACAACACACTTCTAACTTAAGCTGTTTAGATTACGCATTGATGTTCACAGTATGGCTGTTAAGAGGAAGTGCCACGAAAAGAAGAAACACTGTGTTTCAGTTTGACAGACTGCTGCTTAACCCCCAAGTGAAGCTGTATTTTATGACACCAGGTTGAGAGCAGTAAAAGACAGGCATGTTGTCAGGCCTGAAAACCAGGTTGTAGCGACTGAGAATAGCCTTGTGCTGCATAAATGAATACAAAAAAAAGTCACACGGTGAAATGAGCGTGCCCACAATAGATTTTCTGATATGCCTTTCCTGCATCGCTGTGTTTCCTGTGCTTTGACAGTGGCTTCAGATCAGATAAAATATTGGCAGACAAACCACAAACATCACACAGATCACACTGATTACTGTACGCGAGTGACACTGTAGTGTGACTTCCCCAGGCTGATGCAAAACAGAAAAACACAACCGATCCATCTGTGTGATTGTGATAAAAAGACTATAATACATGACCACAAGTAGGTGAAATATCCTCAGTTCTGTGACGCAGGGCACCGCAGACGACCGAACAAGTGAACGCTGCCTCTCTCACACATAACAGGCAACATATGAAGGTCATGTCTGTTGTAATGAAACCACAGCAAGTGACAGTGAGTGGCATATTTGCACAGCATTTATTTTGTGAGTTCCCAGAATTGTAGCTCTTTCTTAGAATCATGTCAGGTAACACGCACAGTCTGCACTTACTTTCTTACGGTTACCAAAGTGACACATATATTGAGAAAATTAGACATGACACAATACTACAGTCACTACACACAGATCCCTGCTGTGGCCGTACTGCATGTTTCTGTTTCTGATCCTCTTGGTCCGGCTGATCAGTGGGTTTCTTCTCGCAGGTTGAAGGCCCCGGCCTCAACAGACAGAGCTGCTGCCGCATGTTTCCATGTAGACAAACTCTGTGGAGGCACACCGGTGAAAGTGTGTTAAAAGTTAAGCGAGCAGGTCATGATCCCCGACAGACGTTTCACAGCTGGAAGGGGACTCTTTAATGTGCAACAAACATCAGAACACCTGTGTACCTGTGTGTGTTTGTGCCTGTGTGTGAATGCGTGGACTAGATTGGAAAAGGAAAAATACTTTATATCGTAGCATGCAAGCAGCATACGTGTGTGTGTGTGTGTGTGTGTGTCATACCTTGTCCGGGGGTCATGTGCTGTAGCTGTGTTTTGTCTAGCGGCTCTGTGAGAGAGGGTATACTGTCATGGGAGGCCGCAACCCGTCTGTAGCTCTCTATCAGTGTTTCCAGAGTCCTAAAACTGTGCAGTCTGACCCCTGAAGCCTGTTGATCACACACACAGGAAACTATAACTCACATCCTTGGCTGTGTGAGAGTGCATGTGAGTGTAGATACGATCACCCACCTGAAGACACCAGCCGTCAGCAGAGTGCACAAGCCTGTAAGTGTGCACAAACGGAGCTTTCCTGTAAAACATAAAAGTGGAAATATTTGATTGATTTGCTGGGAATGAATCAGTCAGAAATGGCACAAAGGGTACTCACATGTTCCATCCTGATGACTAATCTGAAAGAGAGGACTGAAACTGATTTCTGCTTTCTGTTTGACAGAATCGAGGTGAAGCCAGACCTCAGTTAGGCCTCGCTAATCTTTTTACAGGGCAATAAATCTTTAATTTTTTCTTTGCTTTCACACACTTTTTTTATACTTTATTCTGTGTCTCTTTCAAAAATGTATATATGGATTAGATATGTAAATATGTTTCAAAATTTATTATTTTATAAAAAGCAACTAGTTTGTAAATAGGAAAGACTTTTCTGGCAGATGACTGTAATTCTATAATTATCTAAACTGTAGGTCGACTCTTTGAATATCTTTGGAGTTTTGTTTGTTATATTGTCAGAGTAGTCCGCAGTACACCGCAGTGGAATAAAGTGTGTATGCACATTTACTTACTGTACTTACATACAGTACATATGTGCACTACTGCATATAAAGTATATACAGTATATAAAGTACCCAAAAGTCATACTTGAATAGAAGTACTATTGTGTTAAAATATGACTTTCCCTTAAAAGTCAAAGTCAATCATACAAAAAGTACTTTGGTAAAAGTCTAAAAGTATCTTATATTAAATGTCAGACTAAATATCAAAAGTACAAGTAAAAGTAAATAATACATTTATTTACACGCATGTAAATACTGTAGAACATGAGTTGACCGATTATCGGCCCGGCCAACTATCAGATCCAATATTGAGCATTTTTCTGACTGTCTGAATCTGTGTTGTTATTTTTGTTGATTAAATACACTTATTCAAAAATGCACTAATTTGGCTCTGATGCAGCATGTCATCAGAAAAAGTAAACAAATGAATGTAGCGAGTTAAAAGTAAGATATCTTCCTCTAAAATGTACTGGAGAGGAAATATAAAGTAGCAAAAAATGAAAATACTCAAGTAAAGTACAAATACCTCACAGTTGTACTTAAGTACAGTACTTGAGTTGTTACACTCCATCATTGAAGGTTTGAGGCACTTGCACTTCACCTCCAATTTATGCTATTCTATACTTAATTTTGGAGGAAAATATTGTACATTTTACTACATCACATTTATGTGACAGCTGCTTCATTAGATAAAGATTTAATTGTCAAATATTTTGCACATTTTTAAAGGGGCTATAAAACAATTTGTAGCAGTTAACATGTATTAGTCACTTTTTTAATGCCCATATGTGAGCGGGTCGTAACATGACGTGAAAACTGAGACCTTTGCCTCCTCTCTGTGTTTCTTACTTTCCTTTGGGCGATTTGTCCAAGTTGTTTAAAGCTGCTCCACTGAGGAATTCTACGTGAAGGACTCGGGTCGACAGACTTTATATACTCTCTCTGCTCCGCTCACAGAGAGCCACGGAGGCTAATGTTGGTTTAGAAATGAAGTCCGATAACTTGAACTTGAACGACCGGCCTCCAACACTCGCAGAACCTCCACAGAGCCCCTTTAACACATATGCTGTCATAGATGCTGCGTAAAGACGGTGATGAACCAGGAACAAAATTCCAATAATATGTATATCATAAATGTAACCATTACTTATTGAGTACTTTAATACTTTAAATCCAATTTGCTGATTTTAAATGCAAGACTATTTGCGTAGCTTTTTTGTGTGGGACTGCTACCTTGACTTAGGTCAAAGACCTGAGTACCTCTTCCATCACTGTCAGTATTTATTGTGCATGTCAGAGCTTTCTGTTAGCTAAACGGAAAATACTGTAGATCTGGATTTCCTGTGATTTCTCTGTGGTTTTATTTTTAATATTTGGGCTTTTTACTAGCGTTGCTTTCAGTTAAGGTTTACTGTCGTGCAATTTGTCAACCACAGCTTGTTTACTATAAAAGAGATGCCTTCAAATACATTCAGACGTTCAAAAAAATAGATGACCGATGTCTCGTTTCAGATCGGTAGTCGGGCATAGAAATGTCTAATAATACTCACATTCTCTTTCACTGTTCTGATCAAATGGCTTTTGACTCTTTATGCTTTCTTGTTTGCCTCTGTTAAACACCTTCAGAGCTGTCCGTACATCACATGTAATGTGTCATTTAGTCAGCACAGGCTCAGCTATAAGTCTGACCTCTCACTTTGTCACAAGAAACCCAAAATACAAGGGAAATGACACAGGCGCCTATAAAAATGTATAAATCTGTAGTAGTTTTCTTCAAAATATTAGTAGGAAGGAGTTCATGTGGTAAAAAAAGGTTTTGTTTCATCATTTATACACTAACATAATACTTATGAAATTAATCTATATTAGAGTCTGTTTACACGTAAAGTAGATTCATCCCAACTCATTTTTGAGCCTTTTTCATTGCCTGTAGTTCACTGAAAATCACAAAAATACCCATTATTAATACAACTACAGTTGAAATACAAATTTCTTTTTCAAAAATGTTTCTATGATGCACAGACTTACAGGAAACACCCTGTGAAAGCCCCACATTAGCACCTTCAGCTAGGTTTCTCAGCTTATCTCAGTTGCAAATCTTAAGTCTCACCTCACCACCACTTAAAAGAAGATCTGCCAACAAGCACGCACAAGGGTGCAAAAGCAGCGTGTGAAAAATGCCACTTTCGGTCCAGTTTGTAGAAGCCCATCCACTCACAGCTCACCTCACACACAGACAGTAGGCCCCCTGCACAGTCTCGCTGTCCCTCAGCAGAAAGCTGCCCTCACGTCCAAACGTCTCCAGCAGCGTCTCTGTGGCCTCGCTTCCAATTCTTCCATAGTAAATAGACTGCACCAACATCCCTTCACTCTCCATGTTGCCTCAGAGGAAGGCGGCCATCATGTGTGCCGAGTGGCCAAGGGTGCAGCAGGTTGTGGCAGCAGAGTGTGTGAACGTATATGAGGCAGGAAAAGCTTTTCTGGTTTTCACACTTTTCTGTCATGCAGCTGCAGCTCACATGTCGTGCACTGAAAGATGGCTTTCATTTGTCGGGAAGTGAAAGCACATTTTGTTTTTGTTGACATGGTGCATTTTTTTAATATGGTTCCTTTTGCAAGTCACAAAACAGAAAAATGCCCTCACAAAATTATTATTGGTCCGTCAGTCCTGACCTCTGACCCATTTCACCGTTTTGTATTCTGTTGTCGCGTGTGTGTGTGTGTGTAAACGTGATGTTGTTTTCACACTGTTCAATCACATTAAATCAGCTGCAACTGACATACTTCAAGAGATCCTTTTCTACAAATCTGCGTACGTTTGAACTCATCAGCTGTACGAACGTGGTATATGACAAACTCACAACACAGAGGACAATCAGGGCGAATGCAAAAACTTCCCCCACATTTACCACCAGCTAACCCAACAGCACGTTCGTAAAAACAAAGACATCTAAGCTGTGGTTTAACTGGATACTGTTGCCAGACTGTTTACAAATTTAAGAACATTTACTCAAGTACAACTTCAGAGAAAATACTTAAAGGTGCACTATGTAGTTCTGGGAAGATCTTCTTTGTTTTTTTATGCCTAAACACGAAATTAACAAACTATTTGTTTTCATGGCTAAAAGAACAAACTGACTTTTAAGGACAACACAATTTCTTGCTGTTTTACTGTGTTAATATGTGGCGGACCCTGCCACCTTTCAAGCTTCAAACAGTGTCCTTTGGACCTTATTTTCCTCTGCGAACAGCTTGATATATATATATCTATATATATATATATATATATATATATATATATATATCTATATATATATATATATATATATACACATATATATATATATACACATATATATATATATATATACATATATATATATACATATACATATATATATATATAAATATACATATTTGTATATACATATATATATATATAAATATACATATACATATATATACATATATACATATATATATATACATACATATATATATATATATATATATACACATATATATATAACACGACATGTTGCCGAGCTGTTACTGAGCAGTGTTTGCAGGGTGTCAGGGCACATTGTCCTGCTGGTGGGCCACTGCCATTGGCCATTGGGGAGTGTTGTTGGGATGAGGGGGGTACTTGGTCCACAACAGTGTTGGTGGTGTGTGTCAAGTGGCATTCACATGAATGCCAGCACCCAATTCACCCAGCAGGACATCGCATCGTGATGAGATGATCAATGTTATTCACATCACCTGTCAGTGGTTTTAATGTTGTGGAATTAACGTTATTAAATGGAGGTCAGCTCTGTGGTTGATAAACAGGAGTGCGGATAAATCCAGTATCTAATCCAAAAAGCATCTCTGAGCTCTCAGGATCAGAGGAGAAACCCAAGAGACTCCAGGTGTTTCACACATTCCTCTCTGCTTGCTACACTGAAGCTAACCTTTGACAAAAATATCAACTGCTAGACAACCAAGTGGCCATCTGAATTAGATCGATTTATATTTCATAGACATTAAAGGTTGAACAATGAGGAAAATACTAAAGAAAGGGAAAAAAAGACATTCATACCCCAAATGAGTTTTGGCAGAATGAAGTGGGCTTGAATGGACATTTGCTTTTCTTTTGTTTCTGACTGCTGTAATTTGAGTTTGCTACAGTTACACCCCAGCCTCCCTTCTTAGAAGTCCTCACCCGGTGGAGATGAGTGAGGTCCCTGGAATTTTGCTAGCTTGCTTATGAAGTCTGAGATTTTTACACAACAACCAAAATAAGGATCTATAAATCAGTCAATCAGAAACAAGTCAATAGATTTCCTCAAATGTTTTAATTTACATTTTTTTTAAAAAAACACTATGTATGTGCAAATACAAAAATGTCACTTGATCTGTTTAGACTGTGACTTTGACACATTTTAATAGTAAATAATAAGACGTAGTGCTCAGGTAGCTCCTCGTTCTTTTTGTCACCCAGTCCTTCCTTCTTAATCTGTGGCCTCCAGTGAGCTGATGGTTTGGAGCTCTGCAGAAAACCTCTCAGCCAGATCTATGTTGGCCTGCAGGAAACCACGCAGCCTCTTCAACTGCTCAGCGTCCTACGGAAAAGACGGACTCCGTTGAAGTCATGTAACATTTTTTCTTTGTGTGTATTATGTTGAAGTGCAGCCAAACATCTGTTTGTTTTTGTTCTTCTCACCTGTGACTTTGTATCGTCATCGTCCTCGTGAGTGGCGGCATGCAGTAACTCCTGCAGCCTCTCTTGTAGCAACTCAGCCTCCAATTGGCTTATTGCGTCGGCGCTGGTCTCCCATTGACTGACGGTATCACACTCTAATCCATCAACGAGGGCGGAATCCGTTCGGTCCAAACCGGAGACACGTATCGACAAATCAGCGGTCAGCATCTGTACAAACACAATGCACACAAACTGTGATGCAAAACAACACTGATGCAGCCAGAAGTAAAGTTCCTGACACAGACACACACACATAGACACACACACGAGCACGCTTACCTCTTCTATCTGCGGGCCGACTGTGGCCATCTGTGGTATGTGGCTGAACTGCCGCAAAAGCTTTTTCAGAGCGGTCTGGTAGTGCCTCATCCATTCATCCGGCACGTGGAACTCACAAGAATGCATCAACTCATTCCTACAACAGATCACCTGGAACCACACACACACATACACATACACACACATTACAGAACATCATCAAACATCCAGCAACCATGACACAACACTCTTAACCATTCTACCTTCTCTTTGTTTTGGATTTCAATGGTAAAAGTAGTAAAAAGGTGAGAAAATCGATCTTATATGCAGCATTACTTTCACCTTCTGTTTGTTAAACTGTGTAAAGTTTTTAAAGTTAGATTTATTTATTTTTTATTCATCAGTGTCTGCTAGTGTTAATCCTTTTCCTCTGAAGCAATTTGTAAAGTTTTTTTTAAATATTTTTGCTACAGGCAACACTCTACAAGAACCATCATTAATAAATGGTGATAAAAGTTTATAGTGCTTATAGTTATTTGACTGCTGACGAACAATGAAATGCAAAAACCATTTATTAAGCAATTGTTTATTGTAAAGTTGCAACTGATCTGTATAAGCCTTTACAATTGCTTTAAAAGGTTTATTTTAACGGCCAAATCATTTTCAGTCACATACAGATAAAAGTGAAACTCTCGGACGTTTAATGAGGTGCACGTATCAACTGTGAATCTTTTTGTAGGGAGATTTATAAAACAGAACCATGCACACGCTGACACGAGGGGTGAGCATATCTCCCTCAAAATATGATTTGATACGCATCTAGATTCATGGTCTTCTATACAATTCAATGATCATACATTTTAAATATTGGGTGATTCAGTGCGATCTAATACAGTTTATAATATTTGTTTAATGTACTGTTTCATGTCCCATTATACATTCAAATAAGTCATTTCCCTGGTCTTCTATGAGGGATATACTTCATAACATGACTGACTGACCAGAAGTAGCCTGGCAAATTAGAACATGAACGTTTACCTCTCTCACACATTTCCGGTCCACAGACTGGAAACGTTTACAGTAGTTGATTAGGTTGAGCAGAGCAGAGGCATCGCATTCTTCTGCAGACATCTTCTTCCCCTGACCCCGTGGCATGTATGCCTACACACACACACACACACACACACACACACACACACACACACACACACACACACACACACACACAGACTTTTTATTAAACTCACACATTCAGGTAAACAGACAATTATCACCGCAGACCAATAACGTTCACGATGGCTCCATTCTATTCGGTGTCCAAATAAGCCATGTCATTGAGTGAGCATGCAAAACACCAGAGCCATGACACACAATAGAATGCAGCCATCGTTCATGTTATTTTCACCTGTGCTTTTTCCTGATTTGACAAGTCAAAATGTCTGCTGTGAAACGTTGACCTCCTCTGGTTGTTTTAGCAACTGTTTTGTTATTTGTCCAACATGTGATTTAATGCAGCACAATTGACTTTACCTAATCATGTATTAAGATAAGGTGTGCAAGCAACTAATGACTGTTTTCATGATTGGCTAGTCTGCTGAATATTTCCTCTGTTGATTGATCAATTGTTCAGTGTGTGAAATGTCAGAAAAATATGGCAGTCCTGAAAGATACATTGTTGTTTAATCTTGTCAGCTCTACGTGCAGTATCAATGACTTTAAAACTTTGGTCTAATTAAACCCCATAGTCCTGTCAGATGAGCTAAAGTACCCCAGCAGACACCACGTGAAATGATCCAAATGTGTTGTCAGATAAATAAATGTAACATTAGCCTCACTACAGCTTATTAACAACACTATTAGTGTTTACTTTCTTCTATAATACAACATGGATATTTTGAAAACTTTGTCTTTATTATTTTCAATTTTTTTCTTAATTTCTCTGTTCACCTGGCTCGGGCTCACAGCTCTAAGACACTGTAGTGAGATGACTGTGATTGTTATCAATTTTCAGCAACAAAAGTATAATTTGGTGGTATTAAGCCAGAGCGCACAATTTACTTTTGTGTGCCATAAAACATTTAAGCTCATAAGGCTCATTGTATCACTCATGATTATGAGGTAAAGGCCTGATGATATTAAATGCTCCTCATGGCTGCGTAAGTGAGTGTGTGCGTGGACTACCTTAGCCAGTTCCCAGTGGTCTGTTCTCCATTTGGGAGGGGAACAGTTATCCCAGTGAACTGTGGCATTATGCTGATTGTGGTGACTCAGAATCACCTTCTGCCACTCGGAACACATCCTGCATGGAAAGGAAAGCTGCTCTCACAAACAAACAAACAAACAAACAAACACACACACACACACACACACACACACACACACACACACACACACACATAAACATAAAAATAAGTTACTACTTATAGTGAGAATAGGTGGGAAATGTAGTGATTGAAGGTCACCTACAATAAGGCTGCAGTACATTTACAGTACAGTACTCAAGTATAAATTCAAAGTAATCCTACTTGCTTTTCAGATTAGGATGTTTCATACTCCTGAATGACCATGCATCTCCACATTTTGTGATTCTTCATTGTAAATGTGACAATAAACTGTCAGAATTCAAATAAGATAAGATAATTAAGACTTACTCGTGTGCTACTTATTTCCCTCTGTGCTGCTGTGTTGCCTGGGAAATTCTCCCAAGGGGGATCACTAAAGGAACATCTCATCTTATCTTATCTTATTTCTAAAGAAGCTAGTTAGCTCAGTTAGCCGCACAGCTAACTGTCTGGACTGTGAGCTCGGATTGGTATTACAAGAAAGGGATGGGCAGCCCATCCCTTTCTTGTAATACCAATCCGAGCTCACAGTAACTAACTGTAATAAGTTAGCATGCTAACAAGCTAGCCCCAGCTGGAGCTAGCTTGTTAGCATGCTAACTTACACATAACATCAAAGCTCTAATTTCTTGACATTCTGTTGATAATTTAAGTTATTTTTTAATGTTTTAAACTAAACCTAAGCTGTGTTGGTTGCACATGTGCACAATAATCGGTGCAAGTGCAACTTGCCTGATATTCAGCAGGCCAGATTAAAAAAGTGTGCAAATGTGGTTTATAAGAATTGGGTGTGTATATATTGGGTGTGTAGACAGCTGCCTTTGAACAAATATTAGCTAATAAACACATTTTTTGTACACTTTTATGTTGAAATATCTTGCTGTGTGTGCTGTAGTTCAAATGAAGAAAAAACATTTCTTATATTACAGTCATTTACATACATTCTTAGACTGCCCTCAGGACAAACACACAGTGATCTTATCCAATAGTGTGGATTGCTATAGATTTAACCACACAACAGTATCTAAGTAGTTAAAATGCACTCATCCCAAAAGCCTCATATAAAACTGCAGAATACATTTTGATAAATGAAAGGTGTAATGTGTAGTTTAGCAGAAGAAATCTTAATCAGGTGAGAAATATCTTCAATGACTCATTTTTTTTTAATGACTAAATAAACAAATTATTTGTTTTCCTGACTGAATAAACTAAGCAAACAAACTGACCTTAAAGGTCCCATATTATGAAAAACTGACTTTTTCTGGGATTTGGGGTGTTATTGTGGGTCTATGGTGCTGCCACACGCCGAGAACCTTTGAAAAGAGTCTATCCATGCTTTTTTGAGTGAGATACAGGTTTCTAAAGGGGTCTTGCCTGCAGTTTCCAGATACACGAGTCAAATTTGCTGCGGCTGTCGACGTCGACGGCCGCACATTTGCATATGGCTACCCCACTGCCCCTCCCTTCACCGCACGGTGTCTCCACCCACCAGGTACAGCTCCGGTCTCGGAGATCCGCCATTATTCTACTGAAATCACCATGGCCAAACTCAAGGAAAAATGCTCTGTTGTTGGCTGCAAGGACCAGCACAACACACTCCATCGTCTCACACTGTGAGACTCACAGCTGCAGAGGACAAAAGAGCGGCATGGATTGAATTTATTTTTATGATTTATTTTTGAAGTTGGCAAAAAACTGTTGGTGTGTGCGAGCCACTTTGACACTGACTGTTTCATCAACTTGGGCCAGTACAACGCAGGAGTCGTCGGCAGACTTTTACTCAAAGGAATACATGCAGACCAAGGACATGTAAGTACACAAATAATGTGCTGTGTGTTTCTGTAGATTAGGCTGAACTCATGCCTGATGTACTGTGTGTTTTGCCATTGAGAACAAGCTAACGTTAGCGGCTAACCGCTAACGTTAGCTTCCCTGACCACACAAGTTAACGTTAGTGCTAAAGCAGAATCATTGTGTGTAGTACGTTTCTGATCTTGCACACTATGTAATGCGTGTCCCAGGGAAATGTCTGCATGTACAAGTATTTAGCTGTGTTTATTTAGCAATTTTACACGAACTAACCAAGCAGTGTCACATAGTACCAGCTAACGCTAACCGTGAGCTTTCAAGCTAATGCTAACCGCGAGCCCCTAGTTCGCATCAACACGGTCTCCACATGCAAACCCAGAGGCGCGGTCGGTCAAGCAGTACATACACACACCCTCCACCGGGTCTAAGCTTTCAGGATTTTGTGAAATAATGCATTTGAAAATGTTTTCTAAGCTGGAATATGTTGGCATAGGCCGGGGCAATACGAGTGTACTGTTGACTGCTACATAGAGCTTAGATTCTCTGCCCGGGCCGGGTCGGGCTGGGCCCTTGACCAAGCATTTGTGCTTTTTTGTTTTAAATAACTCAGCATAATGAGTATATTTCCAGCTAGGAAACACGCATCTCTCTCCTCCCTCCATTTTTGTGTTGCTGCGTGGTGTACACGTGAGTTATCCTCATGGCTAAAACGTGACTTGAGACGTACGTGACAAGAAGAAAGCAAAAATATATATTTTTACGAATGAAAATGACAATAATTGTAACGCACAGTGACTTGAATAAATAACTTTAATGTGATTACTGGTTTGGAAATATTAATGTAGATTACTCGTTACTATAATAAAGTGGTCGGATTAGAGTAATGTAAGGCGTTGCAGCCTTTAGTGCTTGAATTATACTGTAACAGTGCTGTCATGTGTTATCCTATCCATATCTGGGAATGCTGTGCAGGTAAATTAAACTGTGATTACTTGTTGAGAACATTTGCCCATTTCTTGCAATTGTTTTCATGTTTGTCTTTTTACTGTTCAAGACTCTGACTGGCTGCACTGCATCACAATTAGAATGCTGAGAGAGGGCAAGCCACCACATCATCAGGAGATCCTCTTTTCAAACTGAGCTTTCCAAAGTCCTGGAAGGGAGAGTGCAGAGCCAAACCAGTGAAGACAGACACGACATTCTGTAAGTTTTACAATCTTTTATTTGAACCTCTCAAATTAAAATAAACATGGACACACAGACATCACACATAAGGTTGAACACAAACACTTAAAATCTGAATTCTTTTAAGATGGTTTTCAAAATAAATAATGAGAATGTATGAATGAGAAGTAATTAGGAGAAATAAGAGACACTTTACAACACTGCAGCACAAGGTGTTTTGGTTCTACTGCAGTTTTCCTGTAAACATGCATTTGTTTATTGCACTGCAGACTGCGGTGATGCACTGTTGGACCTGATCTTCCAGAAGGTTTTCCAGGACCCTGCCCCATATGTGAACGAGGTGCTGAAACTCATAATCCCTGAAGACCTCTCGGACCACACAGACGGGCAGCACAACTCTCACTCTCCGCCCCAGAGAGCACCAGCACCGGCTTACAAAGCTTCTGTAGGCTATATTGGCTGAACACAATTCAATATAAAGTCAGCACTGAATGTTTACACCCATGGCAACTAGATACTTTCTTTGTTATCATTTTCATATTGATATTGAAGTTAATATATAAAGTCAAACTGTTTCACTTCAGATATGTATTTTCTTCTTATTTCATTCATGTCAACACATGTTTACAAATGTTTCTTACAATTAAAACATCTTTCCTAACTGTTCTGTGTTTTCATTGTTTGATATGTAATTTTCATGGTAATAAGTAAAAGATAATAAACTATAAACAATGTAAGATAGAAGAAGCAGTTATATACTTTTAATCATAACACTTTTACGATAAATGAATAGTATTTATGTGACTAAAAGCTGACTGCACTATTCCCCTCAGATGTAAAGATTCATAGTCTGCCCGATAAATGTTCAGTGCATTCTGCAGTGCAGATACATTCAGGCAGACAGGTTCCAGGCCAGGGTGGTCCACCATGCATGATGGTGGCTCAGGAAACTGCTGTAGTCTTCGTATAACCTAGAAATAATGAAAGGTAAGTGAGTGACAATAGATTAGAGAAAAGAGAGAGCAGAATGACAACGTTGTTTGCCCAGTGTTCACACTTCATTGTGGTATTTCCATACAGCAGATATTCTCAGGTTCTGTAGGCATTTGTTTACAATAGTCACAGGAACACCTGTTTTTATGTCTTTTTTTTATTATTCATGGGAAACTATGATCACTAATCATGTCACATTGTTTCTTTGATAATATATATAAAGTTTAGAAACCGTTTTAAATGGTTAAAAAACAATTCTGCTGGTAGAAAGGTGATTGGAAGCAACTGTGGCTTACTGAAAACTACAGTTGAAAATTGCTGGCAGTAGCTAATTACAGGTCGTCACTGCAAATAAGAGCAGGTTCTCAATCAACTTATCTGGCTACATAAAGGTAAATAATAATATGATAACATAATAATAACATAAAAGTAATGTCGAGGTAACAAACTTAACTACTAACCACTGAGAAACACCAATGTTCATTCTTGGCTGCTTACTTTCTTTGGAGCCTCTTGTTCTGGGTCGGACCGCAGTCTGTTGTCCGGCAGCCATTATTCCCAGAAACTCCGCCGTTGCCATGGTCACATGATGCCGTCCTCACGTCTTCCGCAGGCAGGAGGAGGTGGGCGGCACCGTGGGCGGCGCGCAGTAGCTCATTAGCATTTAAAGGGAAAGGCACTGAAACAGGCCACCTGGAGCAGGGCTGTGAAACTGGTGTTTCAAGAACCCTGCTGTGCTCAATCCTTCAGCTTTTTTCGACCAAAGCATGTTACTAACATTCCATTTAGACATCAAGGAACCATGTCAAGAAGCAGAAATGACCATAATATGGGACCTTTAAAGGACAACATAATTCTCACTGTTTTACTCAGTTTCTATGTGGCGGACCCTGCCACCTTTCTAGCTTCAGGCAGTGTTCTGGGGACCTTATTTTCCTCTGAGAATTGCTTGTTTATTCAGTGATGGAAAAATAAAAAGGTTTTGTATTCATACCTCATTTACATTGTAAATATGAAAGTTAGAATGTCCTTTCCAAAACTACATAGTGCCCCTTCCTTAAAGTGAGGTTTTCAATGCAGGACTTTTAGCACAACTTTTACTAGTAGTGAGTCATCTGAGTACTTCTCTACCACTGGTAAACTTAAAATTAGTATCACAGCCTCTCTGTGAGCCCCAGGATGATACGACTTAAGTGCCACAGAAACAACAGTTGGACCGAACAGAACCGACCGACCGGTCTGACCTCAGTCCCTCTCGGTCTGCATGAAGTCTGGCAGGGTCTCCGCAGCAGGGGGTTTCCGTCCAGCAGCTCTCTGTGGAAAGCTCTCATGTGCTGGTCAGTGAAGGGGTGCAGACCGTCCCTCAGGAGGCGCAGACACCCGGCTGCCTTCAGCCAGTTTTTATACCCTCTGTCGTTGAGACGAACGCCCAGCTCCTCTAGGCCCATGTCGCCTTTTACTTCCTGCTAGGGAAACAAAACAAGGAGCCTGAGCGAGTCCGGACAAAGCTCTCCTGTAAGGCCCCGCCCTCTGGACGAGGCCCCGCCCTCTATGTGCTGACGACACCGCGGCCACCAGATGGCGCTGTCGGCTTTATAATGGCGCTGCTCGCTGCTGGTGTCAGGACGAGGCAGGTGTGCTGATGGCGGCAGAAAGCTTTAAATAAACTGCTTCAGTTCTCTCACCCTGCCGTGAGACACGACTGTAAACTGCTCTGGTTACACCTGGGTCCGGTGGGAGGTAACCACCATTTCAGACTAGTCTCTCAGAGCAGACTGTTTAAAACAGCTTGGCTTCAGTGCTGTGTGTCCTCCTCCTGCAGAGGTCCAGTGAGAAGCCTGTGGGCCTCAGGGTGAGGCCGGCTGACCTACACGTGCTGGTCCAGGAGTGGTGTCAAGGCATGTCTGACCTGGAGAGCGAGGGTGCAGCTCCAAGCAGCAAAGCAGCTGCTGTGAGTGGTGTACCACCTTCTCAGGACGGCCTTCAGGTTTGGCCCTCCACCTTTCATTCTCAGGAAACTGCCGGAGCTGATTCATGCATTTCTCTGAGTTTTCTTTATGCTCTGTAGAGCTGAGACTGTGATACAGGGGCGGAGTTGCAGATTCTGGGGGCCGAGGTAAAGGCAAATATTGGCCCCAAGAACACCTACCACATCTACCTTTTAAAAGGCCTCTGTGTAGGATTTAGGGGAATCTATTGGTATAATATTCATCATAATTATATTTTCATCTCTGCTTGTGATGGAAAAAAACAAAAAAATGACGGTACTCAACCTAGTATTGGCGAGCAGGGGGTGGGGGGAAGGAGACATAGGAAGTCTAGCTTTGCATGTTTCTCCTCGCTGGTCAGTTCTTCTCCTCAGCTCTTTTCTAATTAGGCTGATCTTTATGATTCACTAATGAATTCCTACTATATAGCCTTTTATGTGTTCCTGGTTAAGCAGGATGTTGCTTCCTCTCCAACAATGACCATAGACTCGTGTGATGGTCTCCATCTCTGAGGAATAAATGTGTAAAACCCAATCACAACCAGCACTGACACAATTTATTATACATTACCAGTGTGTTTTCTTGCCAGATGAAGGAAATACAACAGGCACTGAATGGATCGCTGCAGGACGCGAGCCGGCCACCGGGTTCTCCATGGATTTGACGATAGTTAAAGTAGGATCAGAGCGTTCTGTCTGAACAGAGGTGCCAAAAGGAAGCCCTTAGCTTTTCGTTTTTTTTTTTTTTTTTTCTTTCTGTGCTTCCAACATGTCCCTGGTGTGATATGGAGATGGCAGAAAAGACTACTGGCAAGTGAGAAGTGCTGATAAGAAAAAGTCATACTACGCCAAAGTTAACATTAATTGAAATTCAAAAATGTGAATACCCTGTCTGGACTCTTTCACTGTTAAAATCTAGAAGGTACTCAGTTCTCTGCAATCTGTGACCTCACAGCCAGGTTCCACTAAATCCTCCACGCAGGACCTTTAAATCCACTACATTGTATACATCTGTTGCTGATATATGTGCAGACTTTTAAAGGCTGCCCAAGGAACGTCACAACTGCTGACCTCATGACTGAAAATAGGAAGTTTGTATTTGTAATTTTTTGCTTTATTATCTAACTACATCTAATCAAATGAAGGCATGCAGATGGTTTCACATACACTATATTGACAAAAGTATTCGCTCATCTGCCTTGACTCACATAAGAACTTAAATGACATCCCATTGTTAATCCATAGGGTTTCAAATTGACGTCGGTCCACCCTTTGCAGCTATAACAGCTTCAACTCTTCTGGGAAGGCTTTCCACAAGGTTTAGGAGTGTTTATGGGTATTTTTGACCATTCTTCCAGAAGCACATTTGTGAGGTCACACACTGATGTTGACAGGAAGGCCTGGCTCTCAGTCTACACTCTAATTCATCCCAAAGGTGTTCTATTGGGTCTATTGACCTTGCTTTGTGCACTGGTGCACAGTCATGTTGGAACAGGAAGGGGCCATCCCCAAACTGCTCCCACAAAGTTGGGAGCATGGAACTGTCCAACATCTCTTGGTATGCTGAAGCATTCAGAGTTCCTTTCACTGGAACTAAGAGGCCAAGCCCAGCTCCTGAAGAACAACCCCACACCATAATCCCCCTCCACCATCTTTACACTTGGCAAAATGCAGTCAGACAGGTACCGTTCTCCTGGCAACCACCAAACCCAGACTCGTCCATCAGATTGCCAGATGGAGAAGTGCAATTCGTCACTCCAGAGAATGCGTGCCCACTGCTCTAGAGTCCAGTGGCGGCGTGCTTTACACCACTGCATGCAACGCTTTGCATTGCACTTGCTGATGTATGGCTTGGATGCAGCTGCTCGGCCATGGAAACCCATTCCATGAAGCTCTCTACGCACGGTTCTTGAGCTAATCTGAAGGCCACATGAAGTTTGGAGGTCTGTAGCGATTGACTCTGCAGAAAGTTGGCGACCGCTGCACACTATGCGCCTCAGCATCCGCTGACCCCACTCCGTCAGTTTACGTGGCCTACTACTTTGTGGCTGAGTTGCTGTCGTTCTCAATCGCTTCCACTTTGTTATAATATCACTGACAGTTGACTGTGGAATATTTAGGAGCGAGGAAATTTCACAACTGGACTTGCTGCACAGGTGGCATCCTGTCACAGTACCACGCTGGAATTCACTGAGCTCCTGAGAGCGACCCATTCTTTCACAAATGTTTGTAGAAACAGTCTGCATGCCTAGGTGCTGGCTTTTATACACATGTGACCATGGAAGTGATTGGAACCCCTGATTTCAATTATTTGGATGGGTGAGTGAATACTTTTGGCAACATAGTGTATTCTAGATTTATTTATAGGATGAAACCTTTTAAAGGTTCTTTATTCCTTTATTATTATTAAGGATTTTACATTGAAATATCTTATTACATAAAGACGACATGGATTCAAATACTCAACAAGAAATCAAAATAGTGAAAAAGGAAATTGATGAAATTTACACACAGGAAATACAAAAGAAATTTGTTTTTCCTTAAACAGAAATATTGGGCAGTAGGGGGCAAAGCATCTAAACTGCTGGCTTATAAATTAAAGAAAAAAACAGACAGATAGTGCTCTTTACAAAATAAAAAACCCAGTGACTAAGGAGATTGAATATAAACAGGAGAAAATCCAGCAGTGTCTGGTATCGTTCTACCAAAATTTGTACCCTCAAGAAGAATTAGACAGTGACTTACAGATAGATAACCTTTTAAAATCACTCCACCTACCAGAAGTTACAGAAACCCAAAATGACATTCTGAAGGCTGAAGTGACACCTGAAGAAATTAATTTAGCTTTTACAAGACTGAAGGTTGGTAGCTCGCCTGGAGCGGACGGCTTCACCACTGATTGGTATAAAGGGCTGAGAGATAAGCTGATGCCTATGTTTGTAAGGGTTTACAATTGGGTACTTGGGCGAGAAATGCCCCCCTCATGGAGAGAGGCAATTATTTCCCTTATCTCTAAAGAGGGCAAAGACAGACAAGAATGTGATAATTTGAGACCCATAAGTGTTCTGAACATGGACTATAGAGTTTTTACATCCATTATTGCAAGGAGACTCGAAAGATGCCTTCCAGATCTTATCCACCTCCACCAGACTGGTTTATTAAGCAGAGACAGACGCAGGATAATATCAGGAGAACATTACATATAATCCGACAAGTTACAGAGAATAAAAGAGAATCAGCCCTGCTTAGTCTGGATGCTCAAAAAGCATTCGATGCAGTTGGATAGAATTTTTTATACAAAGTTTTGGGTAAATTTGGCTTCGATGAAGATTTCATCAAAATTATTCAAACGTTGTATGACAAACCAATAGCCAGAAATAAAGTGAATGGCGATCTTACAGCCTCTCTTAATCTACAGCGAGGGTGCAGACAGGGATGTGCCGTCTCCCCTCTTTTATTTGCCATATTTATTGAGCCCCTAAGTCAATGGATTCGGCAGAATCAGAACATAAAGGGGATTTTGACTGTCGGGGGGGAACAAAAATTGGCATTATTTGCAGATGATATTTTGATATATTTCGAACAACCCGCTCAATCTCTGCCCGAATTGATGTCTTGTCTCGAGGAATATGATTCAATGTCTCGATATAAACTTAATGTATCTAAGATAGACACAAGTCCTTGCTTTTAATTATGAACCTACTAAGGATATCATTGAAAAATACCGGCTGAAATGGAGCGTTGATTCGATAAAATATTTGGGTGTATATCTACCAAAACACTTGGCACATCTATCCACTGTTAATTTTGGCCCTCTAAACTTCAAAATAAAGGCGGATATAAGAAGATGGAATCTTGTTCCATTTCTAACTCTGGGTTCAAGGGTAGAATCAGTCAGCCACGATTGCTATATCTCTTCCAAACTTTACCCATGGAAGTACCAACTCAACAGTTTGTGGAGTGGGACAGACTTCTATGCTTATAAGACTCCCATGCTTGTTGGGGTATTATTATGCAGCACAGCTGAGGCCTCTTATATGCTAGTGTGACCCGAGCTACTCGGCTAGGTGGAAGGAACTAGAGCTGGCAATGACTGATAAGATCCCACTCCAAGCTATTATTTCTGATGAAACATTAGTCAAATATCTGTTGGACAGAGAGAACCCATTTATCATTTTGTTCCTGAAAATTTGGATGGTAATTCAAAAACTGTGTAATATACAGAGAATATCAAAATTGTTAAGATGGTGCACATTTGATAGTGATTTTCCTCCAAATGCTGGTGATAAAAGATTCAGTGTCTGGGTTAAGAAAGGGATCACAACTTACTGCACTCTGACACAAAAGGGGGCGTTTAAGAGCTTTCAGACCTTGAGGGAAGAGTATAATTTGGAGCAACAAGATTTTTACAGATTCCTCCAAATGCAACACTATTTAGGAACAATCATGAGAGATGTGAATTTGGCAAACTTGGAGGATGGATTAATGAACATTTTTAAATCTGCCTATGACTCTGACTGCAATACTAAAATTATTTCTAGGATATACAATTGTCTCTCGAATAGACAGTCAGAAGGGGCTCAATATATTAAAGATAAATGGGACGGGGAGAGTAATAGGGTTCTATCTGGGGAGGAGTGGCGTGGGATCTGTCAGATACAGTGGAAAACCACAAGTTCCCTCATTTGGAGGGAATTCTGTTGGAAGAGTCTGGTCCGCTTCTTTGTCACTCCGCGGCAAGAACGACATAGAACTTCTAATTCAGGCTGCTGGAGGCAATATCAGGCCAACAACTCAAATCACTATCATACTGGTCTTGTCCGGTGCTGGGTGCTTTCTGGAAGAATATTCATCGAACTTTAAAGGAAGTATTTAAGTATGCTGTTCCCTTCAGATTTGATGTCTTGTATCTATGTAATATTCCACAAGGGATAAACTCAGGACAGGACCCTCATGATAACTCTGCTGGCTGCAGGTAAAAAGGCTATAACCCGCATGTGGTTGAAGCCCCAATCTCTCTCAAACGAGGACTGGATAGACATAGTCCATCAAATATACGCCATGGAAAAACTGACATACTCTCTCAAGGCACAACAAGATAAATTTACCAATATATGGTCGAGGTGGACTGACTTTAATAGTCTTCAAAGACAAGATTTTACATGAGACATATGTGTGATGTGGCTTGAGTATAACTTTTCCTCACAGAGGGTGTTATTGTATTGTTCATCCATTTATTACACTTTATGATTATTTAAATGTATTTTATTCATATATATATATATATATGTATATGTGTATGTATGTATATATATGTTCGGTGTCCATAGTCTGGTACCAGTAAGAATGCCTGTGAATTGTGACCAAGGTGGAAGCATTGTTACTATTTTACTTTTAAAATGGTGGAATTTATTTTGTTAATGACTCAATGAGTCAGAGTGCAACTTTGAGTTGGAGTGTTACTAATGTATATGTTGAAGTTGAACTTCCTAGGGTTATTATGTAGCTGCTTCTTCCTTTAGAGACTAGTAACAGGCATAAAAGTACATGTTTTGCTGTCTGCCGTACACTATGGCTGCCAATAAAAAGCTAAATTATTAAAAAAAAAAGAAATATCTTATTACAGACGTTGGTGAAAATTCAGAAATTGAGCTCGTCACTCTGGCGATCACCCTCCATTACACAGTCAATTTATCTAATGGTGAATAAAATGATGATCTGAGATTATTTCAATAAATGTTTCGAAAATGACGAAAACCTTATTAAACTTACTGCACTTGATTTGATTTCAAGAAGCTGCTATCTGCTGAGGTCTGAGCAGGTGAGATCATCGACACCTTTGTTCATCATATCTGATTTCAGAACCCGCTGGAGTTGGTGCATCTTGCCACCCTGAGGCAGCCCCTTATGAGAGGTGGCATCACCAAGCTGCTACATCTGCTGTCTGCTGTGAAGACGAGGGGAAGGAAAACCCAGAAGAGCCGGGCCAGCAGCTGCATGCGCTGATGTCCCTGAGGCTGCTGCTGGAGGTGTTTATCAGGGAGGAGCTGGAGTTTCTGACATATTCCATGTATCAACTGAGACTCGGGGCTTGCGGGAGGAGGGAGGCTAGACTAACCGCCACCTATTTTTTTCAAGCCTGAGCACTGGGAACTCGCTGAAACCGTTGAGAGAAAATACACTAAAAAAGCTATTGACAATGCACCATCCATTTCTGGGTCTGATGTGTTCGGTGGTGTATTTTTTCTCATTGCTGGAGATAACTGTCCAAACCAACAACAGCAACATCAAGTTATTTCCTTACCTCGCAGAGGTTTCACAGCACAATCATTCCTCTGCTATTTACAACTTCTACAACATCAACAGTAAATGTCAGATTTTGGTATCAGGTGGTACAGTACCCTTCAAGAGTAGTGCTATGTTCCCTCTTGGTATATCACCTCAGTGCAAGCATACAGGCGGCACACCAGGAGAAGTGGCACGTTTATTATACAAAGCAAGAATAATTGAAACAGGAAAACGCTCTTAAATGCAATTTGCAGTATCACTAGTAAAACAGTCCAATATACATTTTTACCAGGACTACAGTACCACATCCGCAGCTCAACACTGGGAACACCGTCTTCCCAGTCGTCTGTGTGAGAAGCTGACTTATCCCAGTCCGCCACAGCTGTGGAGGCCGCTCCAAGCGTCTAGCCAGCAGACCCGGGAGAAAGCAGGCAGAGAGAGAGAGCAGGTGATGAGTGGAAGCACAGGAGGTGCTCACAGGAAAAATAAAACCTTATCCAGCTGTGCCCCTTACAGAATCAAGAGAAAAACAGCTTTGTTACAGAGCTGCCAATTTAAAATGAATTGTAATCAGACAAATATCTGTAGCCAGATTACTGATGGTGACGCTTGTCTGTCAGTCAAGTCGGACCACCGCTTCGGTCGGGACTGCAATAGATATATGCAAAACGGTCAGATTGCCATTAAACTTTTAAATAACGTATCACAGAGCGATTTTTGTTCACATTATATTTAAATGATCAAATTAATCTGATTGAATACAGGTTTGTGGTTTGTGAATGTAAGCGTGTGAAATGAAACCATTCCTCCCTACAGAATCTCTCCAGGTCCTTCAGATGCTGAGGTCGATGCTAAAGGACTCACCTCTTCAGCTCATCCCACAGGGGATGGTATATGCCTAAACCTTTTTTTGTGCGTGATTGATAAATCAGAATCTTGATTTTGTGTAGAGTTTGAGGTGTGCTTCAGATCCTCGTTCAACTGCGGCACACTCTCAGCTTCCATATATCATGTATCATAAAAAGACGTCCAGGACCTTCGGAAGAAAAACAGCCCTGCAACATCAAAGATCCACCACCTACTGACAGTTGGGTGCTTTTCTGTTTGGCCATCTCTCTGTCTGGACCAAAGTCACCTTTGATGAATGTTGCCAAAAAGATCTATTTTGGTCTCATCTGACCATGAGAGACCCAGTAATTTGAATGGAATTTAAATAAGGTGACCGAGCTGTTCTGGCATTCAGGGAAGGTGCATTTGGGGAATAGTTAACAAACTGTAGTGTGTAGTGTATTAACTTACACTCAAGCAGGAGAGTCTGATGCTATTGTGCTCTAGTTCTTATAACGTTATGGTAAATGGACTTGCATTTCTAGAGCACTTTTCCAGTATACTGACCGCTCAAAGTGCTTTTCAACACTTCACTGTACTACACACACAAGGTGCCTAATGCTCATCAGGAGCAATTTGGGGTTCAGTAATCTTGCTTAGTGGCCAAACCGTGTAATTACATCACAGTATGCACTGGGGCCGCAAAAAAACGTCTTCCCATCAGTTTACAATGTGAAAGAAGCAGCTGACTTTCGAAAGTCTAGAAGAGCCTCAAGATTAAATAATTTTATCAACATTCAAGTTATCTGTGCGCTAAACCCGATGTTAGCCAGCTTGGTCGGCGGGAATCTCTAGTGCTCACGCTCTATAGGCCAACAGGTGGGCGATGTCTTTGCCCTGAATATTTGCAGCTGCGATTAAGTTAAGTTTTAGATTCTTTCATCGTCATCATTTATATTATTTTCTATGACACCACATCATTTTGTAAAACTATCTGGAACATGCATTCTACCTGATCCTATACAGAATAATGCAGTTTGTCCAGGGATGGACGAGACGAAGAGGACAAACAAGACAAACAACCAGAAGACTTAAAATACTCATAGTATTTGTTCGCCTGTGTTCTTTGTTAGCACTTTGATCGACTGCGCCTCTGCCCAGTGCATTCTGGGATACGCTCTAGCCCCGGTGACCCTGACTCGGAATAATGACTGAATGATGAAAGAAAGGTAAATAGAGTATGTCACCTTCTCCTCCTTTGTGACTGATTTCACCGTTGCGCGGGGATAACAGGCGTAGAAAATGCAGCTGAAACAGGCAGGAGCAGTCACAGGAAGCCCAATTAAAACATTACATTGCAATTATGAAAATGAAAAAGACGTTTGTGTTGTATCAAATAATTTCATCTTTACATGAAAATTTAATTAGTCTTTTAGGATGCACAGAGAAAAACAAATATCCCTCTATCTTTGTAATTGGATCTCTATGGATTTGGCGATAGTTAAAGTAGATTAGACGCCCCGGAGTATGTGAGTGTGTGTGCATAAATGAGCCGTGCTCAGCAGTCAGTCGAGGGGACACAACGATATTAATGTGGCTGTGTGTGCTCCCAGGTATGTATGGGTGCAAGCGTGTGTATAAATACATATATGCATGTGTGCGAACGTGTTTGTGTGTGTGTGTGTGTGTGTGTGTGTGTGTGTGTGCGTGCGTGCGTGCGTGTGAGAGAGTGCCCACAATCCCAGCAGGGTGTTTCTTTTAAGCAGAGCAGATCAAAGAGACATTAGTATTCTGAAATAAATCACATGCTCAGGCCTCACTGTGTGGGTCCCCAAACACATACACAGGAGACACACACTCTCTCGCTGAGTCTCATTCTCTCCATCTCCTCCTTTCTCTTTCCCCTACCATCTCTCTCTTCAAAAGACACCACCACCAGCCCGCACCACCGCCGCCACCACCACCCCTTCCCTCCGCCCTTCCCCCCTCCTCTCTCCCCAGCCCCTAGCGGCCTTCAGAGCTATCTGCTTACTGGCTCTGAATCCTTTGTTACATCCTTTCAGTTTCTCACGTTCCAACTTGAGCCCCGTCTCCTCCCTCCGTCTGCAAATAAGCAGGAAAATGCTTTGTCAGAGAAAACTGTTGTTCATCGCCGAAAAAGTCAGAAACGCAAAGTAGGGGGTTTTGACAAGTATATCCTTAGGGAGGCACCTCCGTCTCCCTCCATCTTCTCTCCATCGCCCTCTGTTTCACACCTTTTCGTTCACTCGGCCTCCCTTTCTCCACAATGATTCCTGGTGATGGTGTTTTTTTTTTTTTTTTCTGTCTTTGGTGCATGACTATCTTTTTTGGAGCAGCCCGAGACCTTCTAAGACTTCTGACAATGTTGCGACTCACTCCCAAATCCTGAAGTAATGAGTGCTGTTCTGCTGCGGGCAGCCGGCATCAGCCGGACTTCGCTTTGCTCTGAAAGACGGTCTCTGCTTTTGCCAGCGGGGTGAAGAGGGGAAAAGAAGAAGAGAGGTGAACGGAAAGGGAGAAAAATGATTGACATGGTAGTGCAAGAAGCGGAAGAAGCTCACATTATAGTCCCAGAATTAGAATGAGTGGAACATAAATGCCCCCTGTGGCTCTCTGACAGTTGCAATATCCATGAGATTCAGGTCTTTCTTTGTGCTTTGTTGTCTGTGTGTGCGTGCATTTGATTGTATGTGCGCATGTGGGCACGTGTGTGGGATGGACAAGTTTGGGCCAGTGTGTACATGGATGTACTTATTTATGTGAGTGCATGTATCTGTGCGTGTCTACTTGTGTGTGTGTCACTTTGATAGCCACCCACATGAATATGCAGATCAGTTTTAGAGAGCGTATGTGCTCAGCATTAAAGCCCACTCTCCACTGCTGACCCAATTTCACACACTGCAGTGTGTGTGTGGATGTGTGTCGATGCACTTGCTTATCAATGCATTTTGCCAAGCTCGGAAGAACTGTGCGGCTAAAACGGAGGTGTGTGAGTAGGTGTGTGTGTGTGTGTGTGTGTGACTTGGCCTATGAGTGTTTATAGTGTTTATGAGGCAGAAAAACACATGTGATAAGTCTCATCCAACACAAACACATTCACAGTTGGCTGTGAATAAAAACACATGCTGACCAAACCACATGCCTTCTACAAACTGAATTACAGTCTTGCTCAGCCTTCGTATCTCTTTATGCTTCCTACACACAGGTTTCTGTAGCGTTAGAGCCTGCTTTCCTTTGGTATAACACTTTTAACCTTGATATTGTGCTATAAAAGAAAATAAAGATTTAAGGAGCTCTATGTAACGATTCATAGCCATTTCCATATATTAATAATCACATTTTTTTATCGGCCATATGTGAGTGGTTTTGTAATGAGACCTTCCCGTCCCTCGTGGTTGCCCATACAAGCCTGTGGACATCAGCTTAAGGACTCAGGTCGGATTTTCAGTGACGGTCCAAAGGATGTGCCCTTTTGCATGTTTGTGGGTGCCTTGTCTCGGTGCCTCTCTCCACTCCGCTAACAGAGAGCAACATCAGCTCACGGTAGTTTAGGAATAGAGTCCTCTGACATAAAGTAACAAACGGCTTCCACCACAACACAGAAGTTCTCTAGAGTGCCTTTACAGGGATAATTTGATGAGAAGATTGAGACCGTATGCTAAATAATAATTACAGCCAAGGTTAGCTTAGCATAAAGACTGAGAACAGGAAACAGCTAGCCTGGCTCTTTCCAAAGGTAAAATCATTCGACCACCAAAACAGCTAAAACTCAATAAATGACATGTTATATCTACCATTCGATGAATACAAACAGTTTAAAAGCAGAGTTGTAGTTTATGTACTGAGTGCACTGACTCCCCCCTGCTCCCAGTGTTCATGCTACGCTAAGCTAACCATCTCCTGGCTGTGGCTCCATATTCAAAGTAGCAATTGGTAAGATGTGGCCACAATTTTAGTTTTAAACATTCAACACCTAACATTATTGATAGAACGTAAAAAAACAACAACAACAGTGTTGACGTGATGTCAAAGATGGCATGCTAATCAGCTAGCCCTGGTCCGTCGATAGCCTGATAACCCTTCGTAGTGTCATCCTGGAGATGTGAATGCAGCAAGTGTGCTAACTTACTTAGTCTAAAAAGGAAACAAAAAAACTCACGAGATGTCAAGAAAGAGAGAGAGATTTTTACACATATTTCCTTAATAAACAGAAATGTACATTCTTGCAATACTTAGGCCTTGCTAATTCATTGGAAAACAAACTCAATTCAAATTCTACATAAACGTAACAAAACTCAACAAAACAATCTTGCTTTCCACAATCATCTCTGGTTTGATCCAAATAAATTCTCAATTTAGAGAGAGTAAGATTTGAAAATAATCCAGCTGTACACTGCAGGATTATTTGAGGCAGCTAATAGGGGCACTTAGCTCCACAGTTTATTGAGCTACTTGCTAACAGAAGTTAGCCAAAGACAGCTACAGCAAAGAGAATACCGAGCAGCGGGATGCAGTTACACTGCCCCCTATTGTTTTGGAGCTACGTTTGACTTCTGACAATTGACTTTTAATTATATATGGACAGCCATGGAGATGGAGCCGTTGTGAGGCTAACTACAGTTTAGCTCCCAGCTAACTTCAATGGGAATAAAATAATTTAGTTGTGCAGCTTTTTTGGACTTTCCTAATTTTACTGGTCCTAATTATGACAGTCAAATGGGTCCTTTCTCTGGGGTGGTGACATATCCACCATTTTTACAGACGCTTATATTATCTTATACAAAGAAAGCATTTTTGGGTTTCAAAGCCTGGTATTGTCCTGGGGGCTTGATTCTGGCAGGTTCTAACAAATCAGACTTTGAAAGGAATGTTTCGGCATCTTGGGCGAGCCTATTTGCTTTCTCAACGAGAGCAACAAGAGACGTTCGATAATGTATCACTTTCATGTTCAATGCTGCTATGAGCGCCAGCTGCCGGTTAGCTTCGCATACACACTGGAAGCATGGGGAGGCAGATAGTCTGGCTCTACGCAAAGGTAAATTTGACCTAATTAGGAACAATAAAGCTAATGACAAACAGGATGTATCTCATTTATTTAAATCTATACAATATCCCAAGTGTCAATAAAGATGAGTTTTATGTACTGAACTAAGTATTGTGACTTCCACCTGTCCAGCCTCCATGCTTAGAGAGGGATATCAATCTCACACAAAGCCAAAACATGCATTTAGAAAGGGATGCCATTCAGACTGAGGACTAATAATTCTTTCCAGAGAAATGTGTTTACACAGGCTAAATATTTGGCAACTTGAATTTTTTTGGTGCTTGGAGACTTAAAATGCAGCTTTATCTTTTTTCATTAAATTCAGGTGTTTGTCGAGCTACAACAGACGTTATATTAACAGACCCCCATGTTGACAACTCAGCAGTGCCAGTCAGCAGAACCACCCGGGACGAGGCGGCAGTTCATGGAGCCACCGGTAGATGGAGACCTCGAGAAGAGGGAGGCCGAGTGGCAAAGCTGAGGTAATGGTTCTCTGCTCTATTGTTCCCTGAATTCATCCTCACCCTCCACCCTCTCCTTCTGCCTCCAGTCTAACTCCCCCCCTCGTGGACTTCAAAGGGAAGGAAGGAACTAGAAAAATAAGGTGAATTCATTTGCCCCCCTATCCCACGCCTACATGTTGCCTCGGATGTGCTTTTTAATTGCTTGTGCTAAATACATAACCTATTTTTGTATCCTTTACGAGAGCCTAAATGATGATCTGGGTAGAATCTATGCAAATGCCAGAAGCTCTCATAAAACATTAACAATAGCTCATATAAGCAAAGCACCTTGAAAAACAAGTTGCAAGAAGAAAAAAAAAAAGGACACTGTAAAGCACGACTCGGCCGGAGTATGGCTTAATAAGATCTGGCACCCAGTGCTGCAAACTCTGACAGACATTCCTCGGCATCTTTAACCCTCAACCCAGAAGCCTCGGCGCAGACTGAACTCTGTGAAGTAGATCAATGGGAGGATTATCGCAGGACCAAGATGCCAGTTATAGAGCAGCTCTGTGCTGCCTCAGTGAGGGGAGAAGATTGAGAGGCTTTCCTTTGATCTTGTGCTGGCGCATCTGAGAGGGCCCGCTGCTGATGATAATGATGCTGAGGCCCATCGCAGAGAGCCAGGCTGGGGCTCGGCCCTGCTCATGCCCCCATTCCTATACTGCTGATATAAAAGACTGGCCTGTGGAGGGTTGAACGGGACAAACGGATTTAGCCAGTCGGATTGTGGATTGGTGCAAATTTATCCCAACAAATGTTTTTGTTTTTTTTTTCCTCCTGGAGAGGAATGTTATTGATGCAACAGTGGTGTGTGTGTTTGTGCGCCGAGTGTGTGTATGCTCCAGTTGTTTCCTCCGTCACATTAGATCCAGCTGAACACCTCTGTCCTCTTTCAAGGACACCCCTCCCTCCTGCACGTCTCCGTCCCTCAGCCTCTGTCTCCACCTCTCTTTCTCTCTCTCTCACCCGCACTCTCACACACACACACACAGACACACTTCACATATACACACACTTCAGACACACTCGCACTTCCTCTCTCTCACTCTGTGACAGGCCACGGCGCGGGAGATGGCTGCTGACATTCTGGACAGTAAAAGGCTTAAGGTGGAATGTGTGCCTGAGTGTATGAGTATATGTGTGTGTGTATGTCTCAAAGGATGATAGAGGAACCTCGCAATGCTTCCTTCACTGTATCTCTGCATCTTATCTGAGTGAGCGCTGTTGTCACACGCAGTATCTGGAACAGCACAACGGCGCTGCTTCTGTTTTATTGAGTCCTTTTTGTTTCTGTTTGACCGCTTGTCAAAGCTCAATGATTATGATAATAGGATGTGAGGTCAATAATCTCTTAATTAGTGCTAAGTGGGAATTAGATTAGGCTTTTGTTCATTTCAGAAACAGCTCTAGTTAACCAGATTAGCGGAGTGTGGATTAGGCCCGGGACGAGGACGGAGCAGAGGAGGTTAGACAGGGAAAGGTTGAAACGGTCGGCCTCAAGTCACAGCCATGCTGACCAGGATATCTGATTGGCTGTCAGTCAGGTTCTGGGAAAGGTGTCAGGACGGCCTATTGGCCACTGAGCGTGGATAACAGTGACCAGGGGCAAGACAGGTCGACAATGCAGGGTGATACAAAACTAAATCTTAGTCACCTCACCAAGTCCACAGCAGCAGAGCCTATCTAACTCCTCTCACACACAGCCATGCTCTCCTCTCTCCTCCACTGTTCTGTTATTTCTTTACTCTCCTCTCTCCCTCATGCCTTTGCTCCTAAAGAGCTTTTCTCTTCTACTGACCTCCTATCCACTTCATTTGATGGTCCCCCGCTAAGAGGACTTCATCCCCTCTCCCTTTTACTCCCGCTCCCTCCTCTTCCTCCCTCTTTTCTCACCATCTTTGCTTTCCCTCATCATCGTCCTCCCCGCCTTCCTTCCCTCACTACCCCCGTCTATTCTGTGGCCCAGCGTGGGTGGCTGAGTTTAATGAATTCTCTTTTCTCTCTGTACCCAGGCGCTGATTTCTGATTGTGAAGAGGTGTGTGCTTGTGTTGTGAGCGTGTGTGTGTGCGTGTGTGAGTGAGCGGCGCACACACAGATACATATTTTACTTGCTCACTCTCACCGCCACGACTGTGATCATTCATCAGTCTAAATAAATCTCGGCCTTTATCCCGATCAAGGCTTCAGGTTGCGACTTCCTCCTTAAATAAAGAGGAAGTCGCTGACTGTCAGCTTTAAAATAGATTTGCCCCGGGATGTGTCTGTTGTTGTTGTGAACATTACCTGCTGTCTCCTGCAGCCAGAAACATGAGTCAAGAGTCTGTTTTGTCCTCTGCTTGTGATGTCTTATTAATGCACAGGTAAACAGAAAAACAGTCAATGACTGCAGAAGTGTCTCAGACGAGACTTCAGGTGATGTTCAGCTGACCAGAGTCAGGGACAGAATTACATGTAGAGGTTTATTGGTTGACAGGATTTCATAAAGATGTCATACATGTGCACAAAGTCAGTGTGAGCTGCCACTTTGTACCAATGAGGCATCCATAGCAGGCATCGTGTCAGTTTGAGTGTGATGGAGAATTCTTTACAGACTGTACGATTTAGCGATGTTTGAACTGCCATACGTGTATTTACAGCTACCTGTACACTGTGCTGGGCTAGATGCCAGTTTGTAGGTGTTGATCACCAGAGTGGACGTTAAAGGTGTAATATGTAGGAATTTTAGTTGTAAACATAGATTCTACTACAAACATCCATAAAATGTGAAAAACACTTCTGATGTGATGACGTCTATGCAAAAGAGTTAGCATGCTAACCAGCTTACCCGGAACCTGTCTCCATTTAAAGCTACTGTGCTAGTGGTGTAAACACTGCCCCGGTTGACTGAAGTTCAGTTTCGTTTTTGTATGATCACGCGAAACTTAGGATCATGTTTTCTTTACCAGATTGGTTGTTCTGTGATATTGCGGCTTGTAGCTTTAGAGAAAAGCTCAATCAACCAAAATTGTACCTGATAGTAGTGTACTCCCTGGGTACTGAGCAATACACCTGCCACGTCTGACATGAATTCACATTAACATGGCTTGAAGTCAACGCCTCATGTAATGTTTATGGATAACCCCCAGATTTTCACCTCCACCAGGTGTGGTCATAAAACCAAAGCACAGCCTACCATTTGCACAATATCGTCAGGAAAAGAAGAAATGTGAATTGTCAACACAAACGTTCTCCTCCTGAACCTGAGTCCTTGATCCGTAACAGCACAGTTTGGCACAGATGATCTGGTACTGAACTGCTCACAGACTCATTAGGGCCGCCCACATAATATCTTAATATGTATGATATTTATGATTAAAAATCTGATCGATTACTTGAGGGCGTTTTCCAGCCTGACCACAACAACCAATGACAATGCTGCCAAGCAACGCTAAGCTAGCATGCTATTGTTGACAGAAACTTTAAATCTTACCTTCAGTTCTCACTGAAGAATAATAAAGAAAACCTGTGTTGACCAAGTCTCCCGACTCATCCAGACTTGTTTAACCCCACAGCAAGTTGCTGCGCCATGCTAATCTCCATTTTGTTTACATCTGCTTCCCCATGAGAACAAGCTAATGGGATCACCTGAGGAGGTACATTGCTTCCTCTGGTACGATAACTTAATCGATAGTGGTTGATAGTGGCATTATTTTAAGCCCAGCATCAGCCTGCAGAGCCACGAAGCCAGAGCAGTGGTCACTGTTTGTTCAAAATGTATCAGTGTTGAATTTATCACGTGTCCCATTTATACCAAATTCGACACTGTACAGCAATTCTGTGGTTCTGCCAAGTGTGAAGTAGATTGGATGGACGGAGATAGAGATGGAGATATGCGAAGGACATATAGACAGACAGACAGACAGAGAGAGAGAGATTCCTTTGCTTTAGAGTTAGATCTGACTTTGTCTCTCGCTTCGTTGGTTGACATTTTTGGCTTTTAGCAAAATGTCTCAACTATTTGATGGATTGCCGTGAAATTTGGCACAGATATCCAGGGTGCTCAGAGCATGAATTTTATTGACTTTGGTGATCCTCCGACTCTTCCTCCGCCTTGAGGTTGACATTTTCAGTGAAATGTCTGAACAACATTCATGTTCCCCCTCAGGATATTTTGGTGTTCCACTGGATTTTCATCGAGCAGTGACAAACTAATTGAGATTTCTCCTGACCCCCTCCCACTTAATCTCCAGACAGAAGAAGATGATGAGGAAGACGATGAGTCAGTGCTAGGTAAAATATGCAAAAGGGTGATTGCATATCATTCAGGTTATGGTTAATTCGGTTCCTATGTCTGTGATGAACCAAACCCAAATACGATTGGTCAGTGTGATGGTCACGTTTTTATGTGATTTATTAACCATGTTTTTATATTCAGCTTTATTTGAATGCATACAAAAAATTAAAATCATATAGCACCACCACCAGGTAACAATTTTGATTTGTCAAGTACATTGATTTATTCAGTTGTGGTTTGTGCTTAATGCTAATTAGCGAATGTTAGCATGCATACGTGCTAAATCAAGATGGTGAACATGGTTAACACTACCATGTACTGTGAGCATGTTAGCCTAGTAATCACTGTGTGTTCATGTGCTGTCAGAATTATTGTAATAACATTTTCCAGATTGGGAATATTCACATGAACGCTCCCTCAAGTCAGAACCACAACTCAGAATCTCTGAGAAGATTTTGTCACACAAGTTGACGCCATGTGACGCTGAAACATGCCGGACGAAAAGTAAACATTTGGTTGACGAAGGAAACTTTTACCAAATTCATATATTTATAGTCCTTGTCATTCAAATACTGAAAAACAGCTTTCAAGGGTTTGTGCAAATGCTCTGAGTGCTCCCACATTCGGACATGAACACACCAAAATTGGTGACTTCCCAACTCGGCAAATGGGACCTTCTGAGGAGCATGTGAATGCAGCATGAGCACACAGAGCTGCTAGTTTGGCTTTAGACTCTTATTTAGACTTTCGCAGCTCAAAAGTCTGACAGTTAGCCATATAGACAAAGGGTTGCTGATTCAATTCTCTGCCCTGGCCAAACAAATGTGACTTTATATGCTTGAATGAAAACTGTCCATCTTTCTGGCAACAGCTGGCAAAATACTCGAGTGACCCTCACTGTGGTTTCACTGCAGCGCCGAAAAGTGAATCTACTTTATGAAAATGAGACAGAAGTTTGTTTGGAAAGTGAGTGAAGCTCGATCAACAGATAAATGTGAAAAGTAGAATTTGTAAACTGGGTTGCATTCCCCTTTTCATGCCAGAACGCGAGACTTCAAAAGGATGAAACAATCCTCCCACAAATCTGAGCTGCGACTGCGAAAGTGGTTCATCTCCACATCTCCACATCTGTCTGAGGTCACCGCGGGGGAGCAGGTGCTGCTGCCTCCGTCCTGCCTGCTGATTGGACGGATGGATTAGCTGCTTAACAGGGGGGGGAATTTGTTTAATCTGATAATTGTCGCGGCGATGAAAACATATTCGGTAATTCTCTGTGGCCTCTGTTTTTCTGTCCTCCTGATTAAAGACACTTTCATTCTGGCACACACACACACACACACACACACACACACACACACACACACACACACACACACAAATAATGGAACAGTTGTTGTTATGACCAGAAGACAATGCTCTGAGGTGCGCTGGCACACACATGCACACACAGAAAAGTCCCCCGTGTGTAGCCCCCCTGTGGTATGGTAATGAGCTGCTAATCTCTCTGGTTTACACAGCCAGAATGTGTGTGCGTGCGTGTGTGCCTCTATGTGCGTGTGTGTGTGTGTGTGCGCATTAAGGTGCAGCGTGGAAAAGCCTGAGGAATTCTCTTAGGCCGTCAACCTTCTGCTCTCACTTGGGCGCAGGCTGTCAACACATTAAATTGTGGAATCTACTGTATGTGTGAGTGTGAGTGTGTGCGTGAGTGCAAGCGTGTGTGTGTGACAGAGGGAGAGAAATAGAAAGTGAAAACTCGACAATAAAACCCTGTTAAGGCGAAAAAGAGAGAAAAGGAAGAAATTAGGGTCGAGACAGAGCAGCAACAGTGTGGAACAGGCAGCATCAGCGGATTTGTTTACTTCCCTTGTAAATGTACGCTCTCTTCATCCGATCTGTGAATCCTGACTCTCCTCTAACTCGCTTCACTCTGTTCTTTTTTGTGTGTGTTTTGATGCTGCATTGCAGTGCACGCGTGTGTGTTTGAGTGTGTTTGTTTATTATGCCGAAGCCACATCACTAATTAGTCCCTGGGAGAAGCCCGAGGCCATTTGCAAAATCCCACTGATTAAAAAACAAGTCCAAATCCAACCTTGTGTCGCACACACTCAGTCACACAGAGGCACGTATAGAATTAGCACTCGCGCACACAGCCATGTATGTATGTATGCTGAGGGAAAGCTACTTACTGTCAAAGCTGGAACACGTGTGGGCGAGTGTTTTTTGCCAATCGGAGCTTGCGCATGCATGTTGAATGGCTGTTGAACGGGTGTTAGAGAGCTGTCAGTTGCCGAGGCCAGTTTTAATATTTAAACTCGCTGTCTAAAGTTATCAGACCCCAGGGTGGCTCCTGTCACACAGGAAACACAGGCGCGCGCCGGCACACACCCTCGGACGCACACGCTCGAAGCCTTCAGGAGCTTCAGCTTGTCACAAATCACACTCAAGATGTCAAGGGCATCGTGCATTAGCGAGTGTGACAGACATGGGCAGAGAGAGGGCGAGACACAGACACACACGAGACAGAGTGAGAGTCTGTATTTTCTTCTGAATATTTTTTTCTGAATATTTTTTCGTCTTACATTTGAATATTTACAATTTTGCACCTTGTGCAACCTGCTTGAGCCAAAAACATTTAAGTCCCACCGATTAATCCTATTTGAATTTTAATTCAAGCGAGGAGAGGGAGAGAGCGGATGGATGTGATGGATGGAGACAGAGGAGTGAGACTGGAGGGAGGAGAAGAGAAGGAGGAGATAGTGACAGCATGGGGAGAAAGGGAGGAGGGAGTGAGGGATGATGGGAGACGTAGAGGAGGAGGACGAGGGAGATAGTGATAAATTGCTTTGAACTTTAATGGACGTCTCAGATGCTCCTCTAGTGATGTGTTCGGACAATACACAACATTACTGGCACACGTGAGGGCTGATTGTAGCTGACAGCCAAAGAGGCCTGTCCCCATCGACCTACAACACACACACACACGCACACACACAGGGGCGCGCACACATGCTGCACTATAGCTTTCCAAAAGTCAGCTAAAGGAAGACGGTGGGTAGGCAACTTTCTTAGTGGAAAGTGCAGACGAAAGGGGGGTGAACAGATGAACGGTGGGTGAAGGAGAAGGAGGGAAGACAGAGAGGGAGGAGAAGAAGTGCAAAGTCCACAGGGAGAAAGCGGAGAAGGAGGAGAGCTGGGAGGGAAGATGAGCGAGCTGGGGAAGGTGTAGCCATATGGTCAGGGTTGGGTTCAGACAAATAAAATGTTGCCTTCTCTCCGCAATGGTTAACTACACACAAATGAATCACTAATGGAGCTCTCATTCACAGTGACATGCACACTCTCATGTGCGCGCACGAGCACACACACACACACACACGCAAACACAATGGCAGACATGTGAATGAAACTCAGAGACATTCACACAGAAGGAGCAATAAATGTCGACAGAGGTGGGCGGGCTGGCTGGGAAGTATGGAGGGTTTGTTTGTGAGGTTCGAGCTGTGTGTGTGTGTGTGTGTGTGTTTGTGTGTGCGCGGCAGTGTATCGTTGGAACCGCCCCACTTCCCTTCCACCCGGCTGCCTCTCTGTGAGTGTGTTGGTGTGTGTGTGCAGGCCTGTCTTTGTGTGTGCCTGAATGGGGGGTTTGTCCCTCAATCTGTGCCCCTCTACTTTGCCAGATTTCTAATGATTTTCCAATGATGATTTAGCTTAGTGTGTGTGTGTGTGTGTGTGTGTGTGTGTGTGTGTGTGTGCGTGTGTGAGTGTGTGTATGTGTGGGTGCGTGTGCGCATGTGTGCATGTGTTTGTGAGTGTGTCCAAGGGTTCACTCGACCTCTCTCTCTCTCGCTTTCAGCTCTCCGCCTAGCTTTTCTTCATGGTGCTGCTGTTGTGCTTCCTTTCTGAGAGTGTCTCTCTCTGCAACACTGATACTAGAACATGTGACTTAGCAACAATGGATTCTGTCTATCTATCTATCTATCTATCTATCTATCTATCTATCTATCTATCTATCTATCTGTCTATCTGTCTGTCTGTCTGTCTGTCTGTCTGTCTGTCTGTCTGTCTGTCTGTCTGTATGTCTGTCTGGAAATCACAATTACATCTTAAATGCTAAAGCCCACTAACCGCAAATTTGCGTGTACAACACTTTATATTCCTGATGATAATTTCCCAAAGTTTACTGTAAGATTTGAGTTTAATTTCCTACCTTCCCGACAGCTGTTGTTTCCCCTCTGTTCCAAACGGAACACAGCTTGCCGAGGCTTACCAGCTTGAAATAGGTAAGCTATCGCAGAGAACATTTTGTCACCATTACTTTTCGGGTAATTTTGAAAACTTTCCTTTGTGGCTTGCTCAAGGTTGCACCAACATCAGAAATGTAAGAGTCTTCTGAAAAAAGGGATTGCAATCCTGCACAACGAACAACAGCTGGCCTTGGACAGGTGAACCTTATCCACTCTTGGATTAAATAGTAGAAAAGAGTTATAGTAAAATGTTTTCAGTGTTCAGGGTCAGTGGCATTGTTGGGCAGTCAGTCCGCCACTCTAAGTCATCTATCTATCATCTATCTGGACCTTCCACCAGCAGGTCCAGCATTCATGGTCTCCAGAGGATTTATTTTAAGGACTTCTCTAGCATCCAGGTTGAAATTTGGTTGAAATTTGCAACTTTGAGAGAAATATTGGATGTATTGTCATAAAAGTTTGTTACAGATATTCATATCCCCTGTAACTTGATGCAGATTCATAGTCACCAGTGGATCATTCCTTGTGACTCTCTGACTTTCCTCGAAGGCCACCAGCAAGTCAAAGTTTTATTCATTCAGTGAAATATGTCAACATCTACAACATCTGCAGACTTTCGTGGTTCCCAGAGGATGTATCTTACAGTTTTTCTCAATTGTTTACACACAAAAACAGGTACTTGAGACACAATGACCACAACATGTAACTCATGCACCAACTCCCTGAACCAGTTCTGCTAAACTACAAGCACAATTCCTGCTTTACACTCAAACTGCAGTTCTATAACACACTTTTTTCAAAACACTACACACAATTCTCTGCATTTGGCACAATTTCCATGAAGAAAATCTCTTGTTTTCACAAGGAACACACTGTCATTCAAAATTCTAAAGTTAATTGCCCTTCTATGCACACTGAATCATCACATGGGCAAACACCTGTCACACAGTTTTACAATTAGCTGTCAGAGCTTTAGCAAAACAGAAGAAAGGATGCAACATAGTTTTTTCTTTTTTTTTTACTGTATATAGTAAATTCTTCTGTTGTTTTGTATGTAGACCA
Organism: Diplodus puntazzo; assembly: GCA_963678695.2. Lineage (NCBI taxonomy): Eukaryota > Metazoa > Chordata > Actinopteri > Spariformes > Sparidae > Diplodus > Diplodus puntazzo. Next base: position 20,915,059 of record OZ023166.1, read on the forward strand.
GTGTATGTGCAACTTTGTGTTAGTTGAGATGTACACTGTATATTGTTTTTTGCGGGGAAAATAAAATATATTTGTTACCATATATTTGTGTGTTCTGAGTATAAAATCAATATTCTCAAATATTTTACAACACACTTATGTACGTACTGTCTGTAGTAAGTGTAACACTGAACAAAAAAAGGCCTATATCATTATGATGAATGGAGAAGGGGTGTTTTCCATTCATTGTAGTGTTTTACATTGAGCACATCAGTGTTCAACTGGTTCTTATAAATGTCTATTCATATGATGGTTTTAGTGTGTCATTTGAAAACGAAGTACCATTTTGAGAAGAAATCACATTGTTTTGAATGTAAAGTTTCATTTTGCAGGAGAATTGAGTGGTTTTGCCCATTGTGTGTGTGTTTTTTGATTTGTGTGTAGAGTTCTGAGAGCATGAGGTATGCTTTCAGAAAATGTGTGTAAATAATCGAGAAAAACTGTAATGACGTTGGTGACCCCCCTAACTTTTCTTTAGTATCCATGAGGTTGAAATTTGCATGGGTTGAAATGGTGTTTAGTGAAATATTGGATGTATTGTTACAGATGTCCCACACAGGATGGAGTGTAATAGCTCTGCCAAATCCCTTTACTCTTCATCATGCCCCATCATCAGGATTAAAGTTGACTTTGTTGTGCTTTGTGCGAAGTAGAAAATGTTAGCATGCCTGTGTCAAAATATGAGGGTGGGCAATATACCTGCTGTAAAGATTGTAACAACCATGTTGCATTAGCATTTGGCTATTGTAGCAGCTAATGAAGAGTGGGGATGATTATGAATGTGTTTTATCGTATTTGTGCAGTACAACATATTGATGCAAGGGTCTCGTCTCCTTTGTCCCCCCCTTGGATTTAAGCCTATGCTAGTGGCCACTGCTTTGCAATGTTACAGTAGCTTTCACAAAATGTGTGAGAGAGAACATTTTAATAGCAATGGATTATCTATGTCAGGGAAGTCTTAAAATCAATCCGAAAAGCTCCATTTGGAAAATGGTCAGCAGTAATGAAATGTTTATGCCATAACAAAACAGAATAAAAGATGCAAAATGGTACAGCCCACTATTGGAATGCATGAATTGACAGAGGACAACTCTACGGCTCTGTAAAGTAGGTCAAAACTTTGAGGGTTCTTAAACAGCAGATAGTCAGGCAGTCAGCATGGGGGGGCGGTGGTGGCTGACCGGCCCCCTGCCATAAAAGCGAATGTTCGGTCCATGCGAACATGTGCGCAGAGAACGTGTATCAGTCTGAACAAGAGGCTGAATATTTCATAGAAAGACAACGGGGATATATTTGTGTTAATGTTTCATAACTGCACATTTATCAAGGCGTGAAAGGCCCCCATGTGTGTTTGTGTGCGCGCATGCATGCAGGTGTGTGTGCGCCCGCCCCAGTTTTAATGTTTGATGAAGGTTTGAGGAGGGAGGTGTTGTGTGGTTGTTTATGCCTCGATGCGTCCTCCTTGGGTTTATTCACAGGAGGATGACCTGTGAGCTCCAACGTGTGGCAGGCATCTGTGTGTTTGTATCTGAGTGTGTCTTAAAGTGTGTGTGTGTGTGTGTGTGTGTGTGTGTGTGTGTGTGTGTGTGTGTGTGTGTGTGTGCGTATGTGTGCAGGGGGGCGCTTTTGGGGGAGGGGGCCTGGGGAGCCATAAAAGATTTAGCGCCTCCGGCAGTATTGTTGTGGAGATAACAAATGTTTCCATTTAGTGATCATGCATGAGTTATAACTCACAGGACATAACTTATGCTGTTTGGGTGTGTGCTGGATTTGTGTGTCCTCACGCTTCCGCAGCCTCCTTATAGCTAACGAGTGGTCCGACCCTGGTGAAGTGAACAGAGCACAGTCAGAGCATTGTGTAGTCCGAGGACAAAAGAGCCCTGTGCGCTGTGATGATTTTTTATTTATTTTTTTTTATGCCTCAGGTGCGCACAAAGCCAAAATTTCTGCCAGGCGTATCAGAGAGTTCTGTCTGATTCTTCAAATTCAGCTCTATTCTTCACACACAGATGGACAGACACAAGCGGGCAGATAAAACACAGACGCACACATATCCGGACACGTACACACACACACACACACACACACAGTTCTATTATGCAGTAGACCTCTCCATCCAATTGATCACAGGCATGAATTTCAGAACAAAAGGGAAATATTCCACCTCAAAGAGCAGAGAATTTCTAACAGAATGCATAAACGTGGCACACTGTCCTCACCGTATACTTCTAAAGCCTTTGTAACACTGAATGAGTTATAAAGACAGTGTGAAACAATGTGAGTGCATGCATATGTGTGTGTGTGTGTGTGTGTGTGTGTGTGTGTGCACATCCACAAGGGTAAGCCTGTGAGCACTTCAAACCAAGGGCCTAATCAGCACCCCATAGCCCACCCACACAACCTCTCTCTGCATCTCTCTCTCTCTCCTGCTCATCTTATTTTCAGTCCCTCTCTCCCTCCCACGGACTTGCCTCTGCATTCTTCCGCTCTCCCCTCCTTCTAGCCCCTCGTCTTCTCCCATTCCCCTCTTCCTGCTCCTCCCTCGAGATGGCAGCGGCGGTGGCGGTGGTGGGGTTGACGGGAGGGTGTGGGATGGGGGACTCCTGGGAATGCTGGGCACAACGCGAGCTCAGCTTCGAGGTCAGCTGAGTGCTTTCTCCCCCGTCCTGGTGGGGATGTTGGAGGGTGAGGACAAGCCGCGCTGATCCAGGATCTGCATCCCTGGGGAGCAGGCGGTGACAAGGCCACTGGCGAATGCTATGACGCTGCTGAAATATTAAAGCTAATGGGATCGTGGTGCTGCGTGCCTGCATACGAGGGTGTGTGTGCATGTGTGTGTGAGCGTGTGTTGCTCATAAGTTGTAGCTACTTGAAGTGAAGTGGAGTGAACAAAGTGGAATGGAGATGGATAATGCATTACACTCTAAACAATGGCATGGAAGAGAGAGTTTGGGCTGTAATAGGACAAAACCTACTTCTGAGTGTGAAAAATGAAGGAGGAGAGGAGGTAGGGAGAGAGGTGAGGAGAGGGGAGGGAAGGAGAGGAGAGGAGTTAGGAAGAGAGGGATATAGGAAGAGAGGAGAAGAGATGGGAATAGAGGAGAGGAGAGGAGATAGGAAGAGAGGAGAAGAAATAGGAAGAGAGGAGAGGAGAGGAGATAGGAAGAGAGGAGACGAGATGTGAATAGAGGAGAGGAGAGGAGGTAGGAAGAGAGGAAAAGAGGTAGTAAGAGAGGAGAGGAGATAAAGAGGAGAGAGGGTAGGAAGATGATTGGGAGATAAGAAGAGAGGAAAGGATGTAGGAAGAGAGGAGAGGAGGGGAGAAGAGAGTAGAGAGGAAAAGAGCAGAGGAGATAATTAGAATAAGGAGGAGAGAGGAGGTGAAGAACGGAGAGAAGACAAAAAGAGTCAGAGAGAGGGTAAAGGAAAGGAGAAGAGAGGGAGACAGAAGTTGGGGAAAGTAGAGGTGAAGAGAGGAAACAGGAGGAGAGAAAATAGGAAGAGTAGCATATGAAATTTAGAAAAAAAATGAGAGGCTGTAAAGATCCCTCAGCTGCCAATAAGTAGGCACACGCGCACGCACACTCGCTTTAACACACGAACACACACACACACACAGGCAGCGGCTTCAAGCTATCATACACATCGCCTGGAGCACAATACAGCTCGTTAGTGGATACATGCTCGGAATGAGTCCTTCTCTCTCTCACAGCCCCTCCATCTCTCAAGCAGTTGTCAATGTTATTATTTCCAAATGAATACACACAAATGCACGACATTGTCTGACAGAATATGCTATAAATACACTCTGTGTGCTGTATGACAAACACACAGAGTGAGAGAACGGGAGAGAGCCACGCTGCAAAACACTGAACTCTGTGGTGCTTTATGTTTGGGGGAGGGAGAACATGAACAACAATTAAAAATACAGTAGGAGGCTGAGTGTTAGTGTGTGTGTGTGAGAGTGTGTGTGTGCGTGTGCATGTGTGTGAGACCTGAGAGAAGCGTGTTGAAATCAGTGTTGCTGTGTGCAGCTTGTGGGCATTCAGTTAAATTATGGATTTCAGCTCGCTGCCTCTGTCACTCCCTCACACACACTCGCACAGAAGGCGGATGTGGGATCTCGTTGCTGTGAGATATAGACAGAGCGCCGTTTTATCACAACCACTGTGATGTTAATTAAAATCAGACAGACGTTCGCGAAGAAATAAGTTGAGCTCATTTCCATTCGGCGCCAGAGCAGGAAAAAGTAGGCCACGCTTTGGAGGCGCGCCACCTTCGCTGTCCTACGGATGAGAAATGACTGACAAGCTGGGAGAGGAGAGGCAAGGAGAGGACAGGAGAGGAGAAGGAGACGGCCCCCCCACCCTTGTTTGTTATCCCCCTGACAATCCACACAAACAGCAGACTGCCATGCCAATGTGTCACACACTCTGCTTGTCACCTATCAAGTCTCCAAAGGCCAGAAGTAGGCCACTGACTTGATTGTTGCTAATTCTCCCCCTGCGCACCTCATCCACAGGCGGAGCAGGTCCCTTCTTGTCGACTCACATGAGGCCCATTGACTTGCCTAATGGCTACGAACGCTGCTGCTCAGCCCCGATGGCGCTCCGTGCCTTGTCGGTCTCGGGTGAAACACTGGTAGAGCTGCACATTAAAACAGCGTGAGGCGCCGCCGTCGTCCCTCCACTTGGTCGCACGAGCTCATTTACATAAGCTGCCTTTTATTTGAACAACACGCACACATGTAATCACCTACATGAAGCATGCCTGCACACACACACGCGCGAGCCTCCCATCAGCCCCCGGGGAGATATACACACAGATGCACACACACACATACACCTAATTTCCCAAAACCCACCCGTACGTGCCCGCTGAGATGCAAGGATTTAAAGGGAATTTGCCTGCCAAAGGGAATCGTGCTGGATTTCATCATTCAAATATGTTATTCCTGCGCCTTAGGATATTTTCCCGTGTATTAGCGAGCGCTCACTACTCGTTTCCATCGCCAGAAACAAGATAGGAAAGTTTTTTCCGCTCCCATGCATCTGTGAATTCTCACTGAAAACAGGACTAAAGGTCACTTCGGCAATATGAAAGAGGATTTTTTTTGCAGACAACAGTGTATTTTCTGGTTCACAAGTGATAGATGATTCAAATTTCATTCAGATGAAAAGATTTTCCATTATTCTGCCAAACTAGTATCTCCTGTGCTTTATCAAGGAAGTGGCTTCAGGAGGTATGCAGGTCTCTTATTTTGCACTTCCTGCACCTTCCTTTAGTTTCTGGATTTGGCAGAGAGCTTTTCATATTTACACAGTATTGATTGGAGCTGAAGGCAGTGTGATTCTGGGATTTAGGTGAAATGTTCCTATTTGAGATGGATTTTATAACATGAACTGGTGGTGGAAAGTTCCTCTGTATTTACTGCACTTAAAGGTCCAGTATGCAGGATTTAGGCGGATCTGTTGGCAGAAATGGAACATAGTATTCAGAATTATGTTTTCATCATTGTATAATCACCTGAAACTAAAAATCATTGTGTTTTTTTGTTACCTTACAATGATTCCTTTATACTGACAGATTGAGCGGGTCCACTTCCACGCTGTCCGCCATGTTGCACCGCCATGTTTCCACAGTAGCCCAGAATAGACAAATAAAAAACAACGTTAGACAGGCCCATTAACATTTCTTTTTGTGTTTTTATCGACTAGCATAGGTGAGGGCCATTCAGTTGGTTGCAATCTGCAATCTCACTGCTAGATGCCACAAAGTCTTACACACTAGACCTTTAAGTGCAAGTTTAAAGAGGCCATTTCTGCTTTTTGGGTTTTTTCCTTTGCTTTGTTGTGTTATGTATTTTTGTGCATGTTACAGGGTCTGCAAAGTTCAAGCCAAGGGGAGTTACTCTTTCCCACAGAAAACTCTGCTGCTGCACTACCTGAAACGCCTGGTTTGAAGTCGAGCCTTTACTTCTGTAACTTACGTTATATTAATATAAATTTTTTCAAATATTTATTATAAGTTATATACACTCCAGTCTGTCAGCAGTCATACAGTTGCTAATGCTGTAGCAGCGTTATTTTAGATCACACTACATTGCTTAGCATGACCCGCCCTACTGGCTACATCATGCCTGTAAAGTAATGCACATGTGCAACTTAAGATTGAACAGATGAGGTGACAAGTCTCAGTCTGTAGCTAAAACAGACACAGTGTGAAAACGCTGCAGCAACGAAAAAAATTACGTGTTTTTTGAGAAAGTATGTACACCTATTGCACTAGGACCCCTTAATAAAAGCATGAACCTTAAAATGAGCATAATATGACCCTTTTTAAGATTCTTTACATTGTTGCTTCCATTTCATGACACTTTATACTTCTCCTGCCACTTTTGACTCCACTACATTTATCTGAAAGCTGCAGTTACTTGACAGATCAAGATCTTGCATGTGTATTTCCTTTCTTGCAGAGAGTTTCATGAGATGACTGATCCCACTCTTCATGAAGTATGAAGCTTAAGTAATGTCTGATTTAAAAATAACTATTTGTACACGGGGCATGTGCCTTACTACTTCTTGGTTGGTCACTGGCAGTTGCCTGACAGATGGTCCTTGCAGAGTAATACCCCGGCACAGACGCGAGTAGTTAATATTAAACTTAGGTATGCAGTATAATGTGTTAATCAGTCAGCTTCAGAGGTGAGGGAAGATGTTGTACCCTTTACACAGAAACATTGCTATGTTAATCTTAGCTAACCGGCTTCATGCTTACTGCAGCCAACTGGTATGGGGATCTATCATTCTCCTCATTTGAGCGAATAAACACATTTTCTAAATTGTCTCAGCCTCCGACAGCGATACACAGCAATGCATCCACACTGGTGATCTGATGGTGGGTTACATCATTCACAGGGGCCATTTAACACCACTGAATACTTTTGATTCTGTGATTTTTTTCCAATAATTCTTGCATATTTTTACCTGAGTAACATTTTCAATACCAGACTTTTATATTAGCAGTGTAGTATTCTAACTTTTACTGAAGGAGGTGATTTAAATACTTCCTCCACCACTGACTGAAACATAATACAGGGTTTAGAGGGACCGTGTCATCACACAGAGGGATACTCTTCAGTGGATTTCCAGCTGAAGATCTGCAGATGTCCCTTCGGTCAGAAATAATAAGTGTATTATATCTGGGCATCTACCTCAGGGAGCTGCAGGCCACTGTTGGTGAGTAAAGTCTATTCCCATCACTTGTTTATGAAACGTCCACATCTTCTTTTTGCACATGTTTCTATATATATATGACTTCATGTTGGGGCGGGGTTGTAATCGGGAAATAAGTAACTGTGACTCATATTCATGACTTGTGAGTCTCGTGAGATGCATATTTATGTTCCCTGGATGGATCCCCACGTTGGTACCATGCAGACCGCTCGTCTCACTCCGGCCAAATAGTCGACGTTTCATCTGTCTCGTTAGAGTCTAAACTCTGAAGACTTGGCTGCTTAGCGCGGGGCAGTCTGCGGGGGTCTGCGGCTACAATATAACTCCCGCTGCTCGGACCCATTCTGCACCATTTAGCGAGGAAAAGTCTCTGATGGCTTTTGTCTCGTTTGGACTAATGGTAGAATGTCTCAGCACGGCGCTCCTTTGATGCTTTTGATGCGCCTCATTAACAGTTTAAATTTACACCTGCCTCACGCATTCCTGCGGGATCCCTCCTCACATGTGAATGGGAATGTTTGTTCAGTATAACGAGCCTCGTGAACACTTCGAACCCTCTGATGTCTTAATGAAGTCGCAGTTTATTGGATTTGAATACATTTACAGTGTGTGTATATATATGTGGAGCCTGGCCGTCCACTGCGCAACAGTAGGGTTTAATATCCCCGCGGCGGCTGCGGGATGTGCGGGATTTTCTCTATTATACCACTTTAATATGAGAACGCTGAGAGTTTGTTGGCGTCAGACTTGATTGATCTAGATATAGTCTGGCATGTCGCTTAAAGTCGCCTGACTTAAGGTCATTTCAAACAGGCCTACAGTTAAGAATTCAGCCCAAAGGCAGGGCAGGCTGCGGGCTCGCCGCTGGGAGCTATTATTCTTGGTTAATAAATGCAAACATTTGTTCCTGATGGCTCACTTAACCTCTTAATTTATGTATGACCACCAGAGCCCCATTCAGGCGAGAGCCATCGGTCAAACAGGCCTCCACAGAAAGGCACCGCATGGCCCCTCTCCCTCTTTCATCTCCGCTATAATCACCGCGTGTTTCACGCAGCAACGAGCGCCGCCGCGCAGCCGGAGCCGGCGCTCCAACGCGCCCAATTGTTCCCCGCGTATTGACAAGTCGGTTCCGGTGTGTTACCGATTTTCCACTGCTTCGTGACGGAGCTGTGCCTGGGTTTTGGGACATCTGTGGGGGGTCAGGGGTGAGGGCAGCCCCGGAGCTGCGTCCATCTGCCCAACAAATACCCACGTCTTCAGACACAAGCCTGCTAAACACCTCTAATAGCCTGTATCACATTTGCATTATTAGCCCCTAATGAGCCAGCCGACGTGAATAGAGAGTAAGCCTATTACGTTATCAATGAAAACCCGTCTATAATAAATGATTGCTACGGAGCGAGATGAAAATAATGACACAGAAGAGCAAATTTCTCTCCATTATCTCGGCCCAGAGCGCTGCAGACTGTGTTTCTTTGTGCAAATAAAGGATATCAGGCTGAATCTAGGACACAGACATGAAACAGCAACTTCGAGATGGTTCCCTAATCCTCTAATCTTTTTTAGGAGGACAACTCTGAAATGTGTCCTTAAATCCAGTCAGTGGATTTTAATTTTAAATATTCAGCGCCGCTGCCTTATGGTATTAGTGCCACTCTTAAAAAATATAAACGCATGAGGAAAGTAAACACGTCGGCTCCACTCTATACACACCATCTAAATCCAACTAATCACATTGTTACAGCTCTGAGCTGACACCAGTGACCTCGCAGATGTGATTTCAGAAGGATGAAAATAATTCAAATTCAAGTCATACAACCATGATGACAGCGAACTGTGTGTGAGGATGGCGTGTGGTTTATTTGTGAGTCGGTCTCAACTTTGCAGTATAGCTGCAGCATCATGGAGCTTTTAAAGGGTGTTGACCTTTGGAAAGAAAGAACATCACAAATAATCCCAGATGACAGCCTACGGTGGCCTGTATGTGACCAACAACCCTGTATCAGCTCCTCCTCATCAAAACAAAAGTGTTCCAGTGAATCAGAGCAGAGGTCTGATAGTAAACGTTCAAAGCTGATGTTTTGTTGTTCGCTGTGTCGTGATCAGCCGCGAGCTGTCGACAGGTGCCGGCACATTTGTGTTTTCCCCAGCATCACATGGTAAGGTAGAGTTTAGTTAAACGTCATGACATGTTGGAGGTGTGAGAGTCAGACGCGTTCGCAATGTATGTGTGAAAGTGACTTATAAGTTGCTCCAAACATTAAAGTATTATGTACATACAAGCAGGTGTAAATTAAGGAAGCCCGAAAGGGTCATGATGGGACGAACATGTTATTTCCCATTATAGTTTTCCCCTGATAACGAGTTAAAGTGGATCTGTTTTATTTATGTGTTATCACGGAATAACAAATTATGATTTTCCCAAGAAAACAAGATAAATTTAGCTGTTCTCATGAGAAAATAAAGCTTCCCCATCTCAATAGTTTGTTTGACCCATGACTGTTTATGGCTTCTGTAGAAAATGACATATTATGTCGACATACAAGTCGACTGTTTCTTGGGAATTTTCCTCTCTGCTCACTGACCGAGTATCCCTGCCTATGTCCACATCTGGTTGATTAGTCTTGCCTTGAAAGAAAAAATGGTGACAAACACTTAATATTTCTTACAACCGTTTTCACAATCAATCAGAGCGTTGGTAGTGAAAACAGCTGATGCTGCTGCCCACAGCATGACAGTGAACCAAGACAGTAAAGTTGAGCTGAAAGATGCTCTGAGAGGAACTTCAGTGTCAGTGCGTCACTACAAAAAATGTCATTTTCATTACAAATAGACATGTGATCCAGTGTTGATGTAAAAATATTGATTTTAACAGCTTTAAAGGGAAAGTCTAGTTTAGTACTGATTATTAATTTGACCATCATCAGTCAGACGAGGCAACAAGTGCACACGTCTAACTCAGGTCAGCCAAATGTATCTGAATGAAGGCAAACGTTGAAATTATAACACAAACTGTCTATAATGACCACAGATGAGTCACCAGAATAACCAGAGTGTAAGGACAGCCTTGTCACATCAGAAAATAGGTAACTGAACCTATTGAAACATAGAGATTGAATGCTTGTCCATGGTTTGCAGAAATGTACCATTCATTTTGGAGATTGGGTTGATTTTCATCATCAATGTTTTTAGACCGACTCTCAGGCTCAACTTTGTTGTGCTGTAACTACCGTAGTCGTGTGCACTCACAGTTTTCTTGCCCAGTGAGGATTATTATCATGACTTCACCTCTTAGTAATGAGGTGCAGACTATCTGGCCGAACTGTAAACTGCTTGTTGACAGCATGTCTCACCATATGACTCCTACTTCTTGCTGCCATGGAATTTGGACTTATGCTGCTGTATTCCCAGATCTCAGCAAACAACTGAGTTCTGCACTATTATGACCAATAAAAACGACAGCCAAGGCACCAAAAATAGCCAAATTGAATAAACTGGAATTACATCTTGAGATATCACCGTGACAAATCTTGTGCTGGCAGAGAGTTGTGTGAAAATCACAGCACTTGACAGAGATGTCATTCAGTCACTGTTTCTGACTCCAGCTGAAGTATAATGGTTCCTTTGTGCACCAGTGTGGGAGACTGATACACCTGAAGTGCTTTTCCCTTCATGGCAGATATCAATCTGGGTCTCTGCAGTGATGTAACCAGCTGGATTAAATCATTTAAGGACAAGCTGTGGAGCTTCAAATCCTACAGGGTTTCTTATGTAGTCCATTTCGTACTAATATAGGCTGCTCAGCTGTGGTGAAATCCAGGTTTTGAAGGGCCCGCCTGGCCCCTGTAGCCCAGCCAACCCCACCCACCAAACACAAACAAAAGGGCTCTTGCTCTGGCGGAACGAACCAAGTTTGGCCCACTCATTGCGTTTGTTAGCCCCACAGAGACCCTGAATATAGAACAGCTATTCTATCTAATGAGGCAGAACTTCATGGCTGCCTCTATAAAACTTTGTCAGCCTTCTGTTCTCTGGCAACAAAGCCTGAATTTTTTAAAGTTTCACCCATTTTTTTCCCCAGCGACACACAAACTGTTAAGATGAATCGAACGCGGGCTTTTTTTCCCTCTCGGTGACGCGAGACAAGTGTTGCAAACAAAGATGACTATGTGGAGAAATAGGGCGCTTAGACGGGAGGAGCGATCAAGAATAACGCCTCCGCAGGGAGCGCTTTGATGACACAGGGTTGTAGTTTTATGAAATAGCCTACATTTGGCTTTGTGTCGAGGGTCTGTGAGGAATTGTGAGTGAGGATGTTTTCCTCCACTTTTTATATTCTAATCTATGAAGATACTTCCGAGACCCAATACTAATTTGACTATTTCTCATTTATCGTGAGCAAAGATAATTGGGTGTTGCCTGCTGTGTGCCTGCAAGGATCCCTGTGTTTACATAGCTTGTTTTTTTCTCTTTGATGGCAATGGAGATGCAAAATGTTGCAGGCTAATAGTGTATCACAACTTTATCACTTAAATTTATAGTCCTGCAACCATAACACACTGTTTATTTCTGGATTTCATAAAACCAGCGTGAAGTCAAAAGGTTCTTTCTGGGTGAAGCGCAGATCTGCGTTCGCAGATTTACTGTTGGTAAAAATGTTTTTTACTGAACCCTCCTCTTGATCGAAAAGTGCACCCTGAAATTGTTCCCTAATGTAAACCTTCATACCTTAAAGGGGGACTTATTTCATCAAAGTGCTGCTACAATTGCCAAAAAAAACAACAACAACCTGAAACACATCAGATGAGGCTGATATACATTCTGGTAGATGAATGCAATCAAGACATCAAGTGTCAACCTGAGCTGTCACAAGTGATGCTGGTCAGTGTCAAATTTTGGGGGGTGGAGTTAGAAAAAGGTGAGCTACCAGGTGTCTCGAGCTCGCTCCTCATGCCTGCTTGAGGCTACGTTAGTGGCTACTAGCATAACAAACCAGCAACTGTCTGCAGTTGAGTTGCATTGTTGTTCATGTATACGCTGACACACCAGATGTTTGGTTGCACGGAACCATGATGAAAATGTTTGGAAAAGAAGAGGCACGTTCAAACAAAGACTTGGCATGTGATTAGAAGAACCGTCCGTCTGTCACCGTCTATCACAGGCTAACTTCATTCAATCAGATCAACCGTAGAGGAGAGCTACCAGTGGAGCCCGAAGGTAAATCAAACTCTTGACGATGTAAGTCAGGAAAGACTGAAAACACCTTCACTAGTGATGAAAGCCTTCAGTGCCATTCTTGCGTAACGTAATTCTCCAGTTTTGAAAGAACAGATGCTAAAGCACCACCTGTGCTAACCTTTTGCAGAGTTGCCATTGTTATCATACAAAAAGCAATCACCAGTGGTGTCTCTCCATAGACTGACAGCTCACACTGACCGGGTCAGACCAGGACAGAAAAACACCACCTCTGGGAGGACAGAGGCTTGTCTGATGAAGAGCAAACAGTACCGAGGTGGTCTTCCTGCCAGATTTGGGACCAAACCGGGGCTGAGTCAGCAAGACCGCTTACTGAAGTGATGGCAGCTAACTACATTTAACATTAGCAACAAAGCTATCGGTATCTGTCTCCCAGGACACTCCCTAAATAACCTAGGTTCTGTTGTCGTTCTTGGAGTCAGCTTTCAGTCCCAGTGTGGAGCTGATCATTGAGAAGCTGCTGGTTATCAGTTAGTTACTAGCTGCTTTAGCAACAAGTAAAGGTATCTGTCTGGAGGTTCTCAAGGCAGAGCAGTCTGAAGGGAAAACCAGAAAAATGTCTTCTCCACAAAACATGACTCAGTTTCAACCAAATCACTGAATTAAGTTGTATTCAGTTTACACCCCCGAGGGCAGGATGAGTCATCAACACTTTTAATGACTTTCCAGGTAATTACAAGCTCCAAAGTACCATTAAAATATCTTCAAAACAGCCTTTTTAGCCAAACCAAACTAACATTTTAAATGTAGTTTGAAGCCATTTGTTTACATTTGTATTTATGTACATGTAGACATTAATAAAAAGCTGATACAGTGACAGAACTTTTCTTGTCTTCGCAACAAGTTTAGGATGTCTTATGGGATGTAACTATTTATATTATTTAATAAAGGAAGGCAGAAATAAAATAAACATCTAGAACTAGACAAAAACAAACGACCCTCGGCCCTTTTTTTTTACGAGCCCCTCATCATTTTTGCACAGCCACTCAGCAGCTTTGGTTTGAGCATTTTGTCTGTACATATTCATTGCAACATTTCAAAAAATCTATTTGTGGTGAGCTGAACTTTGATTTACAAACTCGTAACTCCAGACTGTCGATCTGGTGTCAATCCAGTCAAGGGGCATTTAGTTGCGTGGCACGTTTCCCACATAAAGTGCGATTCAAAGTGCGCTGACAACAAACAGCATATGAAGCGTGAGGGCTTTGACACAGCAGATCAGAGGGAACCACATCTGTGCTCTCCCAGACAGATATGTCTACTCATAAGCTGTCATCCAGCAGAAGGTCTCCGGTGGTTCACTTCAGCAGTCTCTTGTCCTGGGCCGAGCACGACTGATGCCGGGGATCTGAGAGATAACTTTGTCCTTTAGCAGATAGCCTACTTTGGTGAGCACATTGTCTTTGCAGCTTCGCCTCATTAGCCTTCTCATGGCCTGCATGAACAATCAAGGCTGGGCTGCTGAAATATTGATTAGCTCTATAGTGAGCGCAGAGATATTTCAGGGTTGGGTTTTTTTGGTGTGGGGCGTTTTGGTGCATATAGACGATTTCTTGAATACAGTTATTTGTCTTTGGCAGTTGTTTACTCCCAAGGGATAACAATGCATCCCCCTCAAAGTCTCTCTGGCAAATACAGAGAGGACACACTGATCGCATAATGCTGTGGTTGTGTGTGCTGTGGCCTACCTTCTGTGTGTGTGTGTGTGTGTGTGTGTGTGTGTGTGTGTGTGTGTGTGTGTGTGTGTGTGTGTGTGTGGCTGTGCATGGTGTCCCCTCATATTTTCCGCGGTTTTATATGAGGCATGTGCTGTAACGTTCAAAGAGAATTATATAGTATTGTTTATGGAGGGTGACTCCATAAACAGGGGAGCTTTAATGCTCTGCGCGAGAGGAACCGCACCGCCGAGTTTACTGCCAGCTGGACTTGTGTTACCTGTGCAATCCTCTTTAGTCACATTAATATAGACCTGTGCCACGCTCTAAATAGCGCTGCGGGGACTTGAAACAGCAAGAAGAAGTTGAGAGATAGAGAGAGAAATAGGAAAAGGTAAGATGGAAGAGGAGTGGGAGAGGAGATAAGAGAGAGGAATTACAAAGTAAGTGAGAGTGGGAGTTCTGTTGCCTATCAAATAGGCAAGTTTAAGAAGCGTTTCCACCTTGGCTGCTAATGCACTCCGTGATTGTCTTGTGTGACTCATAGAGTCCATAAAGTAGGTTAGTGGGTTATTGCTTAAAGTTAAAGAGCTAATAAGCCTCAAAATGTTTTTATTCATGATGGGGATCATTCGGCAGCAGGAGGAGTCAGTCCCAAAGTTTATCTATGATAATGAAATGTATCATTAAAGATAAAATGCTTGAAGCCCACACATTAAAAAAAAAAAGGAAAAAAAAGTTGTTTGGTAGGCTGCAGATGGAAATCTTTGATCTCATCAGGAGCGTTTTATGTCTCTGATCAGAATAAAGAAGACGGGTGAGCCGAGCAGCGCCTTGTATTTTAACAAATGTAGCAGTTCACAGCCTTTAAAACGAAGGATCAGACACAAGACCAGCACGCTGTTCGGTAAGGAGTGATCATAAAACAAACTTTTAACATGTAACTCAAGTTCGACCACATTTGGTTCATGTGATGGAGGAGAACAGTGAGAAGTGATTGAGAGACCCAAAAGATGGCAAGCAGACCTTTAAACTGACTTTGTTATGCTGTTGCCGAAGGTCAATAATACACCTAAAGGTGCAATTGTAGCTGAAAACATTCAAAAATAACCAAAATTATTAACAGAACATTTGTTGTATAATCTGTGTAAGGTGTTGCAGAGAAATCAACTGAGGCTAGCATGCTAACCAGCTAGCCCCAGTCCAAAGCTTCTGTGCTAGCTGTGTCAACACCAACACTTCCCCCATGCTCCGCGCTCCTAGCCTCAACGCTGCACAGCTAACTGAGCTAGCTAGATGTTGGCAGTTACTCTAGTGTTATACTGCCCACTCTATGTTTTATATATGAATTTAGCAGGACAATTCTTAGGTGCACCTTTAATAATCTCAAACACATGCTGTTTTTGAGAGAACTACATTATTCACCCAACAAGACTGAGTCTAAGACACACCAGATGCTCTCTGAAGCTGCACTTTGGCGCAGCTGTGCTGAGAGCTAAATGCTGACATCAGCATGCTAACATGTGGATAATGAAAATGCTATCATGCTGATGCTAAATTGGTTTTATGTTTACTATGTGCGTCATCTTATAGCAGCTCGTTAGCATGCTAACACTGGATAATTGGCACAAAACACAATGTACAGCTGAGGCTGATGGGAATGCCGGTAGTTTTGCAGATACTTGTTAAAAAATGACAGTGTCTGACATACTAAATGTTTGACTTGATGGTGCTAATTGAAAATGTAGGGGGACTACCAACTGAAAGGGACATGAAACTCGGTACCAAATTTTACTAAAACCCTTCCATTAGATGTTCAGACCATTAAGTTGTTATCTTCACTGTTAAACAACTATCATTGTCAAATAAATGTGTCTAAAAATGTTCAGGGACAACCATCAAGATGATAAGCAACTTCCTTCCTGACTCATCTGGTGTTTCCCCTGAAGTCATGGCAACAGGCAACCGAATGAAACGCACCTTTACCTCAAGTAAAATCGTGGATTTCTCTGGGTTTGAACATTGTTGGAACATGTAGAATCACGTATGTACACAACTCAACATGTTTTATAGCGAAGCTGTCTGCTTCTAGACATTTTAAGGTGGAAATCTTACATATTGTATCTTTTACCACAAATATCAGTCTCGTGGTGGCACTGGAGGAAAAGCATGAGGAAATATCCAGGTATGACAAAATTCCTAATGATTCATCCTTTGGGTAACATGTAGCTGTTGAGATATTTCATTCCAAAGGACCAAAGTGGTGAACGAGAGAGTCACATTGCTACCATACAGCTGTGCTGCTAGAATGGATAAAAAAAAAAAACAGAAACTTCCTCAGAGTTCATTTTTCAGAGACTGAGTCACACTTGTCAACTCTAAATAACTATGTGTGATGTGTCTCAGGAGCAGCTGTTAAAGAGTCTTACTTTTTTAATGCTCATTGATTGAATACCCACATTAAGCTGCATATGAATCCTCCCATGCAGTGATGCGCTGTGTTCTTGCCTCTGTTACTGCTGTGTCTTCAAGATGACTCACTTCTCATCACTGGGTTGTGATGTGAACCAATGTGGCCATAACAGTCTAGATTCCTATCAGGCTCAGTTTGTCGGTCCTGTTGATTGGTGAATTGACACAACCGGCCTGTTTCTGGGTTCATCAACATCACACGTAAAGAGAGCTTTTTTTTAATGCACACGGAGCATGCAGGGGGGAGAGAAGAAGAAGGGGAGACATAACTTCACATGAGTGATATGCAGACGTCTGCCATTCCCTCCCTCCATGCTTCTCTTAACTCATCCACCCCCATCTGTTCATCCACGGCGCAATCTGGCGCAACCATCAGGTGTGCGCGCACGCGCAGCCCCCACAGCCTTTCATCACCTCACGCGCTATAACTTTTGGTTCCGGTTTTGCCTTCGAAATGAGGAAAAACGAGGCGTTTGGACGGAACTTGTATTCGCATAGCACCAGACCTGACACAAGCCTCTAACTCTTTTACCAACCGATTCTCCCACTGCTAGACTGAGGCAGGGGCCAGAGCGGGTCCCGCGTGACTCCCCCCCATATATCGTCCCTTTATTCAGGCCTGATGTGTGAATCTTTATGTGCGCTCCTCGTGACCTCCCACTGAATCCAGAATGCCAGTGATGGAAACAGCTCCGGACAAAAGCGAATGAGATGCGGGAGCGCTGAAAGGAAGAATGAGAGGGGAGGTCGGGGAGGAGTTTGGAGGGAAACGGGTCTGCGATCTTTTAAATCATCATTGGAAACTCATTAGAAAGCTGGCGGGGCCGGGCGGAGCCGGCCGCACAGATTGCGCGCTCCCGACCACAATACCGGTAATGAAGTGGAAGCTCGGAGGGAGTGTCCCAGGACAGATTTCTTTGCACTAGTTACTCCACTGGCCCTAAAGGTTTCCCCACAATCTGTGTGCGGGGTGTAAAAAGCTGCATTCATGAGATGTTAACCTCTTTGTTTGTCGGGAGGAATTTATTCAAAGTGTTGCAGCTATCAGCGACAGATGGGATGGAAGGTGATGGATCGGAGCAGAAGTTAACTAAAAGAAAAGGGCGATGGAGAAAAGAGAATGAAGGTTTAATGTAACTGGACGTTATCAATCTGGTGGCGTTCTGGTGCCAGTCCATGCCTGCTGCTTCATTCAGGGCCTGGCTCACATGTAGACCGTCAGACTGGAACATGTAGACTGTCAATTGGTCTGTTTTCCTTAAAGGGGCACTGTGTAGTTTTTGGATAACAAATTCAAACTCTGAATTTGAATTTTAACAATATTAACAAGACAGAGACAAAAAATATTTTTATCATTATTTATCACTTAACAATTCGGTGTCACAAGTTTTATATTATATTTTGACTATAGTTAAATAAAAATGATAAAACTATCATAAGAAGCCTGTTGAAGCATTATAACATCAAATCTTATAGGAAAACGTCGCTCAAAAATTAAAACTCAGTCTTAACTTCTCACGATGGAAAGTTTCGTAGTCTGCAAAACATTCCTGGAGCTTCACAGTCAAAAACAGCTATGCAGCGCAGAAGAGGACTTCAGGGTTGTTGGGTTTTTTTGGTGTGGGGCGTTTTGGTGATTATAGACAATTCTTTGAATATCTTCGGTGGTTGTTTACTCCCAAGGGATAACAATGCCTCCCCTTCGAAGTCTCTCTGGGAAATACAGAGAGGACACACTGATCACATAATGCTGTGGTTGAGTGTGCCATAGCCTACCTTCTACAAAAAATATAAAAAGCACATGAGATGACTCAGATGAATGTGTAGGACATAATCCAAAACGTAACCCCAAGAGCTCAAATTCCCTGAAAGATACAATATCTAAATCAATTCTAAAGCCAACATCTTGTACAAGGTCGACCCCATGTTGAGGGTGTTAATAGCATCTTTTCAAATCAGTTTCCAGAGACTTGGATTACACTGGACGAGCTGTTTTAAGCCATTTTGGAGCTTTTGTCAATGTTCCTTTTAATCATAAATTTTCAAACAATCTGAAACGTCTGCTTCAGTTGTTTAGGAGAATGCTGCAACAATTTAAGAATGTTTTGTGGACTAAGAAACTTCACCTGACCTTCCATCGGCGTGAGGTATTGATAATGACTACATTTTCATATTTGGGTGAGCGCATCCTTTAATAACTTCATTTATATTAAGTTTGGATGAGAGAAAAATAAAAGACTCCCCTGCTCTGCTTTACCTCAACCAAAAGTGTTTTTTCTGTCAAGTATTGTCCAAACGATTTGTCATATGAAATGTCAGTAAATATTGAACAATGGACTTTGTGAGCAAGGTCGTGTCTCCAAATGTTGGTCTGACCAACAGAACAGAAATGTATAATTCACTGTCATGTAAGACTAAGACACTGGAGAAACTGGAGCCTATAAATACTTGGCTTGCTTGGATGAACCACATTTACATTTAGCAGACGCTTTTTGTCCAAAGCGACTTACAGTAATTCGTACATACATTCACACACTGATGGCGGTGGCTGCCATGCAAGGTGCCGACCAGCACATCAGGAGCAGTTTTGGTTTCAGTTACCCAAGGCACACTTTGACATGCAGACGAGGGGAATCGAACCAGCAACCTTTGGATAACAAGATGCTGGCTCTCTCCCTGAGCCACAGCCGCCAGACCATAATTGAATAATCTTTGACATTGAGAAATTATAGATTCACCTTCATAATGCAGCGCCCTGAAGAAACTCTTACACAAGTCGTTACTTTAAGCCTGAGAAGTACCACTTTCTGTAGCAAACAATTCATTCCCCCATGGAAATCACTGTGGAAGGGTTTAGATGACCTTAATACAAGTGCCAGACGCAGAGTCTCAGCTCAACATCTGTTCTGTTTTGTTTTGGGTTTTTTTTTTTTTTTTTTTTTCCATTTTACCTTGGGGTCAGACAAAAGGGCCTAATTAACCTGCTCACCACTTCACCATGTATTCAATTTTCGATAAGAGCTGAGGAATAATACGGGCTGAATGGGCGCATCGGCCCTGCGCAAGTGAAGAGCGGTCCTCTCTTAAAGACCTGTGGACAGGGGCCGCGACACAAGTTTCTCAAGTGTTGCACTCCGGCGCTGATGGGCGCATTCACTCCTAATCATTTTCATCAATAGTGTGGAGGATGAGGCCATTACCCAGACGAGCCCTGGAGTGCGCTTCTCCGGCGGAGAGGCGATAATTGGATAATTAGTGCTGGGAACCAATTAGGACTCTGTGCTTGTGATGGCACGCGAGTTAAGCAAAGGTTAGCGAGAGGGGGGGGGGGGGGGGGTGGATGAGCGAGCTGATCGATTATCTCAGACACCCCGCACACACACTCACACACACACACACACACACACACAACACACACACACACACACACACACACACACACACACACACACAACAACAACCGTCCTTTCTCACCCTTCTGCTCCCTCTCCTCACTTTCTCCTTCCACCGCTTATCTGGTGGACAAAAGAGACCAAATCGCCTATTTCCATCTCAATGAGTTAAGCCCCGACAAGAGGCAGGGATCGAGCGACCGGCTTCAGACCCCGAATACCCGGCGATCAGCAGAGCAAATGGGACCACAATGCCCGAAGAAAGGAAGAAAGGAGGGGAGGGAGGGGGAGGAGGGGGGGTGGGCTGGCACTAAAGATATATTTATATATGTTAAAGAAAAATGCTAATACGGCCCGTGAAGAATAGAGGGGATTTCAGAGACTCTCTCTAATTCTGCTATTGTTGAACTCGCGTGCAGACGGGCGAGAATGACACGATGATCACGTGAGAGAATTATTTTATTTTACTTTTGGGTGTGTGTGTGTGAGTGTGTGTGTGTCCCTCAGATGACAGCTTTACGTTGGGGGGGGGTGCAACAAAAAAAACGGTCAAACATTGTAAGAAAGTGTCTGTCTGTCTAATGCGCGCGCACATGCACGTGCAGGGAGTTTAATCCGCGAGGCGAGTCTGGTGTAATTTGCTTTTGATTGCTCTGTTTCTGTGTGTGTGTGTGTGTGTGTGTGTGTGTGTGTGTGTGTGTGTGTGTGTGTGTGTGTGTGTGTGTGTGTGTGTGCTGATTACCGTCGGAGAGCTGTGTACTCCAAACACATAAAGAAATGAGAATAAACAGAAGGATTCTCACGCGGCCACACAGTGAGCGCATTATCACCGAGCTTCAACAGCGGGCTCGTCACAATGCTCCACATCCAGAGACAGAGCTGCCGGCTGCCGCAACACAGCGTCCATCAGAGTTATCTCGTGTTATCAGTGATCTCAGCGAGCTGCTCTGAAACCCTTTATGAAGCATTAATATTTGGTTATGACCGTTAATATGAACACATTTGCCCGGTTGGTTGGCCAGGCTGTAAAAATAAATGGCCTCTGGCTGGTGTTGGATTTGGTAATATAGCAGTTATGAACGCTGGCAATGCATTAATAAAAGCGTAATAAGCTGTTAATGAATAAATATTTCTCAAGATGGTCCACAAAACAAAAACTCAGGCAGCCTATTAACAACTTACTGACAGACTTTACACAAATGGTTAGGGTGTTTAAAGGGGGGCTACAGTTTTGGTGTTATCAGTTATCTGAGGTAATAATACAAACTCGGAAATATCTTCTTTCTTGTTTTTTTTTCACAACTCTTCTCAGAGGAAAATAAGGTCCCCAGAACAGTGTCTGAAGCTAGACCGGTGGCAGGGTCCGCCACATACAAACAGTAAAACAGTATGAAACTGTGTCCAGTTATGAAAATGAAGAGTTTGTTTCATTTAGTATGTTTTGGCATGAAACAAATCAGCCAATATTCGTTCGTTTTCTTTTCCGCTCTTTCCGTGAGGGTTGCGGGATGTTGCCGCTTTTTATCCCCCTGAGGGGTTGCGGGGCTTACCGGAGCCAAATCCAGTTCTACTCATGGGCGTAGGCCAGGGTTCACCCTGAACGAGTCGCCAGCTCATTGCAGGACCCTTACTGATGGCAGTGGCTGCCCCACAGGGTGCCAACTGCACATCAGGAGTGATTCTGGGGTTCAGTATCTTGCTCAAGGATACTTCGGCATGTAGCTCAGTCCCGCCCGGGGGAGCTGGGGATTCGAACCAGTGACCTTCCGATCACTAAAAATCAATCACAAATCAGCCAATGAAGACACAAAAACTACATAGTGCACCTTTAAATTTGTAAAAAAAATAAAAAAAGAAAGAAAAGAAAACTCTCTAGAATATGTAAAAACAATATGTGATCATTTGTAACATGTTGTTTAATGGTGTACCGCAGTCTAAATGAAAACTCCATTATCTCCTCAGCCTTATGCGGATGAAAAATCAGGTAATAGTCCACGTAACATTTCTGGAGCTTCACAGCAAAAAAGCATTCTCCTTAAAAACTGAAGTGGATGGGGAAAGTTGTTTTGTTGTGAAGCTCCAGAAATGATTCGTGGACTACAAAACTTCATACAACTTTTCCTCTGGATGGGGGTTAGAAGTTAATGATAGAATGTTCAGTTTCAGGTGAACTTTTCCTTTAATATCTCAATTAACTTCTTGGGTTAGACACCAATAACACATCAATAAAACCTAATACAGATATTGTAAAGGAGGCTGATATAAACTGTAAAGAAAAGACAGACCAATAATGTACTTGTTCTCCCCCATTATAATTTTCCGACCCTCCCTATCATACTGTCCTATAGTCGATGGGATTTCCCACAACCTGGCAACCCACACGTTGTTCCCATTAAAGGATCATAACTTATCCATAATGCTGAAGCAGATGGTTTATGAATCATTAATAACTCTTTATAACTTATAAAGTCTTCATTAAGGAGCCTGGCTGTGAAGTGGCATCAATATTTCTATAAGTTTGGCTGTGGTGTCCTTAATTAATGGCGGGGTGACGTCTCCTTATCGAGTAGGACAGGCCTGACTGTGTCTAACTATGCAAGCTGCTTGACTAGATGTTGTCCATTCAGGTGTCTCCTATTTGGCTTTCTGTGGCAGATGGGTTCTTTATAGAACATGCCAACTGATATTAGCTTCTACTGCAAGGCAAGTGTTGAAAAAAAAGCACGGTGTGTGTGTGTAGAGAGAGAGAGAGAGAGCCCAATGGGAAGAATGAGGAAAATCTCTTAAAGAGCCGTGACGGGGCCCCGGTCGCTCTCTAAATGTATTTTAATAGGAGAGACCCTGATGTCCGGGCCAATTCATCTCCCATCTCTCCGTAATGAAAGGAGTCGTGGCCGGGACCCGGGAAGGTCTGGGGAAGGGTGTTGGGGGGGGAGTATGGATAGAGGGATGGTACAAAGGCTGCATGTGGCTCTGCCTCATTATGCTGCAGTTAGGCGGAGGGCTGCATGGAGGCAGCAGGGGTTAGGGTCCCCACAGACCAGCTCAGGGGCCACAATACCGGCATGGACGGCTGCAAAGGGAGACCCTGCCATGCCATTATCCCTCACTGCTAACGAGGGCTTCATACGCCTTTGATATAATCTCACTATTGAAAATCCTGATAAATCCCCCCTGTGTTTACAGCCAAATCCCATTTGTAACGGGTTCATAGAAGGCTGTGTGAGTGCGTGCGTGACCGTGTGTGTGTGTGTGTGTGTGTGTGTGTGTGTGTGTGTGTGTGTGTGTGTGTGTGTGTGTGTGTGTGTAGTCTTCACCTGCGCCTCTCTGTTCTGGCAGGCGAGGCCACGGAGAGTCGCATGTTAAACCGGGCCGTTACACTGGCTTTAATTAAAAAATCCCCCCCCCCCCTCTCCGAGCACAAGACATCTCGTGAGCCGATCTGAGCTCAGGCCGAATTAGAATAAAATCAATGTTTAAGTGGATATAGTCCTTTTTCCAGTCCCAGATATGATCTGATAGGCAAACAATTACTGGATTACGACACACTGGGGGGATGAATAATAGAAGACAGGAAAAATTTATGGAATTTATTAATGAGAATAAAATGAGCAGTAAAATGATGCCATTACCACCAGTTACACCACATTCTTCTGGATGCTATTATTCAGCGCGTTAAGCTGTGTCAGCGTTATGGGTCTATCACAAGTCCATTATATGAAATCTTATCTGTCTGGGTGAGTGGATCAGGGCGCTCTGAGGTTGGAGGAAAAGGACAAATCACGTCATATTCTTGCGTGCGTAAAGTTATTCTCCCATCGGAGGTGGAGAGGTCACTGGGACGGCTCCTCCTGCCGCTGACTGCGTCTTGCTCCAGCGGGCTACACGGGACACGTGCGTGGGGATCCAACCTGACGGTGTTTGGGCATAAATCTGTTCACAGTGAAAGTGCGCCCACAGAGCATCCCGAACAGATACTCCTATTCAAATGCTTTGTCCTCTAGCTCAGGGACACTGCGCATCTCTGTGCTTCACCCCCCCTATGTGCCGGTGCGCAGACTCATTTAACAGCCCGAGGAACATAAACAAGCAACGGAAACTAAGGCTGTATTAAATCAAGCCTCGCGTTTAGCCCACATATTGGGTTGCCAAGTTTCTCCGCACAGTCCAGGAATCTCTAAACAGGGTTTAGAGGTCTTTCAGAAGTCCCCCTTTTTTCCCCCTCTCAAAGCTCGGATTGGTCACAGTGCGGCTCATTTGCATGCCTCGCCGTATAAACCCTCCTGCAGACACTGCAGCCCTCTTGCGCTGAGAGAGCAGCACACCTCCAGTAGAGAGAGAGAGGGGGAGAGAGAGAGAGAGAGGAAGAGCGGAGCGCATCCAGTGCGCATTGAGAGACATATGGAATATTTATGCAAGGCTTTATACATTGAGATAAACAGACTCGGAGAGTCGACAAGAGCGGGGAGGGAACAGTTTTTTTTTCTGACGTTTTGTTGAAACTTTAAATCGGAGCGAGAGCGGACACTTTGCTGAATTTCAGATTATTCTGGAGAGAAGGTGTCAAGATGGGAGGAATAGGGTGGAACGGGCTGCCGGTGCTACTGTGCGTCTCCCTGGCCAGCCTGGCTGCTGTCACACAAGGAAAGACTGTGAAATATCAGACGTTTGAGGAAGACGCACCGGGGACAGTGATTGGAAACTTGGCCAAGGACATCTCCTCCAGCGCCTCTTCGTCGGTGGGCTCCAGGACCAATTTCAGGATGATGAAACAGTTCAACTCCTCTTTCATCCGTCTGAGGGAGAGCGACGGGCAGCTGACCATAGGAGAGAGGATAGACAGGGAGCGGATCTGCAAACACACCCTGCACTGCCTCATCGCTTTCGACGTGGTCAGCTTCTCCAAAGAGCAGTTCAAACTCATCCACGTCGAGGTGGAGGTCAAGGACATCAACGACAACTCCCCCGAGTTCCCCCGGAAAGAGTCGAGTCTGGAGATCTCCGAGAACACAGCGGTGGGCACGCGGATCCCACTGGACTTTGCGGTGGATGATGATGTTGGGGTGAACTACATCCAAAGCTACCAGATCTCCGTGAACAGCCACTTTTCAATTGACGTGCTCAGCAGGGCCGACGGGGTTAAATATGCGGAGCTGGTGCTCATGAAGGAGCTGGACCGGGAGACGCAGGCGACTTACGCGCTGGAGCTGGTCGCCATGGACGGTGGCAACCCGTCCCGAACCGGAACAACGCGCATCAACGTCAAGGTGAAAGACTACAACGACAACAGCCCGGTGTTCGACAGGAACAGCTTCTCCGTGGACCTGCCCGAGGACGCGCCGGTGGGCTCCCTACTGCTGGACCTGAACGCGGAGGACCCGGACGAGGGGCTGAACGGCGAGGTGGTGTACGGGTTCGGCAACCAGGTGCCCACAGAAATACGACAACTCTTCAGAGTGGACAGGAAGACCGGGCGGCTCACCTTGGAGAGCCCGATCGACTTTGAAAGTAAGACCACGTACGAGTTTGACGTCCAGGCCACCGACCTGGGTCCGAACCCGAGCCCGGCCATCTGCAAAATCGTAGTACAGGTGCAGGACGTTAACGACAACGCACCGGAGATATCCATCACCCCCATGACGTCCATCACGGCGGGGATAGCGTACATCACCGAGGCGGCGGCCAGGGAGAGTTTCGTGGCTCTGGTCAGCACCTCGGACAGAGACTCCGGCGCTAACGGACAGGTGCACTGCACTCTGTACGGACACGACCACTTCAGACTGCAGCAGGCGTACGAGGACAGCTTCATGATTGTGAGCACCAGCCCGTTAGACCGGGAGAAAATCCCCGAATATAACCTGACGGTGGTGGCGGAGGATCTGGGCTCCCCCCCCTTCAGGACCATCACTCAGTACACCATCAGACTGACGGATGAGAACGACAACGCTCCGGTGTTCAGTAAGCCGGTGTACGA